>VYXD01014619.1:157880-237422 GCA_013397195.1 Hylia prasina
TTAATAAATTTTTGTTTTACATTTTTTACACCAATGTAACAAAAGGCAGGAGGGGTGACGGAGGAAAAGACAAACAATGATCTGTGGTGATGCATATAAATGGGGGAGGGTGGGAAAAGGGGGGAAGAAAAAAATAATACATGGACTTCTACAGAAACATAGCCTAAGGTCTCGATAGTAAAATGTGGTGCAAAGTAGGCCTCAGAGACTGAAAAAGTTTGTACAGCTTTATTCATGGGGAGAGGATGGCGTTGCATGGAGAGTATTGGATGCAAATCGTGATGTGACCAACAGAAAAGGGCAGGGGGATGATTCTCTATGAAAGGAACCTAACGAGTGCATGGCATGGCTGGTTAGCACAGACAGGACTTTAACTTTGCTGCTTTCTCTTCAAAGCCTCCACCAGGTCATTTTTAAGAGCTTCTTGTTTTGATTTGTCTGCAAAAGTCTGCACAGACCTGCAGGGAAGAAGGAAAGGTGAGGGTCAGAGGTGGCGCAGGGGAGGGAAGGGTTGGGAGCGGTCCTGGGAGTCAGGAGGAAGGAGAAGCCCCTCAGCCCAGGCTCAGCTCTGCCTGCTGGACCCCGGGAAGCAGCAGGCGACGTGACCACTCAGTGAAAACACAAAGCAGAACTCACTCTGGCAAGGACTGGCACCAAACACTTCCCTGGCAGCTCCGCTCAGCCCCCAGCTGCCGGAGGGAGATTCCCAATGTTTTGTTACAGACTGGAAGAAGCCCAGCGTCCCACAGCGAAGGGGGTTAGCGCTCCTGCTCCCCCCAAGTCCAGAGAAAATCCAGCCCCACCTGGAGAAGGGCCAGGCTGGGGAGCTCTGACCCTTCTGCAGGACTGTTCACCCAGAACCGCCTCCGAACCTCCCGCCAGCCTCTGCACCAGTGGGAAAAGCAGCCAGAGGGTCTGCTCTCAAATTTGCCTTTTTTTTGTGCCTTCCCTAAGGAATGAGCAATCAAAGCAGCTGAAGAAAAACAGAGATACTGTCATGAGGTTACTGCAGGGCTACCCTTTGCCTGAAAGTACAGAGGAAAAGCTCCACCTTTCAGGAATCACCTGGGATCGGTGCCCTGGAAGACGCCTGTGGAGGAACCTCCGACTTCAATGAGACAGTAAGAAATTTCCACTTTTTACAAGGCCCCTCTTAAATAAATTAATATAATGCGTTCTATCCAGAACCAAACTTTTCCAGAGTGGCTACCACAGAGAAGTGGTAGGATCCAGTTGGGTGGGATTTCTCCCCACCTAAACCACATTTCACAACCTTTGCAGCACCTGGGATGGTGGAAGATTTCCCTGCCCATGGCAGAGGGTTGGAACTGGATGAGCTTTAAGGGCCCTTCCAACCCAAACTACTCTGGGATTCTGTGATTCAGAGCAATCTCATTTTCCCTGGTTGCTGTCTCCTCTTGTAAACAAGGCTGCTCTTTTTGGTGGTGATTTTCCTACCATTTTTATAACAGTATTTCCATTCTCTTGTCTCTGGAGACTTCTGCTGCTTTAATAAAAACATACACATTTATATTTGCATTTGTCATAGGCTGAAGAAGTGGTTCTTGGCCACTATCAACAAATAGTGAGTTTCCCCCTTCGTCAGCTGAATGTGTTTGAAACAACATCTGTAACTGGTTAGGAACTGGAGTGGAAGGTTAAGCTGGCTCAGGGTTAGTCACTGCCGTGCACTCCTGACACTCAGAGCTCCAGAGAAAACGAGCACAGCAACAAATCCCTCTGGAGGCTTTGCAGAGCACAAGCAAGTGGAGGCTGGCAATGTCAGAGTGAGCTTGAGCAGGACTGCATTTCAAGCTCCAAGGAAATTCAAAATCCACCAGGCTGGCAGGGACGGGCGTGTGGACGAGCACACGTTTACCCTGAAGTCATGGGAAGACCAGTCTCTTTTTTTTTTTTTTTTCCAAAGTGTGAGACTCCCAAGATTTCATTCTGCAGGGAGGACACTGGGATTACAGGGAATTCCTTCATGGAAGTGGTGTACCACAGGTGTAAAAAACTGCTGGTGCCCAAGGGACAGAGTCCCGGGGCTTCTGGATTGAGCCAGCCCAATCCCACAGCGCTCCAGGCTCAGCACCACGTGCTCCTTTCCTGCTCCCAAGCCCGAGTGCAGAGTGGAAACTCCTGCCCCTGTCCGAGCGTGAGATTTCCGTGGGGCAGGAGGGAACACTGAGAACAAGAACCGCAGCGTCCACCGGGACAGAGCCTGGGGGCCGGGGCTGCGCCGCCGCCGCTCCCGGCGGGATTAGGGGTTAGTTCTTCCCGTTACCATGCAGGCCCTGGGCTGGTGAGTCCTGGTTTAGTGCTGGCTCACACCTCACAGGCAGCGAGGGTACCTGGATTGGTTTAGTTATCAGGCTGGATGTAGATCTGGCGCTGGGTCAACACTTGAGAAAGTTCCCTCTGCAACTGCTTATACTTTTGGTTGTCGGGAATAGCATCGATAGATCTACAGAGAGCAGTGGGAAACCAGGGAGCAAACAGGGAAAAGAACAGTCAGAAGAACTCGGTAACACAGAGCTGGGGCTCTGGCAGCCACCAGGGAGGAGAAGGGGACACACACAGGTGAGAAGGAGCAGGGAAAGGAGCCAGGTGCTCCAGGTGTTTCCATCGCGAGCTGCACACAGGGCAGGGATGGGGAGACAGCAGAGATCCAACCACAACAGCTCAAGGCAACGTTCACAAGAGAAAGACTCTATTCCAGATGCCCTCTGATGTTAATAAAAGCTTCCTGGCTAAACCCTGCTCTGCACAAAGGGAACTGAGGCTGCTCTGAGCTTGGGGCAGAACTCAGAACCCCTCCCACAGGTCCTGCTGCTCCCTCTGCCCACACAGCAGCACCAAAATTTAATTTAATGTACCGTTTTTCTCTCTTTTTCCACATCTCAGTGTGTGAGGGAAGAGCAGAGCATTTCCTTGTGGCCTTTGGTTATTCTACATTGCAACACTATGCTGGGAGGTCTCTCTGTACTTTAACATGAAGTGATTTGGCATCACAGTTCTGCACTTTCCTCTTTGAGCATGAGGATTACCAGCTTGTGGTTCCCATGTCCAATTCCTGTCCAGGAATGAGCAGGGGCTGAAAAGCACAGCACAGTTTCCCTACAGAACGGCACAGGGAATTTAATCTCTTCTCATGCACTGTATTTTGACCAGTGGTGTTGAGAGAAAGACAGAATTTAAAATGAAGTCTAAACACCACAAACCACTCATGTCATGACTTAATTCTGGGACTATTTTTAAGGATAGTAGAGAAGACAAAGTTTAAAGTACAGCTTGCAGGACCGTGAAGAACAAAACTAATGAAAAATAATCTGAAAATTCAAGTGTTAGTTGGGCTGTTTTGCTCCTGGTGAGGGAATGAGGGATTAAAACATTGCTTCAGATTGCTGCAGTAGAAGAGTTCCCTGAACTGCACGCAATAAATATTGTCCCAAAGCACAGGGAGGGGGAAGAAAAGCAGCTCAAGGCTGGGGTGGCACCACAGGGATGCGAAGGGTCCCCCACCCACTGCAGTTCCCTTACCTCAGCCCATTAACGATGTCCTTTGTTTTTCCAAAGTAAATCTCATTCAGTGTACTTCTGATTTTGTTCTCCATGTCCTGGAAAATGAAGGAACACAGCAGCTCTTTAGTCCCCCGAGCTGTTTGCAGCACCAGGGTCCCTCTGGGCACAACACCCAGAGCGCTCCCAGCGCTCGGATCCCCACCCAGGCCCCGGATCAGCCTCTGCTCCCATCCCAGCAGCCTGGCCTTTGTTCCTGCTCTCTCCTCCCAGTCCACCTCTCCAGGCTATGGCAGCTCTCTGCACCACGAGAGGGCAGCTTCTCTCCAGCTCTGGAGTTCTGCAGAGCAGGAAAACGCATCACCCCAACCTTCCCAGGCAGCTCCTGCACTGGACCAAGGGCCAGGTCAGTCCTTCAGGATAACCAACAGCCCAGAGTTCTGTGCCCAGGAGTGACTCTGAATTTTTGACTTGTTCTTTAAAGCTGCACGACAGAGCTCTGAGAGAGATCTTGTGACAAAGCAGCTTTTTTTCCATTGCACTGCTTCCCTCAAGCAAAAAAAACTTAAAAGAGGGATCAAAAAAGAAGTAGCTGCCTTTCTTTAATTTCCCAGTTCCCTAAAAATGCATTGCAGTTGAGAATTTCCTCCTTTCTTGGCTATAACAATCCAGGAAATCTGGGACACCTTCAGTCAGGACAGTCAGTGGTGCTGCACCTTCTGAGCAGTTCCACTCCTCGTGCTGAGCTTCCAGGAGTGAGAGCTGCCACTAAATCCAACACTAAACCAAATTCCAGGGGATTTCTTAAGCACTTGATACACACTGAACTTTCAGTCCAAGGGACAGTGCTGCGTAGCCACCTGACTTGAAATAATAATCCCCCAAACGTGGCTGCAAAAGCAAATACAGGGGTAGGAAGTTGTCAATTAGTGCTGAGGAAAGGAACACTCATTGTCAGGAAGTCACTCCCGTGCTGAGCAAGGAACAAGGGGCAGAGGGGTGGCTTTGTACCCACAAACAGCTGCAAGGAGGAGCACTGAGCCACCACACACCAAGCAACAGCAGGAAGGAGGAAGCTGTTTGTAAAGAAAAATGCAACAAAATTCTGAAGTATGGGACTAAATTTGGGCAAAAGAACCTGCACTCACCTCTACCAAGCGCCCGATATTGGCTATGTGTGGAGAGGAGTCACTCACAGTCTCATCCTTCTCCATCTGGAAAGGAAAGCACAGATCCATCCATCACAGGGAATCTGGGGGCAGGGCAGTGTCCACAAGGGCTGGGAGCAGTGGGTCTGAGCAGCTCCTCCAGGTGCAAACACAGGAGAACGTGCTGAGGAACCCCCAGCACTTGCCACGGGCACATGCTGGTAACAGGGATGTGGTGCAATAAAAATCAGGAATGAGAACAACCCCTGCTGCAGACAGGCCCCACAGCAGCCACTCCCTCCCCACTGAGGAACAGCCAAGTGTCTTTTTCAAGAGAAATTCAGAGCTGGAACAACCCAAAGAGTACAGTGAGGACCTGAACAGGACACAGGTCCCTGAAGCAGCTGAGATCTTTCACCCCAACATCAAAACTGGGAGCTGGAACTGCAGCTTGATTTCGTCTGACTGTGCCTCATGGAACATCCACCCCACAGCCCTCCACGGTCTGTGCTAAGGCAAAGTCCTCCCCAGTTCTTGAGGTGAAAATTGGGGCCAAGACACAGCCAAGCTGTTGAACAATGAACATCAAACCCAGGAACCTCAGCTAGATTTGCTGAGACAGCACGAAAACAAAACTGGGAGACAAATGCAGTGGGAAGAACAGTCTTCAAAAGGTTTTACTAATCCCACTGAATTCTCTTATCCATCTGTTCCTATCCCTCCCTCAGGGCAGAGTTTAAAAATCTGGGCCAGCTACAGGTTTCTTCTAATAAGCCCAGTCTGTAACAGGCTTGGGGAAGTGTGTAATTTACTTGGACCCCCGAAGGCAAAAGATAACCTGGAAGAGGGGGAGACAGAGCAGCAGGACGTTTAATTTTGCCTTTAGACTGTTTACATGGAATGGAGACGCTGCCTGGAGAAGGGATCCAGCTGCAGTGCAGGGACAGTGCAAACCTGAGCTACACAAACACATCCACACAGGATGGGGAGTTGGGAACTAGCAGCAAATTGCCCCAGTCTGGGCAGCTGGGGGCTGGCAGTGGGGCAGTTACTGCCACAGCCTCCCTGCTGTGCCTCCTCCACACCTGGACAGGCCCAGCTGCACGGTTAAGAAGCAGAATCTGAAAATAGATTTTTTTAAAAAAAAAAAAGTATATTATTACATCTCCATAAAAACTGCTGCCAGAAGGAAAACATTTTTATGTGCTCTGGAAGGCCAGATGTTACAAGAGACTGTTTAATGGAGTGCAGAGTCAGGATCAGCCATGTCCTACAAACAGTTGGGTTTTGTTGAGTTGGGGTTTTTAAAGGTTCCTTCCGGTGGCTGGCGTTGCACAGGCTCAAGCAGCAGGACTTCTGCTGCTTAAAGGGGTGGGTTTGCTTTGAGGGGAAATTCCCTCTACAGGCTGATATTAAGGAGTAGCTCATCTTCCCCCTGTCACTCCCCAAGTGCTGCTGGGCTCAGCCAAACCCCAGCCCAGTCCCAGCCCAGTCCTGGCTCTCCTGCAGCAGATCCAGGGCCTGGCTGCCCCAGCCATCTGCTCTGAGTCTGACTCACAGGGAAACTCACTCCTCTGGGAGATCTCCAGGGCTGGCTGGTCACTTTGGATGTTTCCTGCATGGAATAAAGCAGCTGCCTGGGCTTTCTGTAAACATTATTTGGAGGAATAATATAAAGAGGGACATTTAAGCTGGATAAACACTTTGTTTCATCATGAAATTGTCCGAAAATACCAGCAAAGGTAGAAGGGAACTCATCCTCCATTTTGCTCTGAAAAGCCAACAACACCCACAGCTGCTCTGGCCATGGAGCAAAGTGAAAATCCTTTTAATGAAACACAAACAGCAATCTGTGCCACGGGCTCCCAAAGCCACAGGCAGTGGGCAGGCTGAAGGCTCCAAGTGGAAAATATGTGGAATTATTTGGATATCAGTAAGGCTAAATTTGGCCTGCCTCTCCAGCACTTATTTCAAACTATGACCAATAACTAGAGGTTGTGATTTCTGCAGGGCTTGCAGTGCTGCAGGAATCAGCTGAGAACTGAGCCCATCCCTCCACACAGATTTGCTCTCACCAGTGCAACCAAACACATCCCATTTCCTTTGCCAACCCATCCAGCCAAAACCACGGGCAAACCTGGGCATGCTACACAGCCTTTACTGCCACTTTCCAGAGCTCAGCTCCTCTCCTCCCTTTTTCTGAATTGTTACACAACTGAACCTCTGTGAAATCCATACCAGACCTCAAAGCCATCCCATTCCACCCCTGCCTTGAGCAGGGGGACACCTTCCACTGTCCCATGGTGCTCCCAGCCCTCTCCAACCTGCCCAGGGATCCAGGGGCAGCCACAGCTCCTCTGGGCAGCCTGAGAGGTGCCAGGGCCTCCCCACCCTCGCGATGGAGAAGTGAGGCAGAAATAATCCCCAGACAACCCCTGTCAGCACGTCCCTGCTGTCCCCTGCAGCCAAACCTGCTCAGCTGGTGACTAAGGACACTCCAGGACATGGTAACTGCTGAGGGGGAGCTCAAGGATCACAAGACGATCCCACTGGTGGGAAAAAAAAGTTACAACATCTGGAATTCAGTGGGATGAGCCTTTCCATGAAAGCTGCCCTCGATGGAAATGGATGAGTCTCCTAATTGCTGAGCACAGGGATTTCCCTGGGTGATAAATGGCAGAATGGCCCTGCTGGGGTTTCACTGAGCAGCAGCAGATGCCAGGGCAGCTCTTCCTGCAGGCAGGGATTGCTCTGTTTGCACAGCCCAGCCTTCATCCAGCTCTGCAACACCTTCTGCCCTTGCTAGAGAGTGTTCCAAGTTCAAAAATCAACATCTGTGCTACTTCAATCCCAAATCTCAGGCCTCACTTCCCTGTGACTTTACATCCTCCTCTTCCCACATCCCCAAATGTAAATAAACTATAGGTTTGGAGCCAACTTCCTTCTCAGCAAACTCTCTTCCTGAGGCTCATCCTGGCTCAGGAAGCACACACAGGTTCTTTGTGCACCAGGACATCTCAGGAAGGCACCTGTTTGTCCTGCCTGGAGGGAGGGGCTGCAGAACCCATCCAGCAAAGTGCAGTGCTGACTGTTTGCCAGGAAAGGAGGAGCCTTTACATCTCCTCTGCACCAAGTGAAACAGGATCACACAGCTGCTCTTACCTTAAATAAAAGTGCAGCCTAATGAAACCTCAAAATGCAGCCAAGGCCGTTGGGAGCCGTGGCGAGCGACACAAGTGATTCCAAGGTACACAATGGGGACAGGACCCCAGAATCTGCCAGGGAAAATCATCTGCCAAACATCTGCCTTCAATCAGGAGGGGTGGGAGGTACCTGCAGTCCCTGGAGAACGTGCAAGGTAATTGAAAAGCTGCTAGCACATTTCACTTCCCTCCAAGTCCTGCTCCCTGCGTCCTGGCAGTATTCATGTAGAACAACATTTATTCCTAAAATTTCCATCCAAACCCCCCATGGCAAAGGAGAGTCTCTGCCACACAGAGGTACTGCTGCAGCCAGGACCCAACCAAGAGTCCAGGGTGAAGATGTCACTTCAGCTTGAACTCTCCCTAGGTTCTGAGGCCAGAATTACAATCCATGGATCCTGTGTGCCTGGAGCTGGCTAAGAACTGATCTCACCCTCTCAAAATAAATCAATACGTGCACATACATAAAGCAATTATGCTTGCAGGTAAACTGTATAAAGTGGTGGATATGACAACACACAGGGGGTTGTGCTGCACACTCCTGCGTGTGTGTGTATAAACACCCATTCCTCTACTGGATCAGGACAGAATCAGAAATTCTGTAACTGAACTGATAAACCAAAAGCCTGAAATTCCAAAATCCACCATGCAAAGTAAATTAAAGCTACGCCAAAGGGAGTTTTCGACTTCCCAAAATAGGCCAAATCCTCCATGTCTTCCCCTTTTCTTATTCTGTCCACTCACAAATGTAAAATGTTTGTTTCTTCCTAGAAACAGAGACAACTCATATTGTAGTAGACAAAAAACTGTACTGGGAAATCCAAGGAGAAGCGGTTCAAGGCACTTGAAGAGATATGTCAACTCCCAGTCTATGAAATGAAGCAGACACAGGCCAGGGATGTGACCTCTGAGCAGCATCAGGAGGGACCAGCAGGTGGCCCCAGGGCAGCTGCAGGAACACTCCAAGAGAATCCCACAATCCTGGAATAGCTTGGGTTGGAAGGATCAAAGCCCACCCAGTGCCACTCCCTGCCATGGGCAGGGACATCTTCCACTGTCCCAGGCTGTTCCAAACCCCACCCAGCCTGGCCTTGGACAACAACAAACACCATGTCCTGAAGGGAGAGGGAAAAAATCCTCCTCAAAAATTCAGTGCAACATTTAGGAACAGCACAAATGGGAGCCTTGCAGGAAGGAGCCTGGGGATATTCAGGAAAGGCAGAGTTTTTCCAAATGATTTTGACAAAGGCTACAAAACCCCTGGTTTGTGTCAGGTGCAGGACAACAACGTCTCACCTCCAGGAAGTGACAGCAGAGAACAGCTATTTCCAGAGCCTCATTCCAGCTCCAAGCTCAGCTCCACCACATGGCACACCCTGGGCTGCTCCTCTGGCCTGTTCCTGGCCACCAGGTTCATCACTCCATCAGCACTCAGAAAACACCCATTTGCAGCTCCATGGCCAAACTGGTTTTGGAGGAATGGCTCTCACCAGACTTCCCTTCCCAAGCTCTGAGAGGCTGCTCTGCCATCAGGTTGTGAGCCAGGGTATGACCAAGCTCGTGAACACTTCAAAAGCTTCCTCTCAAACACAAGGACAGCTGCTACTCTCATTTTAGGATCAAAGGTGGTCAAGTAGCTTAAATGCTGAGTTGACCAAACCCGTGTAAATTTACAGTGTACAAAGTTTTTTCAAAACATTACTGATACCTGTCAAGGTGAAACTGTAACATGCTACTCAAGAGGAAACTAAAACCAATTCTTGGTGGCTCAGTTTGCTGCATAAAAGGGCCGATCAAAAATGAAGTAAACCTTGCAGAGCTTGGGTGATGTGGCAAAGTGGATTTAGAGCAAAGTCCAAGCCTTGCACTCAGGAGTTTAGTGCAGTTGCAGGTACATTTCCAGCTGGAGACACACAGAACACCTCGGGGCAGCCTGGAGACTGCAGTTTTGTGCAGGATTCTGTCCTGCACAGGCAGCAGGGCTCAGGCTGGAAGGTGCTCCCAGGCTCCCCTATTTGTGCAGGAGCTGTGCAGCCTCACCCCGGCCCTGGAACCAGGCCCTGGCCTCATGCACCACATCTGAATCCAGTGTTCTGCTGTTAAAAGGATGACAGAAGCATGAATCTCCCCACTGAAGCTTGGAGAGGTAAAGTCAAACCAAACAAGGCCCAGCAGCTCAGGCCAAGGTGTACTGAGGACACCCATTCTCCACAGGCCCTTGTTTTCCTTGGCACAGCTCGTGCTCCAGAGGCCATGGCCAGAGCCCTTGGCCTGCACTTCACAGCCCTGATTTACAGGATTAGCAAGGCCTGTGATTAAATATTTGTCCGTGTCACCATAACTCAGGTGTAATTACTGCAGAAAGAGTAAAAAAAAAAAGGCTCAAAACTGTCTCCATATGCCTTTTTCCTTCACTTGCTTTTCCATCAGCTTCTTCAACATCAACAACACAGAAAGAAAAATCACCCAGGCTGTGCAAGACTAACCCAGGTTCAGTCCCCCTCTGCAATCCCAGACCCTCCTTGCCTTCACCTGGCTCAAACCTGTACAGAACCATGAGGTTTTTAACAGAGTCTGCATTGTCCTTTGTATGGAAAGCCCCAGTCCGCCCCGGGAAGGCTCATAAAGGAGTTTCAGCTGCTGCCAATCTCTCCAGTCACTCATGACCTTACAATGTGCCTCCTGTCCTCCAGGGTTTATTACTCTGCTCCAGTCACTGAATTCCACACCCCAAAGCAAGCCCAGCTCATCAGCAGGGAGGCAGAAGCCTTTGGCAGGTGGTGGGGCAGAAGCAGCCTCATCCAAGGAAGTCCAGTTCATCAGATCCTGCCTGGTCTGCAGCACTGCTGAGATCTGCCAGCCTGGCACCTTCCTGGTGGAAACCAGCTCTCAGGAGGCAGTCAGTCATTAATGCTGGCACAAAACCCCCAAATGGTTTTTTTAGGAGATTTTTTAAAATCAATGTCTTGCTACTGCAAGAAGAAAACACTAGGAAGATACTATGTAATTGATGTCCTCAAAAAATCTTGCAGTCAATGCAAAATACAGGTTTGTTCTCAGTGGTTTAGCTGACTTTTAAAAGAGAGACGTAAGAAAAGAAGTCACCCTGTGTTTTTATAATCCTATTGGAATCTTCCAGCGAGAAAGTGGGCAAATCTTACAGATAAAAATATCTGCAACACGCACGGAAGAATAAAAATTCAGGAATACCAAAAGACACACTGAGACTCAGAAGCAAGTCTAAACTCCTACTGAATGTTTTGTACTTTTGATGGCAAGCTCCAGTGTGTCAAGCACAGTTCAAGGGGCTTTCTGGTAATTACACAGTGCATTCACCATTTCCCTGGGCTGCAGAACAGCAGGAGAAGAGATGTTTATACAACCCCACAAAAGCAATGTTTTGTGCCTGGCTGGGGCAGGGCGTGCAGCGAGGTCTGCAGGACGCAGCCGTACCTGTCTGGTGAGGCTCCCCCCCAGGTTCATGGTACCAGAGCCAGTTTTGTTGGTCTGCAGCCACAGCATCACTGTGGAGGTCAGCTTGTAATGGGCAGTGCGGCCGCTGGACTTCTCCTGCAAGCGAAGGGAACAAGAAGGGATGGGGACAGAAGGTGAAAATCCCTCCTGAAGCTGAACGGGGGCTGGCCTGGCAGACCCCACAAGCAACAGCCCAGGTAAGTCTAACCCCACTCATGCAGCACAGTCTCTTAAAGACAATGCTAAGTGTGCACATTCCTCTGATTTTCTAAAGCAAATCTAGAGCAATTTACCCTCCTATTACCTTGTTTTTATTACCTAATTAGTGATATTTATCTGTAGCTCTTTATGTTAACCCCCCCCATCTCAGGATCCCATGCACAGAAAGTAACATACTTTCAATTCTTCTGGGATTCTTTTTGATTACAGCCCTGACTTATCTCTATCCAAATTGCTTTGGGGCATTTTCAAAAATTAACAAGGGAAAGAAGTTTACAGCCCTGACACAATATTGCATTGTTCAGTGGAACACCTGTGCTCCTTAATTGTCTGGAATTAAGTGGGTTTTGTTTTCACTTGGGTGTATCAGCTGCCCCAGAGGCTGTACCTGAACCTCCACCACGTGGATGGAATCCCAGCATCCCTTAATCTTCTTTGATCCATCTCCAGCCTTCTTAATGAGGATCACCCCGGCAAAGCCATGATCCAGATCCCAGAGGTAGACAGAGGAGACTCCACCTTCAAAATACCTGCAGGATGCAACCCAGAGGCAAGTTAAAAGCAAGCAGAACCCAAGCCAGAGTCAGACATTGATAATAATCATCTTAAATAAGCAGAATTTCTAAGTCCTAACACAGATTATTTTTTTCTTTCCAGACAGCACATTCTCACAGTTACACACCCAGAAATACAGCAGTTCCAATCACTTCGTAACACAGAGACTTTAATTACAAAACAACTGTGCATTTCTCTGAAGGAGAATAAAGGTCTGGTGAGAACCAGAGCTATTCACAGGTTTCTACAGGACTTGAGCAAACATTTCCTCTGATTCTAATTACCTACAACAGCTGGTAAAAGCACAAGCCACAAAGTGGGCTGAGAGTAAGGCTTTATTTTACAATTTGGTCTTTTTTTCCCTCTCTTTTCCCTTGCTGTTGGCAAAGTCTGGAAGTTCTTTACAGCAAAGTTCACTAATTAAGACAAAAGGGAGCAAGTAAGTAACTTTATGTTGCTGCCTCCAAAGTCTGTGTGAAGCTGACACTGATTTACTGCAAAGGGAGCTGAACTGAAACCAGGGATCTCAGAAATGTAGAGATGCTGTTGAGTTTTTATTATTCCAGCATCACATATGGGAAACAAGAGAAAATAAGCCAGACTGCCTCAATCTCTGTTGCTGAAAGTACACTCAGAAAACCAACAAAGCAATAGGATCTGTAGAGCCCCATCCCCTCTGGATGACACTGGTGCAGTTGGAAAATGCACTTTTATTATAAAATAATGATAAACAACCCAACACTGTTGGAAGGAAGATGTACAAGGAGTAATTCTGTCTTCTAGAAAACTGGAATTGCAACCCACAGCATTTTACCCCTTCCATTCTCAAGTTACCAAAGCCATAAGGAGGATGAAGAGAAAAGGAATAATAAATACTTGTTCATGGCACACAACTTTCTCATCTCAGGGGTGACCATGGATCATGTGAAAGGTGGAGAGGAAACTTCATCAACAATACGAAATGCTGGTAGTCAGACTTTTCATTGCCTGTAGGAGGGCAAAATCTCATTATCCAAAGACATGAGGAGCTGCCAGGACTGCCAGTTCCCAGGCAGACTAACCTGGTCTGCACTCTGACTGTCACACACATCTGGGAGTGACCCTTCCTCTTCTGCAAGAGAGGAAACCATCCCTCACGGCCAACGTGAAAAAGTTATTAAATCTTGCCATCTTTGTGCTCCCCTCCTTTCTAACCATGGGCCCTCCAGTTGTGAATGGTGCTTACAAGTCAATTCAGTGTAATCTGGAGTTCATGGATTACCCCAAAGCACTGGATAAAACCACACTAACCCCACCCCTGCCAAGTCAGGAGAAAAGACACTGGGAAGTGAATGCTAGTGACACTTTCAACACTTCCACCACACTCTCTGCACTCACAGATCAGCTCACTACGTTGTTTCAAAAGGGCAGAGTCACCAAAGAGCCCAATTCCCTTTAACTGCAGACATAAAAGCCTTTACCCAAACCAGTGCTGACCTCAGGAGAGGTAAACAATTTCCTATTAACTCACCACAGCCTTTTATTCCTAATGGGTGGCTCTGTCCCTCCCCACCAAGCCCAGCTGGGCAGTTCAGGACCCACAGTCCTGAGGGACTTGCCAACCACTGATAACGCAGCACTGAAAAAGCAAAGCCAGCCAGGCTAAAGCCAGGCTTCCAGCAGGCAACTTCAACCTAACAAAGCAACAAACACCCTTTTTATATTCCCTGGGGAATTCACAAATGGATTTTGGTTAATGCAGTTAATGGGAATTCCAGTCCTGCGGTGAACCTCAGCTCCAACCTAAGTGACCCTTCCTTCAGCAACGGGAATCAAAGGCCAGAGAGAAGCCAGTTATTGTCCCTTCTCACAGTCAGACTGCTTTAAAAATATACATAATATATCCTTTTTCATGTACAGAATCAGCGAATTCACTCAAAATGAACTGGCAGTCACTGAGAACATTACAGTGTGTACAGACAGTTTCCCCATTACCCACTTTAAGACCTTGCTACGAGCATGAAACATTAATTAAGAGAGGGACCGAAACAAGGTTTTGGGAAATTTATTCTTACCTACTGTACTTTGATCCTAATGACATGGAACAGGAAAAAAATAATTTTTATGTGGTTCACCTTTATGAGATTTTACATAAAGGCTTTTGTGGGTATTTTAAGAATGTGCTAAAATGTTGTCTGAAACCACATAAAACCATGTGAAGAACCTCCGGCCAGAACCAACAGCGCACACATGGAAACGCTTCAGCTGCCTTTGGAGATCTAATGAATCAAATATAGTATTAATATTGTTTTAAATACCAACATGCTATTTCAATAAAGCTGCTTTGCTATGGCCAGGCCCAGGATCTGGAGACTGGAACAACAATGCCAGCGACTGAATCCAAGGCACGCCAGGATATACATTATCCAAAGGCTCCTCTGTGCTCCAGCACTACGGAACTGCTCCAAAATCCCCTCCTTCATGGGGAGAAAATAGCACTGATCACTACACTGGATTTCACCTTCACATGAAGTGGGACTTCTGAACCCAGCAAAGTCACAGTTGGAGAGGGGAACATTCCTGTTTGATTTTTTTTTAAGAAAAATAAAGAGGTGCCACAGGCTAACTGGTCCATAATAGAAAATGGGATGACAGATTGGGAGGAATTTAAATTTACATATGTGGACTTGGATTTGCTGCAGGAGGGCTGGGCTTCCTCCAAGAAACCCCTTCACCACGGACTGAAAGGCAGCACATACTAAAATCCAAGCAGGAGTGGAACCAGCTTGGAAAAGGCTCCAGGAAGGCATAAACTGGGATATTCTCTGTTAAGAAATGGATGGGCAAGGCAGAGCATAGTCCCAGAGTCACATGCAGCTGTGCACTAAAGCTCCTGCATTTAACATCTCTTTCCTCAGTGGCCTGTTCTGGATGTCCCTGGCCCTGATCCTCCTGCACAGCCATGGCTGGAGAAGACAATCTGTCTTCTTTCCAAGCTGGAATCACAGAATCCTTGAGGCTGGAAAAGCCCTTTAAGGTCATCAGGTCCAACCATCAGCCCAGCACCACCACGTTCAGCACTAACCCACACCCTCAAGTGCCACATCCACAGGTTTTCTGAACACTTCCGGGGTGGTAACCCCACCACTGCCCTGGATATCCCATTCCAATGCTTTACAACCCCTTCCTTGATTTTTTTTTCCTAATATCCAATGTAAACCTCCCCCGGCACAACCTGGGAAGCTGCTTCCTCTTGTCATCAGGGAGAAGAGACTGACCCCCACCTGGCAGCAACTGCCCTCTCCCAAAGCATCCAAACAACTAGCAGATGCTCTTGGGATGTTCAGGAGGCCTCCAAGGAGGAGGAATTCCTAATGTGGTAGCTCAGAAACATCCCAAGGGACAAACCATTCTCAAAGGACAGCTTCAGAGCACAGCAATCACTGCTCTCTGCTTAAGGACACCCATCAATCCAGGATGTTTCAATCCAGATCAATCAGGCTTTACCTACAGATAAAACTTCGTTATAAAACAATGAAAAATCATTTTATGGTTGTCATATCCTTTTGTTAACAATGAAAACACTGCTAAATGATATCGTAGTTGGGTTCAGCTAGAAGGACCTTAAAACATCATCAAGACCAAGTGACATCCCTGTCCTTGGAGAGGACAGCCAGTGTTCTATCTCTGGGAAAATAACTTTTTACAAGGCTGCTCGGGAAGGTGACTAAAAGGCATAAGGCCCAAAGTAATCATTCATTCTCTTCACAGAATTCAGAACAGCAGTTCACTCAAAATCAATTATAGTTTTAATGTCATGATCAAACACTGGATTTTTATATCCGTTACTCATCAACCATAGAACTCCTGGAAAAAGCTGTTTTATACAAAAAATGTCACACTTAAGACTGACCTACTTTACAAATGCAAGAATAAAAGAAAATATTTAAGCTAAGAGTGATCCAAAGCTTTATGAAGTGTTTGAAGTTGAAGCGGGTGGAGACACAGGATGGAAACTTGTCTAAGGAGCCGGAGCTGTACCGATGAAATAGAGGCTGTGGCCAGAACAAAGCCGTAACTTCAAGAGGGATGTGATAGGGCAGGAAATCCCCCAGCCTCCAGCACAGCCCTCAAGAAAGGAGAGGAGATTAATCACTTTGTTTTGCCACTGAAGGACAGCTCAGAAAAGGCCCTGTGACCCTCCTGATAACGCTTCTCTCCTCCAAGCCTCACCAATGGACCCCGCATGCTGGACGGAGAAAATGACTTTCCACCACACAGCAATAAAAGCAAGCTCTGCCTTTCAGTTACACCTCAGAACCAAATCGCTCATCCATAAAAACATTTGTGCATTTTCCAGTAAGTAGCTGAGATTCAGAGACAAAAAGTCTGTGGCTTATGGCTCTCCCAACCCCTGATGCCAAAGCACCAACACCTGGAACCTCAGCCTGGCTCTGCAAACCTTCCAAAGGCTTGCACAGTTTCAAAGTGCCTCATTTAAAGCAGGAAAATATATTTTTTTTAATTCCCTAAAGGTCACATAGTTGTTTCTTCCAGCTACAGAAGTTCAGCATAGAAAGGGAAATGTCTCCAGCTATTTAGATCAACAGACTGCCGAGAGAACTGGCATTTAAAAATCCTACCCCAAAGGAAAATACTGAGCACTCAGCTACACGTGTTTTTACAAGAATGACAATGCCTGAAGTTAGAGTGTGAGCAGCTGGTGTCTCGCAGTAACCCCAAACATTTCCCAGATGCCAAGGTGAGGAAGCAGACAGCCCAGCGCTCACGGGAACAGCAGACTGGAGTGGCAAGTGACATGGCACAGCTCCCACGAGTCCTTCCCCTGTCACCTCAAACCAGCACGGGAACCGCAACAGAAATAGTAAGGAAGTGGCAAATTTGAGCAACCCACCTTCCACCAAAGCCAAAGCACTGCTCAGGTGTTCAACAAATCCCACGCAATCTCACACCTCAAGGGGGAGGAACAAATTCTTCAGGAGATGGGTTGTCCCTGAATAATTGTTGCCTTCATCCCGCTGTCGAGGGACGAGGCTCAGGAGCCTGCTCTTTCATGAAAGGACAGGCTGGTACCAGGAGTGAGCAGGATGTGACACTTCTCCCACTGCTCGGAGTCCAGATGATTCACAACTCCTCTCTCCTTCCCTGGCCCAGGAGCACAACTGTGGAGCACTTCCACAATCTCACCCAGAGACTTAAAATGAAGGAGGTAAAATGTCTGTGCACAGCCCAGGGGTTTTGCACCCCGCTTGATGAACTCAGCCCAAATTACGCTTGGGGGCTGTGTACAGGTATTTTACAGGAATTCTTTCCAGCATACACAGGTGCAAAAATCCCTGGAGCAAACATACCAATCCAGTTAGGTATGTGTAACTTCAATGCCACTTGTACTTAAAAGCACACATCTGGAACACGGTGGGATGACTCAAACTGCTCAGAAGAGTTGTGAAGTGCAGGAACTCTGCAAGGAAGGAAAACAGTATCCAAACAATGGGATCCTGAAGGCTAAAACTCTCCCAGAATCTCCCAGTTTGTGCTTTCTAGTACCTTTCATTATTTAATGAAAACTGCTCACATTTTCCTTCCCGTCCAATTGCTCCTGGCAGATGGAAATTAACAACCAAACCCCTCTGGAGAAGTCACCTGGGAAGAGTTCCATCAGGCACCTCATGAGCAGGACAAGGGGTCACTCTGGAACGTGTCCAAACGAGGGACTGCTTCATGAACACCAGGAAGCTCCCACTGCTTCCAAACCCTTCTCCTGTGGCCATCCTTGGGCAGCACAGACACTGCCTCAGCCACCCCCCGCCTGCCACATTCCAGACACTGTCAGCTCAAATCCAAACGTGGAGAGGAGGGCAAGAGACAGCAGAAATCTTCTGTGTCATGGTTTAAGTTTGCAAAAATCTTTGGAGGCTGCAAAATTCACAAGACATCAATTCTCTAACAGATGAATTCTATATCAGATCTGCCAGAAGAAGGCTGCAGTTGTTTAAGTTACTCTGTCTTCAAATTCCATCATTAAAACACTGTACATTTGTGAGGGCATGAGGTAAATTTCTGTCCACACAATACAAAGTATTATTAGAGACAACCAGTTCAAAAATTCCAGATGACAATAAACTGACAGTTTATAATTTCATCTCATTTTTGAATGTAAGTAATTTCTTCCTAGGGATTTAAAGCCTTCAGAGAGCTGTGTTCGAGGACAGTGCTGCATCATCAGTGCTGACCTCCTAATCCAAGTGTTCAGTTTTCATGTAATTACAGAGAACTGTGGGAACCCAAGGGAAAAACTCCTCCTCCACCCAACATCTCCGATTCAGAAGATAAGAATGCCGTGTGCGCAGAGCTGCTCCAAAATGGAACTCCCAAAGAAAAAAAAAATCCAACGAAAAGCAACTGATTTGGTTTTGCAGCATGCCAGTACATTTAATTTTCCCCTCTTTTCTAAGAAGATTCTCTAATTTGTGTAATATTTATCAACAACTTCAATATTAATTCTGCTCTGAGCTGCCCATGGGCGCACTGAGGAGGGGATCCCAACACTACTCTGTTTTCTACATCCCAGTAATTTCCTTGGGAAAACAGCATGGCTGTAATTGTAAAAGCACACAGACATGAAAGCAGAGAAAGTCTTGGTGGTTTAGACCTGTCTTAAGAGACTTCATCTCACCCTTATGAGCCTGACCCGAGGCAAAGATCTCCCCAATGACACAACCGTGGTGTCACAGCCTGTGGTGCAGATCCCCTGGCAGCAGGGGGATGCAGAGGCAGTTTCCTTAGTGCTGGGATGCACAACAAACCCAGCTGGATTCAATCTGCAGGGCCCTGGCTGTGCAAGCCCCAGGAACTCTCATGCCCAGGAGAAAGCCAGCACAAAGGGCTGCAGCAGTAATGAGGAACAGGGAACTGATGGCAATAAAGTCACTTCAAAGCTTTCCAGGGGCTTCTAGTTCAGGCAGGCCAGGTTTGCATCTGAACACAGACATGGGGCTCATAAAGGGCTCACAGTTGCCAAACCCCTTGGTGAGCTCCAGCCCTGTCTAACCTGGCCTTGGACATCTCCAGGGGTTGGGCATCCACAGCTTCTCTGGGTACCCTGTGCTGAAAGCAAGCCCCTGGTCACACCTCTTACATCTGTTCTTTACTTGCTGGAATCGGGCCTGCTCCATGCACAAAGTACAGCAAAGTTCCTCAAACCCATGAATGCAGCAGCTACAACAAACCCTGTGAGAAGAGCAAAGTATTTTGTGAGTTGGCCTGAACTGCACTGAGAGGCTCTTGGGGTCTCTCAGGGAAGGAAAACTCAGATGACACCACGGCAGATCTCAGAAGCAGTTACAGCCCAAGGGCAGCACTGACAGAGGTTTCCATTTTTTCTTACCGGGGACAAGTGGACTAAGGTAATGACAGAGGCTGTTCAAGCACACAATCCAAAATAAACTAGGAAAAAGGGTAAAAACAGCTGAAAAAAGTTAAACTATCCAGCAGTATATGGGACATCTGAAGGCACTCGGTGCAGATGATGGCACAGGTCAGTCAAAATGAGACATCCCTGAAGCCCAGCAAAGCCAGGCTGTTCCATGACATTAAACAGAGTAATAAAAATAAAACACACAGTCAGCCCTGAGCACTCTAAAAATGAAAGGGCAAGTTCATCTGTCACTGGGACTTCACCCCAGTACCTGCCCAAACTCTGGCAAAAGGCTCCTCAATGCACACATTCCCGAGGCCCAGGGAGCTCCTCCTCCAGGGCACAGAAAGGCAGCGGATGCTCACCTGGCTGCCAAGAACACCTGGGTTCCACCCACAGCACGGGAGTGCCCATGCTGCAAAGAGCCACCCTCAGCACTGCCAACACTATCCAAAACTGGAATAACTGTTCTGGACCAGATTCCAATCAAAATTCAATAATAAAAGGATTACACACAACAAGGACGTTTCAGAGGTCAATCCTCTCCCAGACCTCCTCCCACTCCTACCAAATTCCTGATCCAGAGCTCTAATATAACAAACTGAAAATGGATCAACATCAAAACACAGACAGAAGCAGAAGTTCAAAAGGTTTCACTGCTCACTCTGTTGAGGAAACTCAAAATCTTAATCAATATAAACATTTTCAGGAACAGAATGATTAAGATGATGTTTTATCTTTTTTTTAAAGCTGTTAAAAATTAAAAGCACCGATAAATCCTATTTAAGCCACAGAAAAAAAGGAGGAATAGCTTTCTAAATGTATCTCAGTCACTAAACCAGTCCAAAGTTGCCAAAACTCATCCTGTTTGCAGACAGATCAGCAGCATCCTTCCCAGGGGAGGTCTATTTAATCACTTCAGAAATTATTTCTTCCAGACAACAAAGAGCCATTAGATTACTTAATTAAAGCCCTGATTATCTCAAACCCAAAACAAGGGAAGGCAAAATCGAAAATAGGGAGATTTAACCAGCTGCCCTGGTCCTCATTATGCTTTGATTTCAATCAAGCACACACACGTCAAGCAAAGGGCAATAAATTACAACCATGTGTTGGAAGAAATTATCTTCAGCATATTGGAAGTGGAAAGCCAAGGCTCTAACTGAGTGGTGGAAGATATTAGACTTCCATCTGGGAATAATAACCTACTGAACACAAACATACCAGGGCATTAGCTCCAGGCACTGTTGGAGTTAAACCTGGCAGCAGGAGATGGAAATGGAACAGTTGTTTTTTGTGAAAGTGACATGGATTTTGGTAAAACAGATAACCAAGAAATATGTTTGTTGTTTAACGGAGACAACTGAGAGGGAACTAAAACCTGGTGTAATTCCTCCTTAACCTAAATGCCTCCAGAAAGAAAAGGTGGGAAACTCCAAAGATACTAAAGGTAGTTTGCACTAAAACAGACATTTAAGGCCAATTCAGCACTGGCTCACAGGCACTGAAGGCTCAGCAGAATTGTTCTTCTCCAGCTTACATGATTTTATTACATGCAGCATTACAAGACTTCCCCAAACTTGTTTTCACATTACAGTCACTCAGTGGCCACTAGGCTTTTGGGGACAAAATTGAATTTTAAGGTCCCTAGCAAGCAAATCTGACTGGATTATTCCACACAAACTGTTAACAAATCCAAAACAGGCTGTTTCCCTCAAAACACCCACAACAGCAGGTGCCAACCCCTTGGGAAATGGCAAATACAATGCAGTGACTCACTGAACGTAGGTGGAGACTTACCACACCTGATGAAAAGAGAAATCTAAAAGGGAAGGTGTGTGGGCCAAATGGGACTGACAGAAGGAAAAACTGAAGCAATCTCAAGTGTTGGGAGAGGCCTGAGATGGATTCTGTGAGATACCAGCACTTTCTGTGTTCAAGGTAAAATGGGAGCTGGTCCAGGGGAGGTTTGGACCACATGTGGAGAGCAGAGTGGGATGGAGATGTTCTCACAAGTACTCCTTTATCTCCAGGTGCTGGAATGACCAGCACCAGGTGTATTTGGAAGTTCAGGAGTGAAGTGAGCCTCTGCAGCTTCTGAGAGACCTGGGATTGCTCAGCCTGGAGAAGAGGAGGCTCCAGGGGGACCTGACTGGGGCCCTCCAGCACCTGAAGGAGCCAACAGGAAAAGATGGAAAGAGACTTTGGACAGGGCCTGGAGTGCCAGGACAAAGGGGGAATGGCTTCCCACTGCCAGAGGGCAGGGTTAGGTGGGATATTGGGATGGAATTGCTCCCTGTGAGGGTGGGGTGGCCCTGGCACAGGGTGCCCAGAGAAGCTGTGGCTGCCCCTGGATCCCTGGAAGTGTCCAAGGCCAGGCTGGACAGGGACTGGGAGCACCCTGGGACAGCAGAAGCTGTCCAGCAAGGCTGCACACAAAGCCACTACTTGCTCTGAAAAACCCAGCAGAAACTCTTGTTATAGGAAAAAAATGCCTGAACAGCCGAGGAAATTGAGGCACACTGGGATCTGGTGTTCCCTGTGATTACTTTTGTACTCACTGTTACCTCTCTTCCATTAAACAGCAACTGTGCTTACAGAGGCAGCTCAGAAACATTCTCTGCCCCACAGAGACAGAACAGCCTCCTAAGGGACGACTGGTGAGGAGCTGATGTGTCAGATTTGAGGCTTCTCCCTGAGCACCATTTCCATCCTCTTCATCTGCAGCCACTGCACTTAAACTGCTATTTTTTAAGAGAGAATTTGTAATGTGAAGTATGAATTAGCCTGGTGGCCCCTGTGAAGGATCTGTGTGGGCAGGCGACCCCACCAGACAGAACAGAAATGATGAAAGCCTCTGCAGGTCAACTCAAAATGTAGATTTTCTGCACACTGCCCACAGACTGATCCCTGCTCCTGAACGGTGAACCTGGAATAACAGTATCTTCATCTAACAGTAACCAGAATTTCCACAAAAGATACAGTCCTGAGGGCAGCCAGCACCCTCAGCTCTTTGATTAATACATCAGTGAGCCTGAGGTATCTCCCAGTGCTGGAAAAGCTCTCTGTCCCTGCCTCTGGAATTCCAGAGTTCAGAAGGACACTGGTGCTGGCCCAGGACGCCTCATGCCCTCCCTCCCCAGCCCCAGGAGCTGCCAGAGCAGCAGGGCAATGACACCTCCCTCAACTCTGCTTGGCCCAGCCCCACCGCTGGCTTTACAGCACATTCCCAGCTCCAACAGCTGTGGGAGGGACATCCCTGCCACTGCCATCCCCTCCCTAGGCAGCTCCAGCAGCTGCTCCCTGAGGAACTGCTGCAGTCATTCCCAATCTGATGTGCTGGCAGGGGCAGCACTGAGAGAACCTGGCACTTGTTACCACCTCTGAATTCCCACCCTCTGATCTCCAAGTAAAAATTAAGCTTCTGCTGTCAGAACACAAAAATCCAATTGTCTTATTCAGGAAACTGCAGAGCCCAACTGCAAGAACAAAAGACTGTTTCTCCCCACATCTCTGCTGGAGGTAAAGCACAAATCCTGATTTTAAGCATGACGAACCCTTCAGACACTGAGGTTAAGTTTCCTTAACTTTGCAAATTCTTTCCACAAATGCCACAGTTTTTTAATGTTGCTCAGCCAAACATAAGCCAACCTCATCCTCTTTTCCTCCTCCACTTTTGGGATCACAACAGGCCCCAAAGTGCTGGCATCTGTGCTCATAGTCTGACCTGTTCTCCTGGCTGTGATCCCTCCTGGATCCCCTCTGACCATTACTGCCTGTAAAACCTGCACTGACAAAGAGAAAGACGGGATTTGGAACAGCCTCACCTTTTCCTTCCACACAATACATGAGGATTGTTATATAAAGGTACTGCAGTACCCCACGCTGAGCAGGGCTCAGCAGAGTCACCTCAGTCAGAGAAACCTGCCCTGTGCTTTCCTTCCAGCAAATTCAAGCTGTTTAAAGAAGTTATTGTATCCAGCCATGACTTCATGGTCATCTGAGCGGAGAGGGATTTAAAAAGACAACCTTGGTTCCATAAACCTCCTCATTTTCATCTCAGGGTATTAAAAACGTTATTGGTCCTGCTCTGTTCTGCATCTGGGGAGTAACTGCAAACTTGGCTTTGCTGAATATGCAAAATTCCTTTCTTCCAGTTAGTTCAGATACCAATAACAACTGTTACTTGCAAAAGAAGTTGGAGAGCTATGAAAATAATGCATGAAAAGAAGTAAAAATTTGATACCTGTAACAGAAGTGTGATGCTTAACACATTCGGACAGGCTACATTTACATTGAGCCACAGAATCCAGCAAGAAAAGTTCCTTTAAATGTGCTTCTGTCAGCACTGTAACATGATGAACTACATCTACGGCTGTGTTTTATCTCCCTTTTCAGGCAACATGAGGCAGCAATGAAGTTTGTTCACTTTTCTCCACAGTTTTTAGGCACCTCCCTAAGAAAGTGTCACAGGAAAGGACACAACTCACTGGTTCATTTTGCTTTGCAACACTCGCTGCATAGTTTCAGCATCACTTTCCACCCCAGCACTGCTTAGAGCTGAACCTGATCTCATCCCAAGGATTTGGAGGTAAGTGCAGTGCAGGACCAGGGCAGCCCCAAGTTACAGAAAAATTGTTCAACTGATAACTCACCCAGACAGCTTCCTACTGCTGCTTTAAAACAGCCACTGCCTAATCTACATTTACCTCACACGTGCTTTGTTTTACACCTCTTTACTAAGACAGGGCCTGAAACAAGCATCCTGCAGCAGAAGTACATTAATCCCTGTCCAACTGCTGCACTTCAGCATTCAGTGCCTGTTGTTTTACTGGAAGATGTGAGAGTGCTGCTGCACATAGAGATTTTTTTAAGAGTACAGCCTTGAGGGAATGGAAAATGCTGATGGTTTAAGACTGAACTTAGAGATCAAAGAGAAGCTAGGTCATGCCAGGACAGAGACAGCATCAATCTGTTGAAGGGGGAGGGAGGTGGGAAAGCCCCTCAGCACCTGCCTTTGGCACCAGCTGACAGATCTGATCACCTCTGGCATTTCAAACCCCTCCGCCAGACCCAGGGTGCCCCGGGGGAGGCAGACAGGCAGGCAGGCAGGCAGGCAGGCAGGCAGACAGACAGACAGACAGGGCTCTGAGGGTAGGACTGACATACAAGTCTCTGTACTGGTCGAAGGCATTGTTGGCTTCCACCTCCAGCTTGCGCAGGCGAGCCGAGGGCATGGCACCATCCTCTAGGGGAGGGTCGTACTTGTTGCTCCACGGTGACCTGCCAGGGAGACAAGGACAGGGACAGTCAGAGCAGGGGACAAGAGAAACAGGCCACGAGACAGAGCCTGGCCACAGCCTGAGGCTGCCAGAGCTCCCAGGAGTGTCTGGACACCACTCCCAGGGATGCACAGGGTGGGATTGTTGGGGTGTCTGTGCAGGGCCAGGAGCTGGCCTGGATGGTCCTTGGGGGTCCCTTCCAGCTCAGGATATTCCATAGCTCTGGAAAGTTTAATATTGACGGGTCTGACCTCATTCACAGATGCTGACCTTCCAAAAAAACCAAAAGGTGTCTGGAGCAAACTACCTGTAAGAACTGCACCCTCCACAGCCATTTCCAACATTGGCAAAAAGTGGAGACTGAGCCCTCAAAACCCAGGGCCATTCCCTGGCTTCATGTTTTTCTATATAAAAAAATATCTCTTGGGTTTCAATCTGTTCCTTCTTATATATTCAACAACAAGGCTTCAGCTGTTGAACATTAAATATTTAAAATTGTTTTCATGCAAATACAAATCGATTGTGTAGTTTATCTGGGATCTGACAGTATTTGAGCCAAACATTGCTGGCTATGATTAAGGTCTACATTTTCCTCCTTCTGCTTTGAAATAAACTCTACCATTAGCGTAACATTAGAAAACCCTTTGAACAGTTTGAACAGTTTAACAGGGTTTGTAAAGCTGCAGGTTTTACTACAATTTCTGCAGGTGTGGAAGAGATTTTTGTACTCTTAATGAAAGATTTGGTATTAAAAGATTAATGGAACCCTTTGCCCATCTGCTTGAGGCTTTTATAACTGCCATTCTGGAAATCTGCATTTTGTTTTTCATTTCCCCTTGGAGTAACCAACTTACACATATCACTACTGGATTAAAGAAAAGCACCTCTACCCTTTCTCTCCCCTTTCCCCACTCACTTTTCCCAGCCCCTGGCTACAGCACCAGGTCCCAGTGCTGACCACAGGGAAAGGCTTTTTCTCAGCAGCCCTTAGTCACCCATTTCTCAGACAGGCAGCAGTGTCTGACACCTGTTTGATACAGAGCATAAAGCCCAGGCTCTGCTTTTCTCCCTTCACTCCTGCTGACCACACCTGACAGGAAAAGTGGAGCTGATGTGTCACACCCACCCAAGTGATGTTTTCAGGTCGTGGTTCTCATCTCAGGGCTGTGTCCAGTTCTGGGACCCTCACCACAAGAAGGACATGGAGGGGCTGGAGCGTGGCCAGGGAAGGGAATGGAGCTGGGGAAGGGGCTGGAGCACACCAGGAGAGGCTGAGGAAGCTGGGAAAGTGGCTGAGCCTGGAGAAAAGGAGGCTCAGGGGGACCTTGTGGCTCTGCACAACTCCCTGCCAGGAGGGGACAGCCAGGGGGGGTCGGGCTCTGCTCCCAGGGAACAGGGACAGGAGCAGAGGGAACGGCCTCAGGCTGGGCCAGGGGAGGCTCAGCTTGGACAGCAGCAGGAATTTCCCCATGGAAAGGGAGCTCAGGCCTTGGCAGGGGCTGCCCAGGGAGCTTTGGAGTGCCCATCCCTGGAGGTGTCCAGGGAAGGGCTGGACGTGGCACTTCAGTGCTCTGGGCTGGGGACAAGGTAGTGACTGGTCAAGGTTGGACTCGATGGTCTTGGAGGGTTTTTCCAAGCCCAGTGATTCTGGGATTTTGTGACTTTAAACAGCTGCTTAAAATGTGTCTGCTTTGGAAAGGAGACAACAGCCACAGGATCCCAGCTGGGTCAGGCTGGAAGGGCCCACAGGGCCTCATGTGGCGCCACCTCCCCGCTCCAGCAGGGCCAGCCCGGAGCACAGGGCACAGGATTGTGTCTGGATGGGTCTGGAATATCTCCAGTGAGGGACATTCCACACCCTCTCTGGGCAGTGTGTCCCAGAGTGTGTAAAGAAGTTCTTCCTCATGTTCAGTGGAACTCCCCGGGATCAGTCCCTGCCTATTCCTCTGGTGTCACTGCTGGGCCCTGCTCAGAGCCCTCCCTGCACACAGGGATGAGGTTCCTTCTCAGCCCTTTCTTCACTCCATTATCTAAAATCTCTGAAATCTGGAAGAGATTCACATAAAAATCCCCCTGGCGCTCCCAGGTGGCTCAGCCACTGCAGAGGGTGAGCACAGGACTCCTGCAGAACTACTGTGAGATGCTCCAAGTGCAAGCACCAAACCTCTGCCCCGGTGCAGGAACGGGATTGAGGGCAGCCCAGAACAGACCCAGCCAGCAGCCTGTGGCATTTTCATCCCATTCCAGCTGGAGCCAGCAGCAGCTTTACCAACAAAAAACCCTCCTAACATGGCCCTGTATTTTTTATTTTTGTGGAAATGCATTCAGCACACATTTAAACACTTAACCAGAGGCTATTTGAAGAAAGACAGATGGACAAGTACTTAAATTTCAAAAGTCAGACCTCTAATTTCCCCAAAAGAGAATGGTTTGTGTTTCAGCTAACAGGTTTCAGTGTTGTTGGCCCCAAATTCCCCATAAGGATTCCATTTAACAGAGTGATCAAACACACTTCGAGTGGAAATGTATGGACAAAGTCAGGGACCTTGAAGTCCAATATTAAAAAAACCATTAATAAAAGCTCTGCCTTCACAATGTGGATTCCATGACTGTTTGACATCCTTCACAAACCTCTGTTATTCCAGGAGCACTCACAGAAGTACCTGTGAGACTCCCACAAGCAGGATTTGATAATATGAAGAAAATAAAAATTATCTATTTATGAAGATCCAAGGAGACTCCAAAAATCCGCCTTCTAGTCCGATCCATGTTTGAAATGCACCAAACCGAGTCTGTCTAAATATAAGGAAAGACTAAACTGTCCTGGGCTAAGCATTAGGATATTCACTTCCCACAGCCGCTTTTTTTCCAGGCGAATTCCCAGTCAAATAGTAAAGCCAGTCAAAAAATCCAAGCCTATAAAACTGGATTCCCAGTGAGAAAGTCTGACTACCCAGCCCCACCTCTCCTGCTGAAGGAGAATGAGGCTCAGTTGCCCACGGAATGCTTTGAAACCCTTGGATTAGTGCTAAAAGAAATGCAATTAGCAACCTGTCCAATACAAAATAAAGGTGTTTAGCTTGCAGTGTGCAGAAATTGGGGATGCAGCATGTTCCAGGCAGGGAATAAGGTTTCCTGGGACTTCCAATTGACCGTGTGGTTCTGAAAAACGGCTGTGGAAATATCAAAAGCTTTTAAAAGCCCAGTGAACTCCTCCTAGATCTTGGCCTAATTGATTAAATTAGTGTAAGAGCCACTTCCCAGTAACAACTGCAGATTTTATGAGGTACGAAGCAGTGTCTGGACACAGGCACAGAATGGGATTAACATGCACAGGGCAGTGCTGCTGGGGTTTCAAAGGCTGCTGCTCTGGGCTGAAGGAAAGAATTTACTTCATGAATCAGAGCTGGGACCAATCAATTCCAGAAGGAAGAATCACTTCAATCCAGAATGCCTGAATCAAAAGCCTTAGGAACAGGATGCTTTCATGCCAGCAATTAACACATGGTGCCTGTTCTAGAGGAACAAATGAAAGAGCTTTTCTGAAACCTCATTACTTAATAAGTCCTGAAAATTTCAAAGTGATTTTGAAAACCAAATTCCTCCTGCTTCCTTGTAACTATTTAATACCTTCTCAGAAAGAGATGGAACAAATTGCAGAGGCAGAGAGTGACAGTGACCTTAGAGGAAGGGCTGTCATGTGCCCTAATTACACACAGGGGGTTATTAGTGATTGTACGATGTCCCATTACTGTCTAACCAGTCCCTTTTCCAGTTCCCTGTGTCCCTGGGGATTGATGTCAATGTCAACAGCCTGAGCAGGATGCAAAGGGGCTGCAAGAAACAGCACTTCAGGGAGAAGGCAGCTCTTGAAAGATCCACGAGAAATTCAGGATTTAATCCCTCCTCCTGCATCTGCCAGAGGGGCTGCAGCTGTGTGGGTACATCTGGTGGGGGGCAGAAGCTCTAAACTCCTCTTTTGTCTACTAATTCAGAATTGACTAAATGCAAGTAGCTGCTAATGTGGATCTGACCAGCTGGGGCACACAAAATTAATACAAAATGCTTTTAGAAGGCACCAGGCTCTTCTGTAGAAGGTTGGGGTAGTTTCTAAATATGAGATGAGTACCCTCAAGAACGTGAGTGACACTCACCTTTGGGTCCTGCTCACTTGTTGGCCCCCTGCAATAGGTTATACTTCAAACAACGCATTAGGATTTACACTCAGCAACAATCCAAACTCTGCATCCACTCCCACTCTCCTCTCCTGTTTCTAGGACAAAATAAATCTCACCATGTTCTCTGTGTAAATCATCCACACACAGATGTGCTACACATTAGAGACAGACCTTTCCTGCAACTCAAAGCAACTGAACCAATTCATCTCAAATCCTTTACAAGCTCACCTGCTTCTGCAGTGATGCCTGAGCCAAAGAAAAAAAATCTGTTAAAAAATATTTTCTGAAATTCCACCTTGAAACATAATTCTTGAAACATTCTGGCTAGATGAATGTAAAACACTACATCAAATCTACACAGAGCAAGGTGAGATTCTTCCTGGAGATAATTCCAAGCACTAAAATGTAAATTATGACAAGGTTGAAAGGCACAGAGACAAGTGGAAGCCTCAGAATCATCCTCAGAAGCAGCAGGATGGCTGAGCTCCTTATTCAGGGCAGGAGATAAATGGCATCATTACCTCACAGCCCAGCACCCTTTGTTAAGGGAAAGAATAAAAGTGCTGCAGGAATCCCAAAGGTTTCTGGACTGTAAACTCGAGATTCTTAAATTAAATATCTGGAACTATTCCACTGTCACTGTAGCCATTAAGGGAAGTCAGGCAATGTGAGAAAGGGAAGGGATGATTTAAACACAAATTAAAAACATCATCCTAATGGCAAGGTAGAGGAAAACATTAAAAGAGGGACTCTGTTCAATGTGGCAGCCAAAACACTGAAACCTGATTGTACCATTCCAGTATTACAGCTCCTCCCACTTCAAAATTAATTATATTGTAATTATACACAGCTTGTAGGGTTTGAGTATTTTCATAGTTTTTGTCTACAGTCCTCAGAATAAATCACCTATTTTGGCAGACAGGGATTCCTTTTCTGTAGTAAAAACCTGGGCCAAGCTCTTCAAACAGAACTAATGACAGTGAGTCCAAAGTCAGTCAATTCCTTGCAAAATATGAGGGAAAGAGCCTTTCCCAGCTGGCAAATCCACCCTGTTTTGTACAAGCAGAAGATGATTTTGTTTAAACCCACGGCTTGCATCATCTCTTCTCTGTCATTATCCATTCCAGAGATTTTATAACCTTGCAGTGGTCTAATTTCTTATCAAGGCAATTTCTGCTAGAGAACTGACTGATTTTAATGCAGAATACAGAAAACAAAGAGAAATACATCAGTCACCCCCCTTTAGCAAGATCACAACAGCACATTTTGGGCTCTAAATCTTCAAATGACTGATACACAGTTTGGCTGAAGATAAGATGAAGAAGGGCCTGCAGGACCTGCACATGGATGTCATTTACAGAGCAGCAGCCAGCCCCAGCTCTGGCTGGGAACTCACCTGTATGAGTCCCCATCTCTGTTGTAGTCACACAGTAGATAATCTTTCCCTACCACCTTGTCTCGTGCAATCTTCAAGGGCTGATCCACAGAGGAGAGGAGATCTTCACACAGGCTGGGGACCTGTGGGGTGGGAGGAAACAACAGGGAGGGGAGAGAGGGCAACACGTTAAAGGTTGAAAGGCACCCCTAAGAACAGATTTCATCATTAACAGCCCACATCTGTCCCAAAGCCAAAACTCTTCAAGAAATCACTTCACTTACAACACACCCCTATGCGCCCACCTCGAATGATTTCAGATTTAATTTCCAAACCACTGGTGTGGTCCAGCACACTTCAACACACACACAGGCTCCACGTTCACCCTGTGCCAAGGCCGGCCAGGGAAGCAACTGTCCAGCCTGATGGATAAAGGTAAATATTTACAGTGGAATGGGAATGAGGGAGCTGCTGAAGGAATCTGCCATCCAGAGGCTGCAGTGAGCTTTCCCAAGCTCCCACTCTGGGTCAAGTTCAGAGCACTTTCCAGGCACGTAGCCAAGCATGACCATGCTGGCTAATGAGAATAAACGTGTCCATGTCAAATCCAACACACCTCCCACATCCTCCACAACTTTCCACGGATCCAGGACCCCAGCTGCCTCCCTGCCCTGCACATGGACCAAGATGAGCTCTGCTTCCAATGCGGCAGAGGAGCTGTGATATCCTGGGATACCTCCCTGCACACAGGTAAAGTGCAGCCCTGGGCCCCAGTCCATGCCAGGGAACATCAACAATCATTCCTGCCATTGTTGTCATCAAACAATGCATCCTGTGTTTCCCGCTGGAACAACAGTCCAGATTTCACTGCAAAATGCCCTTTTCCAACAACACAACGGGATCACAGGACAGCTGATAAGTTCTTGAACAGATTGGTAATGATGTGCTAATAACACAAGAAAGAAATAAGCAGTGTGGAATCTCTTCTACATTCCACTCAGCATCATAGAGATGAAAACCTGACTCAGAATATGAGGACAAAAGGCAATCAAGGGCAAAATTAATCATGAAGTGATGAATTCACAACTCAGAAATGAAAAGGGGAGGGAAAGAATAATAAAGAAAACATGGAAATGTGTTTTCTTCTCTTCAAGCCATTGATCCAGTGAATGGATTAGCATCATTTCAAAGGAAAGAAGCCTAGAGGAGAAAAAACACGTTCGGGGTAAAACAGCCCCAAAACTATTTTTAATGCACTAGATGGGACAGAAGAGATCAAGCTGCCTGGAACAAAAACATTCCCAATCCCAAGTACAAGGCAGTAACATACAGAGGATGACAGTCAGAGTGAGCAAGTACACACATAAACCAATGTGACTACGAAAGATTAAAAAAAAATCCTAAATGGAAATTAAAAAAACAAACTGTGGCTACCTCATCCCTGGAAGTGCCCAAGGCCAGGTTGGACTGGAGCAACCTGGGACAGTGGAAGGTGTCCCTGGCATGGCAGGGAGAGCACTGGATGGGCTTTAAGGTCTCTCCAACCCAAACCATTCCATGGCTCTAAGATGTGATCAGCAGGACAAACACCTGACCCACACCATCAATCCTTAAATATACAAAAAATCAGAGGCAAACCAAGACATGGTTGGTAAAGTGCTGAAAAAGCTGAAATATTCATTTGAGTGTTTTTATTTACAGACTGTAATGTGGCCATGAGTGAGAACTGCAGAGCCCAGACCAAGAGCAGGGCAGTTCAGGGTTTAACCCAGCTCAGGGCGCTCATGGGAGTTCATCCTTTGGTACCTGCAGGCCTGGCTGAAAAGGCCTCAAAACCACAACACATTCCTGGGTAAAGAGAAGTGGACAAGCAGCAGCAGCTCTTAGGAAATTCTTCCTTCTCCTGAGACCAGAAAACCCAAATACTTCCCAGAGCTGATCCGTATCAGCAGTGTCGTGGCACAAGGTAGGTGAAATGATGTGTCTGTGAGCACATCTGGTTCCCCTCTGTCCTTTCCTTCTCTTCCCCCTTAACCATTAATTTTTGGCCAACTCTTCAGGCTGACAGCAGCTCAATCTGCCTGCTTCCCCTTCAGACACAGCACAGGCAGCCTAGAGCAGCCCAGCACTGGGGCTCCAGCCAGAGGTGATCAGTGGAACACTCTTATCCCTTGGCCAGGAGCCCCTCAGCACAGAGAAATGTCCAGGAGCAGACTCCTGGTTCTGACCTGACAGCGACAAAAACAGAATTTGGGGGAAGTGGCTTTTTCCAAGCCTCTGTTTCACTCTGTTTCCCTGGGAACAGCCTACACTACACGTGTGGAAAAGGAGCACGAGAGGCCTCTCTGCGATCCTTCAACCCCAAATATCCACACAAAGCCTTCTCACAGGAAACCCCAAACCCGAGGCAGAGGTGATTCCCCCACAGAAAAGCTGAATTTACAACCCTTATAAAAAAACCCCCACAACTTTTAGGTTTAACTTTCTTTTAAGGACAGCACATGCCTGGTTGGGGTTTCTGCAGGGCTCAGAGCACAGTCCCATATTGACCAGAAGGAACTTGTAACCCATTTTTTTTTAAGATGCAACCTATTTAACTAAACTTATCTGTGGATGATTTAGTAACAAATATTCATGGCCAGGGTCTCCCAGTTTCTGAGGGCTGTCGTTATGCCTACAGCCACAACAGTGACTGCATTATATCACACACTTACTAGAACATAATACTGCACTGTATTATAACCCTCCATTGTAAAATAAGCTGTATATCCCCTGTCTCCTTGGTACAGACACTCCACAGGACCTCAGACAATCTATTCTTTTCCCCTTCTCGTCTTTCAGAATAAAACAGAAGAAAACCCACTCATCTAGCTTGGAAATACTGGAAAATTTCTACAGTATTTATAAAAAGAACAGATATTCCAGCTGATAGAACTACTCAGGTAATTCCAATTATTGGAAAAGCATACAAGTGTGGCACAGTTACCCCAATAATATATTTTTTATACCATTTACTACATCAACTGTATTTCCTAAAAATGAATTTACAATTTACACACACAGTCTCTCCTCCTCTACTCTTGAAAACTGCTTACAAGGCAAAGGCAGTAATTTGAACAAGGTAATTTGCAGCTTTGAAGACTTCAGCTTTATGTTCAGGAGACTATGATTCCTTCTGAATTTAGGTCCTTTGGATTCTTTTCCATGTCAAGTATTGACTGTTACTAAAACATTTAAATTACTGTTGTGCCCATTCAGACTCTTGCAGGATTCAGATCATCTGATCCCTGTACAGGCAACTCAGCTGCTCTGAGTTTTCAGCCTCAAACACTGGATTTGCGTTGTTAATTTTTCTTGTTAAGATTGTTCTATGTTAACTGAAGAGCCAAAACTCACTCAGGTCCCTGAGCACTGATCTCCAGCAGTCATCACACGTGGAGTTTTGACTTAAATTTACAAACACAAGAATTAAGCTACTCCTCAGGTCAAACTGAAATACCAAAGCAGTGATTTTGTTTCATTCATCACCCCACTTCAAATAAATGGCACCGTGATGCAAACGCTGGAGGACGAAGTTCTTTTGTAAGAACCAAAGACTGGACTCCCACCTTTATTCTGACACAATCCTTTCCCACTCTAAGCACTGGGAGGTCACATGCAGAACACAATCTGCACCTTGTATCTTCAGCTAAAGGCCAGCATTAATGTCACCTGGCCCTAATGCACCCTTGTTCCCCCAGATCAGCTCTCAGCCATCTCTTCAGCTGGCTCTGGGTACTCAGGAAATGAGACCACCCTCAATGTAAATTGGAAAGAAAAAAAGAGGGATGTCTGAGGCTCGGCCTGGAAGAACAGCAGCATCATTCAGAAGGACAGGGCACGGTGTTTGGGGGATATTTTTTTTCCAAGGAGATACACAAAGGATGTGTAGTGCAAAGGAAAGAAAACCTGAATGAGAAAGTGAGGGAAACGTGTCAAACAAGGATCCTGTTGTCCTGTGTAACCAAATTCTCCAGCAGAGCAGCCCAGGTATGTGGACAGTGTTTTAATTAAGGCAACTGCTCTGCTATCAAGACAAATAATCGCTTGTGCCAAAGTGGAAACCATACCCTTTTTGTAGCAGCTAAGCTCAGTCACTCCTTCTGGACTCACTTCTTGGTTCAAGGAGCGTATTAGCAATTAAACAATTGCTTCTGGATTATTTTTTTAAGTATTTTAAAACAAATATCTAAAAACAAATTACTAGAGGAAAGAGGAGCAATACCTCAGTTCTCCACGTGTGACACACAGTCCCCATCCTTGCTCTGACCACACTGAATTGCATCAAATTGCAATTGCATCCAATTCTGCACTTCACACACTCAGAACAGCCAGTATTTTGGCTGTGTCCACTCCAGCTGAGTACACCGAGGTGGCTGTTTTCTTCTACAGCCTTGACTGAAATGTACCACATCTACCACTGAAACAGCAACATTCCTGGTGTACCAGTCTGAAGAAATAGCCTTTTTCCATGTTTATTCAGAGGTCAGCATAACTGACCTCCACAGGAATCTTACAAGCTGGAAAACTATGCAAAATGCAGCAAAATTAAAGATTATACATTTTTTTCCTTAAAGAAGCAGAAGGAACAAGGGGGAACGGCTTCAAACTGAAAGAGATTAAGTTTAAATTAATTTCCCTGTGGCTGCCCCTGGATCCCTGGCAGTGTCCAAGGCCAGGCTGGATGGGGCTTGGAGCCACCTGGGACAGGGGAAGGTGTCCCTGCTGTCTCGGTTTGAAAGACAGGTATCTGCTAAGGAGGGGCAAGACCTCCTTAGGAAATGTAGAATTCAAATTCCCTCCCTCCAAATTATTATCATTTAGGAAATTAAAGGGGCTTTCANGATTTTCTCAGGACCGGACCCGGGGGCGGCAGCGAACTCCTCCCGCAGCAAGCAGCAGCCTCTCCGTCCTACTCCCCGATTCCAAGAGCCAGGAAGAGCTGTCCCCACCCCGGTCCTTTACCTGCCCCAGAACTCGTGTTTGGTCACCTCTTTGCTCTGGTCAAGCATCCACAAGCACCCAATACTTAGTCTCCTTGCAACTACACGGGGAAAAATTCTCTAAGTAAAAAAGAAACAAACCTAACCCCCAACACCTGCTCATGGCAGGGGTGGCACTGGGTGATCTTTAAGGACCCTTCCAACCCAAACATTTCTACAGTTTTGGGAAGATGAGGCAAACTTCAATTAGCCAAGGAGCCACTCAGATCCATCTGTGTTTTGAATCTGCATCTGCAAGGTGCAGGTATCTGAACGCGAATGTGATGAGACCAGTTTTTAATTAAAAGCCCCAATCCCCATCAGCAAGATGAGTATTTTTATCACATGTGAACTTTCAGTATGAAAGGAGGACAGAAGTGCTGCTCCCTTGGTTTGGGGAAACCACTCAAACACAGAAGAGCCCATGGAAGCTCCCTCACCCTCTCACAAAATAACCCTTCTGGCAGACCTCCAGCTCAGATCCTTCATCCAATAAAACATTATTCTGATGTTTCAGAGTCCTTGCCCAGCCTCAGAATTTCCTGTTCCTGCAGAAGGCAGGCATGGCCCAGCGGATGTTGTGAAAACTCACAAAGGAAGCCTGGCTCCACTCATCTTGGGCTAAAACCACCTGTAAAGTCACTCCCACAAATCCACACAGGGCTAAATCTCAGTTTGATCTATCACGGGTCCAATGGCCACACAATCATCAAGCTTTGTTTATGAAATGACATTTTAATGGACTTTTGTGTTCAGACAAGATATAATTGATACTGGAAACAGCCCAGTGTTATTCATGTACTTGCACTGAACTCCAGCACCACAAGAATTGGCAAAACCAAAATTAAGCCAAATGAGCTTTTCTGGAAACAGCCAGATGTTGACAAGGTTGCAAATCCAGGTTTGCCTAGCTAACTGTGTCATAACAGACATGTCACATTAATTAAAGAATGTTTTAATTCAGCTCGAGGAACTACATTTTAAAAGGTGACCACCATTCACAAAACAGGATCCTTGGCTTTCTTCCTGTGCCTTGCTGGATAACACAGGGCTTTTTCTGGACTCCCCTTCTGAGAAACACAAGGCAGCCATCTGGCAGGCACAGCCAGACTGCCCTGGGCTGTGACTGGTGACCTGCACATGAAGGCTCCTGTATCCCATTTCCAGTCCCAGGAGCCATCACAGAGTATCAGTATCTTGGGAAGTCCTGACTGTTTGTGTCAGAGTCCAGCTGGGCTTGGAGATATCCAGCAACATTCAGGGACATGCAGGACACACTCTCTCCAGTGGTATTTCTCTATCCCAGCTTTCCCCTCCCTCCATCCTTACAGGTTAGGGAGGTTTCCAACTAGGATTCATCTTCACACACACTCCCTTCAAATGAGATTTAAACAGACAGTTTAAGGGTCTCTAACACCAGCAGTGCAGTGGCAGGAGCCTGGAAGGCAAAAAGGCTTAAAAATAGAAAGAGTAAGTGATATAAGGCCAGAATTTAAATTCCCTTTTCCAATCTCATGCCAGGAAGTGGGGTTGCTAGCTCTAAGCCAAGCACCACATTAACAATTTACATATATTAATTGCTATCTCCAATTACCATCAAGATATCCAGAGGTAATCTTTGCTAGCTGGAAAAACTCTTGCTTACAGCCACTCACAAAATGGAAAATCTGGCTCTCAACCACCATAAATTTATTCAGAGAGCCAGAGCTCCTTTCTTTAGCCAATAATCCTTGTGTGAGAAACCTGCCTGGCTGCTGGGAGCTCATCCCACAGGTCAGCAAGTCCAGGCAGAACAGCAGGTCAAAGACTCAGCTTTGAGCCTACAGGGCTGTCAATGCACTTCTGCTTCCACCACCTTCTTTTTCAGCTTTCACTGGATCTGATTTTTTGTTTAAAACATCTCCCACTCTACCAGATGCCCAGCTGGCCATCTGCATGCAATTATTTTATCTCTCCCCACAATGCTGCAGAGTGCTCAGGCTCTTGGACTCCAAGCACAAAAAGCTCCAGTCACTTCTCATGTTCTTTATGGTCTGTGCAGCCCAAGCACTGCAGTTTGCCTAGGGGTAAATTCTGTAGCTTCATATATCTTCAGTGACTGAAGGCATGCAAGCAGATTTTGGATTTGTCTCGAGCTCGCACGAAGCAACAGCCTGAACTGTGTTCAAATATTTCAAAATCATAAGTTTATACATTTTAAGATTCATCACTCTGGGATTTTCTAAAATGTAACACATTCAACTAAAAATACTTCAGTATTCCCCTGTGAGGGGAAAGGAGAGCTGATCACCTCCCAGATCTTTAATTGCAAACAGCCTTAAAAAATAACCAGCAAAGTTATGACTGCTGTGTCTATAAAGAACTCTCACTTTAATTCTTTCATGGCAGCATTACTTGGTTCTGTTCTTCAAGAAAGCTTTCACTTTTGGGAATGACTGCTGTTTCAATACCAGTCTTATTGAGAGAAGAGAGGCAGAAAGCTGTGGTTGTGAGCAACCCTCCCCCTCCCACTGAGCCTGTCCATTCTGTGAAGACCATTTTCTGTCCCCACTTCATGCCAGGCATCTGATTTTCCTGAGTCAGCTAGATTTTTCATCTTATTTATATTATACACGCCCAGGCAAACATCCAAATTAAACACTCAGCAGGAACTTTGTACTTGCTAAAGGAACCTGCTTAACTTTCACCAAGACTCAGAGTGCATCAACTTCCACACTCGAGTCAAAGCCATCAAGGCAATCCTGTCACAGATCTGTTATTTGCTGCACAGGGCCCAGGAGGACGATAAATCTGTTTTCCTTCCACCTTTGCCACCTCAGCCGTCAGAGACACATGATTGAAGCTGTCTGAAGAAAATACCCCAAAAAGAGTCTGGAGGCTGTGACCCTGGGCACCGCACTCCCACCTTGTCCTGTGCTGCCACGGTGTCCTAGAAAGGGGCCCTCCACAGCAGCACTGCCCAGAAGCTGATCCTTCTTTGGGATTTCTCTTGGAAAGATGTCTCGGTTTGAAAGACAGGTATCTGTGAAGGAGGGGCAAGACCTCCTTAGGAAATGTAGAATTCAAATTCCCTCCCTCCAAATTATTGTAATTTAGGAAATTAAAGGGGCTTTCAGGCAGAGTTATGGGGGTAAGGACAACAGTTCTTTACTAGTATTTATAACAATGCCAACAAGCCACGACAACTACAGCACTGATAATGGAACAGAACAGGAAAAAACCTCGAGGGAGTTTGTTTCACAAAACCCGAAGCAGTCCGATCTCTCGAGAGCACCAAGCTGGAACGGTGGAGAAATCCCGGGCTGGTGGGTGAGACCAGAAGCTCCCCAGGTGGCAGCTGGAAGTAGGAGGACAATTGCCATGGATTGTTCTGACCTTCCAGGATGAGCTGCTCAGCCACTCAGTAGCGAGCTCTACCAGCTTCCCTCCTCCACGCATCCTGCCACTCCGTGTGACTTCCATGAGCCAAACAAAACCTCACTCCACTGCCTCCAGGACACATTTCCAACCAGAGAACACCCTCACAGTCCCCTTTCCAGCAGATGCTGAGAACAAACGTGCTTCACAACAGGGTTCCATGGGAAGCACAGTGAACCAGCAGCAGCAGCTCCTGGACAACGTGAGGCACTAAGGAGGTGACACAGCTTTTATTATGTGACACGGATAGAGTAAGAGGGAATGCTCCAAGTGCTCTCAATACACACCAAATAATTTACGTTGGAAAATACCTTGAAGTTCAGCAAGTCCAACCTTTGTCTTGGACCATCTTCACAACAAACCCATTTAAAAGCAGTGCAATCACTTCTCTCTCTCCTCTTGGGAACTTCCTTTCAGTTTGGACTTGGCCCACAGGTAGATGCTCCAAGGCTCACAGTTTCCAGCGGAGCTCCAGGGAAAATTATTAGTTGTCCTTAAAAAGGTATGTGCCTACAGCAAACTCGTTCTGTAGAGATTCAGAAGTCCTCTTGTACATTCTGACAGCCTCTGAGTAGCGTATTTACAAATAATGACTAATTGAACCCCACATAGAGCATTCCATGCCAAGGCCCATTTCCAGCACCAGGCACAGCTTCTTTCAGGCAGGACTTCTGGAGGGCTGTGATTGACAAGGTCTCTAATGAACTCTAATTGAAGCCTCAGCGGTCTGAAAAACCCAACAACAGATGTGGTGAAAGGGCAAACCACAAACTGTTCTGCTAATGCATGAAAAGTGTCTGGGCTGATGAGGGCCAGTGACCCAAAAATTCTCTTCTTCCACCCACCCTTTTACTTCATGTTCAAGTTTGGGCCATTTCCCTTGTCAGCACAACACTTGGGGGCAGTCATGGACAGTCCTGGACATACTCCATATATTCAGTTGGGGACTAAGATGCTCTTTTATGAGCCACGAGCAGCAGAACACGGATAGAGTAAGAGGGACCTCAGGGAGGGAACTTAGTGCAGTTATCCTTCCCAGCAGGAATTCCAGCCTAGGAGTGGTTTTAAACTGCCAGAGGGCAGGGTTAGATGGGATATTGGGAAGAAATTCCTTCCTCTGAGAGTGGGAAGCCCTGGCACAGGTTGCCCAGAGAAGTTGTGGCTGCCCCTGGATCCCTGGAAATGTCCAAGGCCAGGCTGGATGGGCCTGGGAGTGAGGTGGTCTCATGGAAGGTGTCCCTGCCCATGGCAGGGGGTGGCACTGAATGAGCTTTAACGTCCCTCCCAACCCAAAGCATTCTGGGATTCTGGAAAGGAGATCCAGATTCTTACTGTGCTAGTTTTGGAAAACTCTTTACATACAATGACATTTCTAAGCCATCTTCTCTCCTTTCAACGGATCTTAAGCAAGCAGCCACCATCAGTCTGGAGATCAAATCCTACAAAAAGACCATGGCAAACTGAGCTGCAAACAGACTTCAAGTAATACCCTGAACTTCACACCAAGTATTGACATGAGCCTCTGCTTCACACCTACTCCACCGTGGCAGTGCACTGAGCAAGGAAACCCAGCACAAGGAAGCCAAGAAGTCAGGGTGCCACGTTTTACAATTCTCCCCCAAGTTTAATCAACCAGCTCATGCCCATCACACATTTGGAGTCTGCAGTTTTCCTCAAAGAGGTTATTGTCTGCTAATGGGACAAGCAGCATAATCAAAACGTCAGATGTAAAGGTCTGCATGAAATTTGCCAAAAAAAGGTCAAAAAACTATTTGCTGGAGTCTGGCTCACGATGTTTCTGGAACTGAGTGGCAGAGCACACACTGCTCTTGTCTAACCAGACTTCAGGAGGTCAGAGAGTGGCTGCAGAACTGGTCTACAGGTGTCTCAACAATAAAAGAACGGTGCTGGATTTAACAAATTATTTCATCTCTGCCCCAGAGGAGGGGTACCAATGCCTCGTGTGGAGGTCACAGACCCTCCTCCTAACAAGCACCAAACTGGTCTGGTTCATGTTACACTATGAAAAGGAGCCCAGGGAGCGTGTTGCTGATGGAAAGCATGCAGAGCACTAATGAGCACCATCCAAAAGTAATTCCAGCGTTTAGAGGTACCCAGCAATTTTCTGAGTCATTAAAAAACCTCAGACCAATTACACAGTCAAGCTTACCATGGCTCCCCAAACAACTCCTTGTTTGAGTGGTCCTGGGAGCTGCTCAAACCCCAATACCTGCCCAGTCCTCCCAATTTCATCACAAAACCAACCACGTCACACCAGATCAGATTAGTGATTTAGTTACTGGTGTCCCACCTCCGGCAACAGCCACAAAAATGATGCTTTAGGTTGCCAAGAGTTTTGGGGGCACAGATGTAGCCAATTACTAAATGGTTTCAAGAGAGAGAAATAATCCCTTCCTGCAGGGAATAATTTCTTTCCTGAACCCCAGAGTTCTCTTACCTGTACTTTAGCTTACATAAGAAAAAAAAATATTTAGAGTTTGATAAATTTAAGTCAGCCACAACTTTCTGACCATAGCTTACCAACACCAGCTTTAGAAGAACTTCCCAACCAAACCTCTACCTGGTGAGCAGCTGCTCTTCTGCACAAATTTAGAAGCTTAGGTCAGAAATAAGCCATGTATTTAGACTGGACAATAGAATCCAGTTTCCCCACTAGCAGACTCTGTATAGATTAAATCTGTACTTCAGTAACACCTTCAATTACTCCAGAGACAATTGTGCCACACACTGTTTTAAGGGACAGTTGGCATTAACCAGGTTATTACAGCCCAAACATGCATCACAGGATGTCCAACTTGTAATGAGCCTAGAAACCCTTCTTAAGTCAGTTTTCCTCTCTAGCAGTGTGTAAAGGACAACACAAGTCCCAGGGACAAACAGAAAAAAGCTATCAGACACAAGATGGGCAGTCAGGTTTGGTATTTGATGCTAGACTGCAGAACATCTGATAGAGCACAAATTATAAATAGATCTGGGTGTTCTCCAGACATTCTCATCAGTGCCTTTGCAGCATGTGGGGCAGCACAGCCTCCAGAGCTGCACACAGCAGGCTGTTTAGCAGGAGATAACACTCAGGTACAAGGGCCTGCACCCATCTGTACACACTGTCCCAAATTCAAGCAGCAGCCTCCATCCTGGCAGAGGTTGTGAGCTCATTGAGAGCTGCTAATGACCCTTCGTCCCCAAGTGTCCTGCACACACAGCCCAAAAAAGCTGTGGATTCCTGACAATGCTTGGCCAATGGTTGTTTGCTCAGCCTTGCCAAAAGACAAGAGGACAGACTGATCACCACACCTTTGAGATGCCTCAGAAGTTCTTACATACCAGGCCTCTGTCACAGCCACTTCCTGGGGACAGCATCCAGTACTCACCAAGTCAATGAGGTCACTGAGATTCTTCTCTATCTGCTGCGGAGGCAGACGCCTCATCAAATCCAAGGCACAATCCAGCTGCTGGTCACTCTGCAGGAACAAGAAGAGCCCTTGGTCACAAGGTGCACAGGTAACACAACACACAGGTCCCAGTTCTCAGCAGCAGCATGCTTTGCATTAATACAAGTAAAATTCATTACATCTGATTGTGGATTATTGACTTGGCAACTTAACACCATGCAGTTGATGGAAAGGAGTCCAGTCCTTACCTCACCAAAACTGCTCCTACTGTTTGTGTAAGTGTTTAATGTGTTATTTTTCCACACTATCTCAATAATAACCTGGGTTGGGGAACCAAAAGTCCCTTCTCCCAAAGCAGGTTTAACATTTCCTCATTTGCAATGATCATCTTGAGATAACCAGCATCCAAGACAAACCCTGCTCCACTACAAAGCACCCTCTTCCCTGCAGCTTTATCAGAAAACCAGAACGAAACATGCACACGAAGCATGACCCATGATTTCCTTCTTCCTACAAAACACACACCAAGAGCTGTCTGTATCTAAGAAATCAGGGACATCAGTTATTTGAAGCTAACACAGCAACTCTCTCCCCAAAGGGCTTACTGTAGCTGGTCCCACGCCAATTCTGACACAAAGAAACACCCTTGAACTCCAGAGTCAGAAAATGTGCCCCAGACACTTCAGGAGTTGAGCCACAGCTGTCCTTTTCACCTGCTGACCTAACAGCACCCAAAATCTGCAAGCCCTCACACAAGTTCCTTTGATCCCAGGTCAGGTGAAGCACAACCAGTTTGCTTTCACTGCTCCTCCCCTCCTTTTTCTCTTTGCCATTTCCAGCCACCCAAATCCCACGAGCTGAGGTTTCATTCCACCCTCCTGTGCTCTGTCAAGCTCCCAAAATCTTATTCAAAAACAGCTTCAATACTAACACAGTTCCATTATCACATTATTCAAGGCAGCAGCCCGCAGGACAGGGAGAAACAGGAAGACAAGTTTCCTGCAATTAAGCTAAACCTGCGGAATGAGGGAAGGAGGAATGCTCAGTTTAGTGCACATCCATTAGGAAGCTGCTCCTCAGATGGGCAGGGGAAGGGAACTCCTCACTTTCAGCTACTGAACTCAGAGACCCCAAGGACAGAGACTCTTTAGGAGACCCGTGCCTGCCCAGCTCCTGCAGCCATGCCCAGGCAGGGGATCTCTCTTCCCCAGTATTGTCCACACCTCCTGCCTTCTCCTGCATCCAGGAAGGAAATCTGGTCGTGCTCCTCACTTGTGGATCATGGGAACACTTGGGGAAGTGCTCTGTCCACCTCTACTAGCTGGAGTTATTTAAAAGACAAAAAAGCCTAGGGGAGGATGTTAAAAACCACCACTAAAGCTGCAATAAGTACCCCAGAATAAGTACTTTACAGGAAGGCAAACTGAAAATAAAATACACTACATGGAGGAGAATCCATACTTGCAGTGTTTATGGATTAATCAAGAGAACCTGGAGTGACCATTTCTACCCAATATATTAAATCACAGCTGTAAAAGACACGAGCAGGATTGTTTAAGGCAGAGATTCTCCAAGGGGCTCAGACACAGCTGACATACATGGCTGTGTGCAATGGAAAACAAAAATATGCATGCACATACAGTGCCTGGTACAGTGTCTGTCCCTGCTATCCCAGGGGTAAAAGCAAGGCTGAGCAGCAGGACTCCTCAGCTTCTCACAGAACATGTAGGTAATTAAACAGCTGGCCAGCAGATCTCTTAAAGCACCAAAATAAAGGCAGGTTCTGCTGCAGCTGTGTCCCTAAATCCATGGTTATACAGTCACTTCAATCCAGCATAAATCTGGCTGGAATGGTCAAAAAGGCAACACAAAATGACAGATTACAGAGCAAAGCAGTACCTTGGGGTATTGCAGACATCTGGTAAGACCTATTCCACAAGTGATCAGGGAAGTGAACCAGGATCTTTTGCTCCTGGTTCCTTCTCTGCAGGTGAAGATTTAAAAGCCAGGTGTGTGGTCAAACACAGCCTTTGGTTCAAACCCAACCTCTGGCTCCAGCCTCTGCCCTGCTGGGAGATCTGGAGCAGCTGCAGGCACTCCCAGGGAGGGACAGGAGCCACATCCCGGGTGCCAGCACCAGCAGCACATTGGTTTTACAGCAGCTGGAGATCCCAGGGATGTGCTGCCACTGCAGCTTAGAGAGGGGCACTGGATCAGGGGTGCTGAAACCCCCCAAAGCCCTCACACAACTTTGTGCAAAGGTGCTCTGGGGGAACTCAGGACACGTGTCACACACGTCTCCAAACCCCACCAACTTCTCTCAACTTCATCTGTCCTGGATTTCCACTTGCTTACTTCTTTTGTAAAATGACACACTGGAGACGAGTTTTTTTAACAGACCTGCAGATAACACACTCGCATGGAATTTTTGCCTTTACCCAAGCAGAGGCTCCTGAAGCCCTGCTCTCTGAACAGGTGACCAGACAGGCTGTCTCCCAGGCTGGGCTGCTCCCAAAGCCAGGCTCTTTGAGCTTGCAGGACTTAATGAGCTGAGTGTTTACTTCATAGGAGGTAGTTTTCCACCATTCCTGTTTCATCCAGCCCAGAACCTCCTGTGGAGGAGCAGGGAGTTCAGACAGAAATTCTAAATGAAGTTTTATTACAGCTGAAGTCACTGAAGGATTAGGGATCACAGGAATCTGAAAGACTGAAAATATTAGTTTAGATGAAAGCTCTTTAATAAGTTTCCTTTAAAGATGTTTGCCTGCCCGGAATCTCCACTTAAGCACCTGTTACAGCATTCCCATGGCACTACCAGAGGGAAAAAGGTTATGAGGATGTCTGTAGTATTTAGTTTACAGCTTCCTTTGTCAGCACCTCCTCTTCTTTTTGGTCTCTGTATTTAGCTTATTTCCAAAAGAGAAACCCTCTCACAACAGCCACAGGTCTCTGGTCATCTGGACACTCTGTGTTAAAGTTCAAATCAGAAAAAACAGTGCTGAAAAATTAAAAAAAAATGTATAAATGTGTAGTTGTAAACGGGCACAGCCGTGCACCTTAATTTTGAAGGCTGAGTACGGGCAAATTACGGGTAGATGTCATTCAATGCAGAAAACACAAATAAAAACCCCCAGGTAGTTACTATAGGTATGGAAATCACAACAAATGAAGTAGACAACAAGCTGGACTTCCTTTTGACTCCCACTTGCCACGTCTAAAGCCCAGAGCTCCTTGGGGTGAGGGGCACAGGGGAGCTGTGTGCTGGAAGCACCAGCGAACAGGAGCTGACCCAACGTGACACAAAGCTGGGAGCCAAGAGCTGCTCCTGCACAGCCCCGGCACCAAACCCCAGCTGCAGTCACCCAGAGCAGCACCCAGCCTGCAGCACCCAGCACAGCACTGGCACCCAAGCTCTTCTGCACCAGGAGACACATCCAGAGCCCTTCCAGCTCCAGCAGAACCAGGAGCACCTCACTGAAGTGGCACCTGTCTACTCTTTCCAACAGACACCAGCACTCGGGTGAGCTCCTACCGCTGTTCTGCTTTTTAAAAATATCTTTACACGTGCTTTTGACTACATACACTTACAGAAATCCACAGGCTTTATTCCCAAGATTGGCAATGGACAGTTCTCCACTGCCAGTTACCTGAGGCTTAACCCATATTCCATCTTCCAGGAGGGCTTAGACAAACCTGCAGCTCTCCCCATCCCAAGACCATTCCACTCCAAAGGAGGTAAAAGACATAATTTAAAGCTCCTGGCCTTTTAGTCAGCAGGAATTTGTTCCTGGTTATCACAAAGCCCCATGAATTGAATCTCCCCTCACACTTCTGTTGGGACACTCCTGCTCATCTGACCTTGTTATTGCTGAGCACAAACAGAGCTGGGCAGTGTCTTCAAACAGAAACCCAGGCTGGTTTCACTTCTGTGCTCTGTTTCTGTATTAACCCCACTTGCAAGCTCCTGAGACAGCTGAGTGCTACAGCAGTGGGAGCTTCTCCCAGTTCAGCCTTTCCTGGGAAATAATTCAGTTGGGCCACCAAATCTTTTCCACCACCAAACCCAGTGATATCAGCTGAGAACAACTGGGGTACCTAGAAATTACTGCAGCTGAGAAAGTCACACACCTGATATGACAGATAAACATCTTGGAGACACTTCACACCCAAGTTTTACTCAAGACTGCCACCTGAAAGGTTACCCAAATTCAAAGTACAAGCAGCATCTCAATGTTCAGACAGCAGAAATATAAGGTAAAAACCTCAAGACACAGCAACCAGAACATCTGCTCAATGCCATGCAATTCAAAGCAACCACACATCAGATCACTGGTCAGTTTGCAGGCAAAATATCTCTGTAAACTAATCCAGAAGTACAGAACCAGCAAATTACTCTTTTTCCTTCCTTTCAGGCTGCAGACATACCCAAGATTGTAAATCACATTATTTCCTGTCAGTTCTCCCAACAGGAATGTCTGACTAATGTTTCAGCTTTGTGGTACTACAACACTAAGTTTTTTTAATTGAAACAGATACCCAGCTTCCCCCCCTGCTTGTCATTTTAATCCCTGCCAACTTCCAGAGCTCCAAGGGCAGAAGACTCCCTTGTCCAATTAAACAACAGGATAGTATTACTGCTAGAAGCTGCAGCAAGGGTTGAATTATTGTAACCCTTGGGTAATAAAAAGTACAGTAGTATGTTAAGTTGCAGGGTTCTCTTCTCAGCTGTCAGCATTCACTTTTTAGGATATTAGATGGGAAGGGGAGTAACTGTCTGACCTGGGAAAGCCCAGAGAAGTTCCGCACTCATGACGTTTCCATCAGCTGCAATCTGTTTTTCCACATTATTTTTCCCTTGACTATTAACCCTCCTCTGGCAGATCCTATCTATAACTATTTGTAGTGGACTCATAAATCACATCTCTGACAGCAAGGTGTGCTGGGGGAGAAACAGCAATAGCACAGTTAGGAAACCATCAAAGGTAATAAAACCGGAACGCAGACTCTGCCGTGGACAGTCATAAAAGGCCAAAGATTATTAAAAAGTAAGACACTCATGTAGACCTCATTCTCCTTCTCTTCAGCTACTTCTACCTTTTGCACTATTCTACTGGGACAGATCTAGTGGCTTTTATTATCTCAAGCACTTCTGACCACGTCACACGCCCAGTAACAAGTTCAGCCCAATTTGCTGCGGTCACGACCAAACAGCCCAAGTGCTGACACCACCCGTTCCACGAATACCAAGTGAGAAGGATTAGAGATTAAAATAAAAGCAAGAAGTGATGGATCGGAAGGCTTTAGCAGAAGCTGCTGTACTGTCTCCCCCAGGTCCCCTATAATCTGTATTTATTTACAGAGCAATTGTACAAGTCACGTCACAGCTTTTGAGTCAGTGAATCCTCCTTGGAGACATTCCCCTGCACATTATTTGTTTTATTCTGCTGTACTCTAACTTTTAAGTACAACTGAGCACATAGCAGTTCTAGCGCAAATTAATGACTGAACAAGCTCTCACAACTTGTTTTCTGAATTCAGGTCTCGGTGTTGTACACGCTGCAAACACAGCCAAAAATCCCCAGAAACAATGAGCAGCCTTTGTCCTCCACTGCTCCAGGAATGGAACACATGTGAAATTCAGAGGGACAAGAAGGACCTCTTTAAAGAGGTTCTCTATGAATTCTTACATCTACTCTGAAGCCACATGCAGAGGAACTAAAATAATCCATGGGCAGGAGAGAAGTGAGGCAGCTTCACCTTCTCTGGCACCAGAGTGCCGCTGCCATCAGATACCTCTCACCATTTCGGGCTGCGGACACAGCCCTGACAAGTCCTGCACAGATTAAAGGAGTGGCAATGGGATTCTAGGGCAGCTACCAAAGACACCTTCTCCTCCTCCCAACAAGCTCAAGGATCACTGTTTTGCCAAATTTTTGTCTATCACTTCAGCCTCCAGCAGCTCCTCTGAGCATCCTTGCAATCAGCTGTACCTGATTTCCGTTCCTCATTCCCACCTCCAAACTAGGACAGTTCTCTGTCCACAGGATAAGCCCCAACATGCCAGCCCAACTCTAAAACAATTACCAAGTGAGTTATAATATACTGAAGGCACTCCCATCTGTGAGCTTCTAAATAATCCAGAGCTGCCTGCAGCCTAATCTCATGGACCAACCATGAGATTGTCAAAATACTTTACATCCAGGGAGAAGAACAAGTCCTGATAGTCTGGAGCAGGGCACTTGTCTGTAATTCCCTGACTGTATACAAGTAAATATCCAGCATCTCCAGGAGCACATTCTGCAGTGGTTTTCATCCCTGTAGGTGTTTTCTGACCAGATGCAGTCCCTGTTAGCACACCTATAGAGGTGTACAGCACACAGGAAAAAAATTACATTTCCTTAGCACCTCCTTCCCGCAAGGATGTTATTTCCAGATGGCACATACTTGCGTCTACTCTCAAAACTAACTTACCACTTTAGTTTATAAAAATCCAGTGCAAGTCTCCATCATGTGTCCAAGGAAAAGAGCCATCACACACCACCAGAGGAGCAGGATGGAGCAGCACCAAGGCTTTCTGGGAACAGCTATTCATCCCGACCTTTTGCCAGGATCACTAATGATTTCTGCACCAGCATTTGTCTTCTGGGTAACAGAAACAATGTTTTATTTATTAAACTTGTCATTGAACATGACAATGCAATTTACTGGTTTTCATTTGGTGCCAAGAATTCCTGTGAAGCATAAAGTTTGTAAAAAGTCACTTCCCAATAAATCGTGGCAATGAGTGACAATGCAATCTGTTAGCCCCACATGAAAGAGGGAAGTTGCACTATTCTACAGATAGAAGTTGCACAGACTCCAAAAAAACATGTCTAACTTTTAATAAATGGATTAAAGACATTGAAGTTGCCTGCAGAACTGACCAACTTTGACAACAGGTTTTACAAATAATGTTACTGCACAGTGGGGGATTTTCCCCATTTTAAGCTTCGATTTCACACAAAATAACACTTTCTTTGTTAGCTTTAACTACAGATAGGAAACCTTAGCTAAACAAAATGCAAATAACCCATTACAGCACAGCACTGAGAGACAAGAACTCAGCCTGATTTTGCAACCTCTTCATGAGGCAGCTGCAACACCTGATTTCACTACCAGGAGAGATGAACACGAGCGTGTTTGTGCCCCAAAAGGTTTTGAAATCACCCAGTGCAGTAGGTCTAAGTTGGTTCACAAGTCTGGTGACCTGTTTTTAACACTGTCTTCCTGCCTTCCACTCAAAGCTTCCCAGGAAGAGCCCCAATCCATCCCTAGAGAAGGGCTGCCTAATTTTTACAGGGGTCACTTCTTTTATTTTTTAATTGAAACCATAATTACTACCAACACAGCAGCTCTTGAGATGCAATGCTGCCATTTGCCATCCTGACCATCTACAAACATGTCATTTGTGATGTTTTCTTTTAATCCTGCTAATGCTCAATGACCTTTTCAAATGCTCCTTTCTTCTATGCACTGTTTGCTTCATGTTCCAATCAGCCAGGTCACAAAAGTTTTTTAACTGCTCACGTGAAATGGAAAAGTTTTTTCTTACAGGAAGAGCAAAGTTGGGTAAGTTGGTCTTGGCCTGACAGATCCAGGTTCTCCTTCCAGTCAACTGCAACTTAAATTCTGTTCTGTGAGAAATCACATCAAAACCACTCGAGAAAATATACCCTGTAGAGCAGCAGGGAGCATGCACAGTACCTGAAGGTGACAGCAAACATCCCGTGCTCACTTCAGCACAACTAACACAGCGTCAACATCCCAAATTCAGGATTTGCTCTATCCCAGCTCTCCGCGGAGCCAACAGCTGCCCCGCTTCAGATGCAAACTCAGCACTTTCCAGCTCCTGGAGGCTGCAGCCAGGGTTGTAAATTCAGGAGATAACTCTGGCAAGTAACTGGATGCCTGGCAAGGAGGCAGGGAGCAGAGATCTCTCATTAGCCCTCTTCCCTGAAAGTTCTCCCATTCCTCAAAGGTCAAAAAAGTAGGTTAATATGCCTTCTGCTTGGGTCTCACACCATGTACCTCAGTGACTGCCCTGCAGAGCTCCCAACAGTGCAGTTCTGCCCCAGGAATCCAAGTTTTAAACCAGAAAGCTCCTGGTTTTGCACACCTACAGGCCATAGCAATATCACACCTAACAACGTATTCACACCTCTCAGAATTCCTTCCTTTGCTCTAATTCCCAGACCTTTCTATCCTTGCAGTTTTTTCCTGCCTTCCTTGCCACTTCTGAACCCGCCTGCCCTACCCTCCCTCACACCTGCAGGCAAGCACCCAGCTCCACACAGGCTCTGCAATCAATCCAAGCAGTGGTGGCACCTGCTGAGGGAGCAGGGCTCACCTGGCACACACGTGGCAGCCTCAATGCCCATCATGTTGTTCCTTCACCCTCACACGAATTTAGCAGTTGTTCCATCTGGCCAGTCTGCACCTTCCCAAGCTCTGGATTAGCCCTGCCTGGGCTCATGGCTACGTGAAGCTGGTTCTGACCACCCAGTGGAGCACCATCAGTGCTGAGTCGAGATTACACCCAAACCTCTCTCCATGACCCCTGCATCTGCACGGTGACAGCACCTGCTGGATGAATACAGCTGTAGTCAGCACAATGCAGATGATATTTTACCTCATTCCTCCATTTCACGGCTCTCTCCTCCCTTGAATTAACACGCCAAAAGCCCCAGCTCTTGTTTCCTGAGCCTGTCTCAGGTTGCAAGCCCAGGCTGGCAGCCAGGCCCCCACTGCCCAGGCTGGCAGAAGCTTTTTAAATCCTGGTATTTACCGAGGCAAAAACGTCCAGGGAAGGCAGGTAATGGGACATCTCTTTCAAACTCAGCAGTCTGTCTAATGGAAAAGAGAGAAAATATCACCTGAAGAAATGCAAACAGAATTCCCTGAGAGAATAAAGAATATTTTATTTATGGTGGCTTCAGGCAACCACTAAGCTTCTGTCTTCGGTGCAGCCTCAAACATATTTCCTTCCACACAAAATCCTCTTACTTAAGTGCTGTTTTCAGTCTTGTTTCAGCTGATGCTGCTAAAATTGCGAGATCCTGAGTTCTGCTTTCACCCAGGCTCGTAACACTCCCACTTTGCAACAAGGACGTGACTGAAATTCCAAGTCACTGCACCAGGAAAGGACTCGGCTCCACTCTCTGTGGAGGACGTCCCCTTCAGAGCCAGGGAAGGACACGCTCTGCAGCACCGGCTGCAACACCGGGAGTCGAGTCCCAAGGGGCTAAACCCAGAGCCAGGGCTCCCAAACCAGCCCTGCGCTGAAAACAATGCAGGTACACTCAGGAAATATATAAACTAGCGAGCTTTAATCTGCATAGAGCAGGAATAAAGTAAGCAACTTAAGAGCAGGGCAGCCAGATAAGTCAAGTGCCTGCAAATCCATTCCTTAATTCTTCAGCCCAGCTTGGAAGGTGTGGCACAAAGAGCATGAGCTCAAAGCAAGCTGTATATTTCCTTCTAAAGCCTACAAGAGGGAGGGAGGGCAAAACAGCAGCACCAGATAATACGAGGAAATTAATCTGCTGGTTGGTGCCAAGGCTCAGACCACCACTCCAGGAAATACAGCACCAGGTATTACCTAATGCAACTGAAGTCATCCTGAATAGATTATTTTGGGCACAAAACAACAGAATAGATCCTGCTTCCAATTCCTCACTCAAAACTTCACTATATCAAAAATGCAGAAGGACAGGGTTCCACTGCATCTGGCATTACAGAGGAGAATTACACTAATTTAGCTGAGAAACAAGCAAAGCCCCTTCCTCAAATCCACCCTCCCATAATAAATCATCTCAGCTCAAGTAAAAGAGAAACACCTTTAAAACTTCCTCTACACCACATTCTCTCTTGTTCTCCACCAAGGAAGTTTCAAAAGCAAATGTCTGGTCTACCACACTGGCAAGAGCTCCAACTTCCCAGGACAACCCGTCTGGAAGCATCTGTCCTCATCCTGCTTTAGCACACGGGACTAATAAGTGAATTTTGGCCACTGGATCAGCTCCAGGAACTCTGAATTATTGAGCTCAAGTCACAGGAGTTTCACACTCCCCCAGCATTTCAGTCACACCTTAACCAGGTTTCCATTACAGTACCTGGTCACTTCTCACAGGAACATCAGCAGGAACCCCTCAGTCACAGACTATTAAATATTTAAGAAGGCATCACACCAAAGATCAGTTTATATTCCAGTCTGAAGTGGCCACACTCCCACCACACTGGCCTGAGCTCTTGATCTTCAAGTTAGAGAAGCTTTTTAATTAGCACAACCTATCAGCAAACAAAATTTGGGCTAAAGCCCAACTAGAGAGAGCAGGAAGCCTGAAAAAAGCTTGTATTGGTCAGACATTAATTACTCCTTCAGAGATGAAGCCTCTATGGGGCAAAGAAATTCAAATCTGAAATGCCAAGTTTTTAAGTGAGATTTTTTTTTGCCCTTATTCCTGCAATTTACAAAGGCATAGGAAGAACTAAAGCATACACAAGCTTTGGAACTTTCTCCATGCATTAAGGAGAGACACAAAGATTTATCTGGTTGAGCCTTTTTAAATTCTTCAGGACTCCCAGCATCAATCAGTGGGAAAGTTGTAATTTTTATAATGCACTTTAAGAATCAGTTTATGAATCACTTTATAAAGCGATTGACTAAAACATACTGGTAAAACCAGAAGATCAGCATCTCTTTTGAGTACCTTCTACTTCTGTAAACCTCTCCTTCACCTGGAAAAAAAAGGTTATTAAAACACATTGGACTGTAAGTAGAGTAAAACAGGGCTGAGCATGGACAGGGCTCTGAGCAACCTGCTCTAGTGAAGGTGTCCCTGCCCACAGAGGGGGCTTTAGACAGCCTTTAAAGATCCTTCCAACCCAAACTACCCTGGGATTCCATAGCCCTAAACTGTGTACAGGCACCTTTCAGAACCTCACATTTCTCCAGGAAAATTGCTCCCTTCAGCAGGTACTGAAAATAGTTTTATTTTACCTTGAGGTGCATCTACAACAACGTGACCCAGCTCAAAGGGGACAAATCACGGCAAAACATTCTCTACAAGTTTACTGTGGATGTAAGGAGCTCCTTGGATTTGACCAAGCATCCTCACAAAGGGCAGGCAGAAAGACCAACATAGGCACTGGCACTGCCCACTGAGTCTGCAGAAGTATCCCGAGTCTAAACTTGAATTTTAAGGCTTTGTGGTGACCTGACCGGGGCCTTCCAGTGCCTGAAGGGAGCTGACATGAAGGACAGTGACAGACTGGGAACAAAGGACGGAGAGACAGGAGACAGGGAATGGCTGCCCACTGCCAGAGGGGATCTTGGGCAGGAATTGTTCCCTGGGAGGGGGGGCAGGCCCTGGCACAGGGTGCCCAGTGGCTGCCCCTGGATCCCTGGCAGTGTCCCAAGGCCAGGCTGGACACTGGGGCTTGGAGCACCCTGGGGCAGTGGAGGTGTCCCTGCCATGGCAGGGATGGGTTGGGATGGGCTTCAAGGTCCCTTCCAGATCAAACCATTCCCTGATTCTCTGATGCACCAACGGCAAACTGGACCAGCACAGCACACTGGGAAGTGCTGGATGATGATGTGCAACCTCTGTTCCCCAGCCACCCCTCATCCAAGGAACTCAAGGGATGGATGGAAGGCAAAGCTGACAGCTGTGGAAGTAGAAATTGAGAAGGGCAGCATTGTCGTTCTCCTAAAGAAAGTAATTGCTCAACTCCAGTAATAAGGACTAAAAATAGTCACCCAAAAGAGCTGAGCTGCACTTTCATTCTGTTTCACTCCCAGATGTCAACTAGTCCCATACCAGCATATATATTTGCCATATGAGGAAATCCTGTTTGAAAAACTTCAGCTTGTGAATGTTTTTCCCTCCCTACAAAACCACAAGATTAAGCATCACTGCAATGGCAGTATTCCCTATCCTAGTGATATCCTCTGACTTGATTATTTTGGGAATTTGCTGTTTAAGATAACATTTAGCTAAGCTCACACACTTGGCTTGCCTAATAAACCACAGACTCTACAAAACAGCTGAAGCTGGTGTTTCTCTTAGAAGGCAAGGGGTGCAAAGGACTTGCTGTGGGTACTGAAAATGCCCCCACACCCCCACAACACATGGTGGAGGTCCAAAAAGGACACGACCAGGTTAGAGATGGGCTCTGATTCCAGACAAACAACTCCTATCCTGAAAATCTTAGTGACCCTCAGCAGCACACGAGGTTTGTGCTGGTGTCACTGTCACACAACCTGGGCTCTGCTTCACTGCTCCTTATCTGCCTCACAAATCCTAGATGGATGATGCACAGCCAGCACTACACCAGACAGTCTGAATTTATGGATGATTAAATCATAATTTTGCTGAAATTGTCCTCCTTTTCCTCAAGAGTTGTATAGCAGAAGAAATCCTTGCTAACATGATCAGGCCAGTTTACATAACCTGGAAAGGAAGGGTTTTATTTTTATAAAGACTAACTGGATTCTGTCCATCCATAACCAGAAATCTCAGCAGACCCACTCTCTCAAGTCCTGCTTTGCCCTGAACAGTGCATTCCATTTGTTTTTAGCACAGGAGACACCGTCCATCCAGGCAGTTTTCAAGCTCCATGTGTTGTCCTGCCCTGACTGAAATGTGGGCACAGCTGTGGGCTCTCCAAGGAGACAGAGGTTCCCATCTCTGCTCTCAAGACACTGGTAACCCTGTGGTACCAGGGAGTGTCTGACCCAACATCCTGCACCACACCACCTGCTCTCCTCAATGAAGGGGCCATTCCATCCTTTCAGTGCTCCACTTCTGTATCTGGTATCAGACCACTAAAAGTAAACATCCTGGAAGAACCCTAAACACTGGGTTTGCACCCGAGTTGAAACTGGAGGCTGCAAGTTCATCCTTGAAGCACACTCAGCATTGGAAACCCCCACATAGTGTTGGAAGTTCTGATCAAATTTCTCCTATGCCCAGTGGTCTCCATGACTAAACATGAAAAAACTAGAAGGCAGGAAAACCTTGTAACTCCCAGGAAATTTCCAAAGGATTTGTGCTGTACCTCCTCCAAATGACTGACAATTACATTTAAATCCTAACTAGATTCTCCTAACATTTTTACATCCCCTTCAAAGAAGTTGGTACCACTGTTGTTATTTTACATGAAGCCTCCTTGTTTTCTTGGAACTCTTTTCCTGAGAGGATTTTTGCAGTGGCAGAAGTTAGGGTAGTTTGTTGGAATCCCTGTTTGAGATTCCACAGTCAGGCCTTGCACATACAGATTTCAGAATATTAAAATAAGATGCTCCATCCTGCCAGGGCTCAGGTACAGTACCTGCTCTTGTTCGAACCAACAAGGACAGAACTTTGATCATAACTGTTCTTTACCTTTCACCTGACATTAAAGATCTTTATGCTGCATGATCCAGGTGGCTCCAGTTCCAGAGAAAAAACATAAGGCATTGCCTCTGAAATTCCTATGGATAAAGGCAAGAAATAAAGGATTACACCTGCATGGCTAAACAGCCTTTACATTGCTGGAGAGTCAGGCTCTGGATTGCTCTTTTATGAAATAAACACATTTGAACATAGTTGAATTTTCGTGTTGGAGAACCTGAATCACAAATCCCCAAGAGCATAAAGTGATGTGATTCCCTACAAGTGACTCCATCCACGAGGAGCTCGGGAAAAGCCCCTGTCCACGAAGGCAGGGAGCAGAGCAGGGCCAGCTCCCCTTTCCTCACTGCCCTGGGCAGGAGCTGATGGAGTCTGACCCCTTTACACAGCACCAAAGTGAATCGAAAGGGTTCGTGCCCCGGGCTAATCCATTCGGGAAACACAGCGAGATGGAGATTATTCCACACGGCTGAAGAAACTGGAGGTTCCCCGGGAGAAAGGAAAGTTCTCAGCCCTGTGAAGGAGCAGTACCCACGGCTGCAGCAGCCCCTGCTCGGGCGGCGCTGGACACTCCTGTATTTCGCAGAGTCCATGAGATCCCAGCACACTTAGCACCAACCCCAGCTCGCAGGCGGTGGGAGACAACTTGGATTTATGCACAGCAGCGGCAGCGGATGGGCCCAGCGCTCCCAGACGCCGCTGCACCCGCGCCGTTCGCAATACCCCGGGCGGTACCGCTCTCCGCCAAAGCGGAACCGTTCCCTGGGGAATTCTACAGCATTCCCTGTGGAAACACCGCCCGACACTGGCACCAGAGACCTCATAGTAACCGGGAAGCGGAGCCCCGAGCGATCCCCCCGTCCCGGGCCCTGCGGAGCGTCGGGCTGAGCCTCCGCCAGCCTCAGCCCCCCTGCCAGGGCCCTTAGGCCGGGCCACCCCTCCCCTCATCCCGGCAGCACCGCCTGGGCTCTCCCTCCCTCTGTCCCCGCCGCCCGGGAGAGGCCGGGGGAGGCCAGGCGAGGCCCCCGGTGCGAGGGGGCGGTGTCGGCGCGCGGGGTGGCGCGGAGGGGCTGCGCGGAAGGGTGGGGGCCGCGGCTGAGGGCGCGGGGCCGGCCCGCTCTCACCATGTCGGCTGGGCGGGGGCGCGGGGCGGTAGAACGGCGGNGCGGACGGCGGCACCAACTGCAGCGCGGGGGTGAGCGCAGCGACCAATCAGAGCCCGGGGGCGGGCCCAGGGCAGGGCCTGCGGGGGCCGCGACAGCTGCTCGGGTCCGGCCCTCAGTCAGTGCTGGAGCCTCTGCGTGGCAGTGTCGTTCCCTTTAACGCCTTTAAACACACTCTTTTAAGCTTAAACGAAAGGTAGCACGAGGCAGGCGAGTAGCACGGTAAACGCCACCGAGAAGAGATAACGAGTAGCAAACTCGTCACCCTAAAGCTGCGTTTTACACAGGTAAACCGCACTTAACACATGCCTGTAACGCATCCACCAGGTCTAGAGTGATGTGGAAAAATAAGCAGCCTCCAGCTGCTTAAGGCCAGGGATAATTATTAATTATTTTTAAAAGGAAGTGTTCGGTATTGTCTGGGAGGTACCTGCTGGAAGCTAGGCAGATGCTGACATGCTTGGATGCCTTCAGGGCTCAGGCAGTTGTGACAGGGATAACAGGATGGATCACAGATTTGTTAGGGTTGGAAAGGACCTCAGGAGACATCTAATCCAACCCCCCACCAAGGCAGAGTCCCCTGGAGGTGACATGAAGCAGGATCTCTAAAATCATGGTATATGTACTAATAAAACATTTCTATTTTGCTCAGGATGTCCCAAAATAAAGCATATTTTCCTTTGACTGGAGTAACTCCCATTGCAGTGATTTCAGGTAAGACATCCCAATTCCAGACTCCTGACTGGTTCTTAATGTTGGAATCTCAGAGCTACAAGTGACAATTATCCAGGAAAGCGTAAGGATTCATTGAGCAGCGAGACTTTCCTCTGCAGGTTTTTGTGGATCTGGTCAGGCCTTGTTTCACCTCAGTTCTGTTGCCAGGACCCCAAAAAATCACCATTGGGACACTCTGTAGTGCAGACTTGACCCCGGGCAGCCAAAAGCCCTTCCCTCAGTTTGCTGTAGGAGCTGGAAATGCCAACACGGGGTCAAACAGGGCTTTTCCCTCGGATGTCACAGACACAGGAGTGACATGGCTTTTCCCTCGGATGTCATAGACACAGGATTCACACACGGGGCTTTTCCTTTGGATGTCACAGACAGGGCAGTCACACAAGGCTTTTCCCTCGGATGTCATAGACAGGGCAGTCACACAAAGGGCTTTTCCCTTGGATGTCACAGACACGGGAGTCACACACGGCTTTGCCCTTGGATGTCACAGGCAGGGCAGTAACACAGGGTTTTTCCTTTGGGTGTCACAGACACAGGAGTCACACATGGGGCTTTTCCTCTGGATGTTACACACAGGGCAGTCACACAGGCATTTTCCCTCGGATGTCACAGACACAGGGACTCACAAAAGGCTTTTCCCTTGGATGTCACAGACAGGGCAGTCAGACACAGGGGTTTTCCCTTGGATGTCACAGACACTGGGAGTCAGACAGGGCTTTTCCCTCGATGTCACAGACACAGGGACTCACAGAAGGCTCTTCCCTCGGATATAACACTGTGGCACATCCTCCCCGGGGGAAGATACCCCAGGCCAAGCTGTGACGTTGCACTCACACATTGTGGCAGGTGTTAGTGGGTGGGCACTGCCCGTTCCCGCTATCAGGTACCAAGCAGCACCTGGTAACAGCGGCAGGTAACAGCTCTGGCTGCTCCTTAACTCAGCGGGGCAAACCAGCCGAGTTCTCAGCCTGCAAAGTACGGCCCGATTTCCAGGGGAGTGAACAGCTTGGACATGGATCGCGTTACAATAGCCAGAGACAGGACTGCACCACATGAATTTGCACCACAATGGAGCCCATGCAGACGGAACAGCTCTCAGTGGTGCTTTCAGCGCAGGAACAAAATGAACCGGGGAAGGAGGAAAGAAAACAGTAGAACGATCTCAGGAAAAACAGGAGGTGTATTACTTCACAGAAACACAAAACCACATAAAACTCCATCAATAGCCAGTACCAAACAAACCCAGATGTGGGAAAGTACCCTTCCACATCTGGGAGAGCAGCCACATGACCTCAGAAGGCTCAAGAGACTCCAGTTCTTTGCCCCTACTCCTCAGCCTAACCTCCTTCAACCCGCTTTGTAAGATGCAGAAATCCCAAATGGCGCCTATTTTGCAGTCCCCAGATCCTGCCCCAGTCCTTGCATTCCCTCAGAGCTGCCTCCCAGCAGTAATTAAGAAAAGCAAACCTGTTCATTAAACAGGCCAAATTATTCATTCATTTTCCAGGGATCCACACATCTAATGCATGTGTACTCCTCCGTGCTGGGAGGTCAGAACGGATAAACTTGAAAATGCCTGCTTTAAAATTCCCTCTTTCTGTCACAAAATTCATGCAAAGTATTCAATGACAACTCTACTTGCAGCAGCTTTTAGTTTTGAACAGAAACAATTCCGAGCTGCTTGCAGGAGCAGCACAGCAATAGCAGAATTAGGCAGCCCAGTATATTTAAAACAATTTGAGCTCCAAATGAATGTCGAGGCCAAGAGGATGTTTTTCTTAGCAGAAGAAATACAAGCATCCTGGATTTTGTTTTCCTGCTAATAGGTATAAAGAAGAATAAACAGCTGCATTTTGTTTCCCCAAAAATATTTGCATTAAGGAGATCTGCAGATTGGTTTTGAAATTGATGTCACATCTTTTTTCAAATGAGGACCAGCTGTTTGCTTTGCTTGTTTATAGCAGGCCATGTTTCAGGGATTTTTTGTTGTTTGTTTATTATTAAGATGTAGGACAAGACTCTCACAGGCAGGCTGCAGTTTTGGAGCGGGGAATGGATCCCAGCAGGCAGAAGGTCCATGAATGTCACCACCATCCCGCCTTCTGCTGGGATGTGTGGAGGGGTTGAGACCAAATGCAGCAATTCAGGGATATTCCATGAATCCAAGTGCTGTGAGGTAGTGTTACCTGCGCCTCAGGCATTTCCCAAACCTGCTGCCGTGGATCACCCACCTACAGGAAAGAGCCCTCAAAAGGGTTCGTGGCAAGCACTGCCCCTCTCTAAAACGAGGGTCTATAAACAAAGGAGTCAAACAATGATGTCAGTTGACATCTTAACGGCCCAACAACATCAGATTCACGTGCAATTAATAACAAGGCTTTTGATCCTGCAATCAGCAGCTCTAAAATCCATGTGCTTTCCCTGTACATTTGATTACATTCCAGGAAGCAAAAGGATAAACACTTATTAGCATTACAAAGTACTTTTCACGTTCAGCCAGAACTTCCTGAAGCATTTGTGGTCCAGCACGATGTGGCTTTTATTTTATCCTCCTGCATGTGTGGTGAAACGCTATTTATTTTGTTTATTCCAGCATTTATCCAGGACTAAGGGTGACTGTGAGAACATGCTGAGGAACAGGGTCTGAAAGAAAACTTTCATGCTTCAGTGAATAGTAATTTTTTAATAAAGAAAGAAACAGCTTGAGTTTGTTTGGTGTTGTTTTCTTTTTCCCTCAGATTGCCTATTTTCTTTCATGGCACTTGAAAGATAGGTAAACTTTTATTAGGAGTTCTCATAAATTGCATTCATTGCTGCAAGAATCTTCCAGCAATGGTAAAGTTTAGCTTGCTGGGTTTTATTAGTCAGAGTCAGTAAAACAGCAGCATCACTTGGTTTGAGGCTGAAAACCGAGTGTTTCTTGGAAACTAATATAGGAAAAAGGTACCTACAACACTACCCAATGTCTTGAAATTCTATGTTCAAGCCAGATAGTCCTCACTATGGAGACCTTTGTACACAGTGTCAAAATAGCACACCAACAATAAAAAAGTCACCCATCCTGAATCCAAAGCAGCTTTGCTGAGTGTACTCTTGGAATTTAACAGTTTTTAGAGTTTCCCCATTTCCTGCAGGAACTGATGAGTAACTCCTAATACCACATTTAATGAAAAACAACATATCGCCCATTAGTGTGAGGTTTGAGGCATTCCCGTCCCTGCACTAAGAATGTTGAACCAGACTTTTTTCTACTCCATCAGCACCCAAGCAGGTCTGCTCCTTTGGTTAATGGAAAGGATAAAGCCAGCAGCAGCCCAAGAGGTCCCTGCACTGCAGGACTGCCGGGATCCCTCGTGTTCCAGCACATCCTGCTTAGCTGCATACCCTAGGACACTGTTTATTCCTCTTCTTGCAGCTGCTCCTTTGACTTTGTATTTTCAGCTCAGAAAACTTGAGAGATGAGCTGTCTTTAGCCAGAGCAAAGAGCGTATTGAGGACATTCTTGTCAAACGTGGTCATTAACTAGCAATAATGTCTGTGTCTTGTTATTAAAAAAAAATCAAGGAGAAGCTGATTAACTACAGCAGAAAGAAACAAAACTTTCCATTCCCTTACTTTTTCCTTGACACGTGGCACTTCATTTGAAGCCTGCTAATATACCAGCCAAAAGAATTGTAAGGGCCTGCCTGGATTCTTTCTTAATACAATGGTCACGGTTCAGTAGTTAGAATCTGTATAGAATTAGCCAGAGACATGGACGAATGGAAAAACATACTAAAAGGCTGAAAAATAGCACTTTTTCATGGGCTTATTCGTTAGAAAACCTCATCAATACAGATTTTCTCGTTCTACTATTCTAAAAAATGATCACAAAACAGTACGCAGAAAATAAAGACATGAAATGTCAAAGCATTGCTTTTGCCTGGAACTTCAGAGTTGGCAAAAACTCAGGTCCGTGTTTCCATGCAAGTGCTTTCCTGCTGAGATTTTTGGGGCAAACTTCACGTTCGTGGCAAAAGCAGCTTAAAGCAGAATTAGCACAGTGAGCTGTGACACATCTTGTCCCATTTTTCCAAGTTCTGCTTCAACCAGCCATACCTGACAGCTGGAACCAGCAGCACCACACACTGAGTCCAACCAAAGCAGGTGGAAATCCATCCCCACAGGCACAGAACAGGCTAATTAACATGGATATGATCCCCATGGAAAGCCTGCAGGATGTTTCACTGCAGCACAGGCTGTCCCACCTAATGCAAGTCAGCTCAGCCTCAGAGGATCCGACAGCATCCGACTGCTGTCCACATAAAATCAATAAGGACAGCACAGGAGACTTAATGGAGTCGCTGGCACCTTTCCCATTTCAGGGCAAAGTCCTGCTGAGGAGGGGTTTCTTTCTCCTCAGACTTTGTTGTTGTTGTTGTTGTTGCTTGTATAGCTAAAAGGTTTTCAAAGAGAGAAAGAAGCATCGGTGTCTGGTGAATGTGGCTTGTGTTTGGAGGAAAAAGCCAACATGCTGGAGTGGAGATTGAGAGGTGGAGGTTCCCACCCAGGTCTGAGCTCTCTCTAACATGAAAGAATTATTCTGGAAATACAGGAAACAGGGAGTGGGGGCCCACACAGAGGCTATGTCAACCATTACAAGCAGATAACTCCTACACTGCTGCCCTCCTGTGCAGATCTTGGCAGAAAAATAAATAAAAAATATAAGTGTGGGAGATGATTCATGTTATTTAAATCTATGGGAGAAGCTGCATGTGTATTCTTTGGAAAAGAGGAGAGCAAGAGTGTATTAGTATCCAGTGGGGAAATGACACAAGGGATGCTTCAGGATTCTTTGAAAAAATAGGATATGAGGTGATATTCTCGTGCTGGGGAAGGTTCAAGATTTAAAATAAACTTGCTGGGAACTTCTGAAAAAAAACCCCAAAAACTCATATGGCTCTATGGACAAGCCAGAGGTAACAGCTGAAAGGAAGTCTGCTCTGTTGAAAGGGTTTGAATTCTGGCTGGTGCAGCTCCAGAGGAGCTCCTCACCTCCAAGTGCAGCTATGGAACCATGGAATCCTTCTGGTTGGAAAAGCCCTCCCAGACCATCAAGTCCACCCTGTGACAAATCCCCACCTTGTCCCCAGCCCAGAGCACTGAAGTGCCACATCCAGCCCTTCCCTGGACACCTCCAGGGATCCGGACTCCAAAGCTCCCTGGGCAACCCCTGCCAAGGCCTGAGCTCCCTTTCCATGGGGAAATTCCTGCTGCTGTCCAAGCTGAGCCTCCCCTGGCCCAGCCTGAGGCCGTTCCCTCTGCTCCTGTCCCTGTTCCCTGGGAGCAGAGCCCGACCCCCCCTGGCTGTCCCCTCCTTTCAGGGAGTTGTGCAGAGCCAGAAGGTCCCCCTGAGCCTCCTTTTCTCCAGGCTGAGCCCCTTTCCCAGCTCTGTTCCCTTCCCTGGACGTGCTGCAGCCCCTCTGTGTCTTTTTTGTGCTGAGGGTCCCAGAACTGGACATGCCCTCTGCATGGATCTTCCACTGGACACTAGGGAAGCAGCAATTTTGAAGAATAACAATGGTACTTATTCATCTGAGATCCCCAGTCCCGCCTCTGGCTTATCTGATGGCCTTCTGCTGCAAACCTAACCAGTGTCTGACTCCTAGTGAGCAGTACTTAATTCCATTCACAACTCAGTCAGGTATATTGTTAACAAATCTGGGGATACAAGGTCTGAACCTACTTCAACTAGAAGCAGACTTCCACCAGAGAAATACAGGGCTCATTTTGAAGCTTTCTGGCTTCATTTCCTCCATGTATTCATGCACTTGTTTACTGGAAAGAGAGCAGAGCACGAGGGGAGAAGGGAGGGAAGGAATCCTGGGACAGCACATGCTGGGTTGTAAAATGCAAAAAAAGGTTTTTCAAAACCGCATGTTCTAAACATCACCTTGGAGTCCCACAATAATAAATACTTGATATTACACTGTGAGGGTCTAGCTGCCAAGTAACTATAGCAATGGAGAGAAAAGCCTGTCTTTGGACGCATTCCCTCCTGCCTTAATTTTTCCCTTGGGTGGGGAAGGGGTACAGAGAATGTGCTCTAGATCCTTAATGGATAACGTTTTCCAGAGCCCCCTCTGATCACTCAGTGACTCTGGGATTTAAAAGCAGCAGAGTGATTTCTCCAGAGGAAGCTGAACATTCAAAACAATTACCCTGAACTATTCCATCCCCTTGGAAAGGGTTTAATGCACCAGGTCCTGAGGTGAGGGTGTCAGGATACACTGAAACGCAGCAACACAACCCTTTATGAAGTGCCTCACAATCCAGCTGCTCACCACTGCTTCCTTCATCCCGAAAAACAGCATTTTCCAGGGAGGTCAGCAGCCTGAAAATGAGTAAGTGTGAAGTGAGACTACCCTGGCCTGCAATGAGCATTTGTTTTTGCCAACAGAAGACCACATTTCTGGGTTGGCTTTAAACACTGCCTTCTAGAATTTAATTTTCGGGATGAAAATTAAAGAATTATTTTCGAGGCTTCAAGTTATCTTTCCCCTCTTGGTATTTTCCAGAGCTGTTTGGAAATGGGAGGGTGGAGCTGGCACTGCTGGGGCAGTGGTTTCAGAAAGCACTTCTGTAGCTATTCAGGGGAAAAAACTGCTGGATCATCTTGGTATTTTTATAAGTAACTCAATGCGTGGTTCTATTTTGGATACCAGCTATGCAGCAATGCAGACTTATTTAAGCAATTGCAGGGGGAAGAAAGTCCCCTTTCAGAACAAGGGCTTCCTTCTCCAGGGAAACCTCTTGAACCTCCAGGAGCTCAGTTTAACCATGGGCCTTTTAAGATAAGTTTTTAAAAGCCATTTAGATTTCATAAGAGAAAATAATGGTTAATTGTGATTGTTGTGTGATATGTGAAGGAGTTGAACCAAACCAGTTAAGAGTAAAAATCTTCATCGTGGCTCTAGATCAAAACCAGTTGTACTTTTAAGATAAATTAAAGACTTAAACCAATAATAGCTTAATGAAATTTTCACCAGCTTCAAGAATTTTTCACTTCTGTTTGTGGCTTTAATCTGTAATTGACTTGCAAAACAACTTCTAATTTTATGAAGCAGCAGAGCCTCCTCCACCTTGATAAAGAAAATTGCCAGAACTTGAAGAAATCAAAACAAGTAATCACACCTAAAAATTGCCCCACGGTGTTAATGGGGGCATTAGTACTTGACAAACACCCTTTTTTTTTTTTTTTTTCCACAAGGCTTCTAGAGAATGCCCTCCAGCCTACGCACCATTTGCAACACAAAATTCATTATAGTGGGTTTGAAGACACAGTTGTGTTGCTGGCTCCCCAAAGCCGAGCATGCTGCAGGATGGGCTTAAGCCCCAGCAGTCAGTGGGAACCCTTCCCCACAGCCTCTTCCTCTAAAATTGGGAAATATATATGTGTATTTACAAGGGTGAAATTCTCCCTGGGAGGGTGGGCAGGCCCTGGCACAGGGTTCCAGAGCAGCTGTGGCTGCCCCTGGACTCTTGGCAGTGTCCAAGGCCGGGCTGGACTGGGATTGGAACAACCTGGGATAGTGGATGGTGTCCCTGTCCACGGCAGGGAGTGGAACAGATGAACTTTAATATTCCTCCCAACCCAAACCATTCTGCAGTTCCACGATTCTCATTATCAACTCAGTGTGTGGAATAACTTCTTGAATGTGACAGAATGATCTTGCTGACATTATTCGGCTCCTTTTCTCAAATAAACAAGAACGTGGGGGGCCCAGGGTGCTCTTAATGAGGTGATTCCTGAGATATTGATAGGGATTGACAACAGCTGTCACACACCCGTATCTCATTTCAGGCTCTGAAGAGCAGCTGAAGCCAGACAGTAGAAATGAGAGAATTATTAGGGTTGGAAGGGATTTCTGGAGATCATTGTTTCAACGTCCCTGCCAAGGCAGGGACACCTGGAGCAGGGGACACAGCAACGCGTCCAGGTGAGTTTGGAATGTCTCCAGCGAGGGAGGCTCCACGCCCTTCCTGGGTACCTATTCCAGTGCTCTGCCACCCTCACGGAATGTTCTTCCTCCTCCTGAGGTGATGCAGGAGCTGTGTAGGATGTAGGACCATTGCCAGGGAAAACCTACACGGGAGTGTGTGTCCAGTGATGTGCCCGACGCTGCAGTGAGAAGCTTGGCCTTGCAGCACAGCTCGGCTCTTACCATGGATGAGGCGAGAGCCCTGCGGGCAGGGGGGCGGCGGGCACGGACCCAACCCGGGCGCCTGCGAGGAAGTCGGGATGCTGCCATAGGCTGAGGGAGACGAGGGCTAACAAGGACACAGCGGGAGCTCTAGAGGGGGAGATGGAGCCTGGGACGGGCTGGGGACGTGGCGATCCCGGTCTTACGGGGGGGAAACGGCGTTTTGGGCCGGATCCTACGGGGAAAAAGGGGATTTTGGGCCCGGCCCAAGGTCGGGCGCGGCGGCCATGACGCCCTCTCGTCGGTTACCGTGGCAACGACAGCGAAATCTCGCGAGATCTGCCGGCGCGGGCGATAGGTGGAGCACGAGGTCTCGCGAGAGTTGCGCGGGGGAGGAGGCGAGGGGACGGGCAACATGGCGTCGGAGGGCGACCTGGGCAGGAAGTGGGACCGGTGTGTGGCGGACTCCGCCGTCAAGCTGGGTAAGGGTGGCACGGGCACGGCAGAGCGGGAGGGCCTGGGGAAGAACGATGGTGGTCCGCCGGGTCCCCCGAACCTGGGAGAGCGGCCGCTGGCGTGTCCTCGCGGCGCGGGGCCCACTGTCCCCCGCCGCCCCAGGCTCGCCTTAGAGCGGTTGTGAGCCCGGGAGGGGCTCAGGGTGTCCGGAGGACCCGCCCTCATCGCTGCCCCCGGGGTCGGCTAGAGCCGGCAGCCCCGGGCCTGGCAAGGTGACCTTGGCCGCGGGCTCAGACCCCCGCCGGGCCCGCTCCCAGCTCTGCGCCCCGGCCCGACCCCGGCTTACCGCGTTCCGGGCGCGTTTGACCTCTGCTTGCTCGCTGTGCTGAAGGTAAGAGGTTTCCGTGGGAAATCAGGGTTCCGTAGGAAATCTGGGAGGCCTCTCGGCCGGAATGAATGAGCGCCGGGCAGGCACGACCAGCTCCTGGCGTGCCGCGACCTCGCCCGCCTTGGGCTTTGCTGCGGCGGTGGGTTTGAACAGCCCGTGCAGAGCTGTTCACACCGCTCCGTGTGCGAGGGGGGCTGCGTTTATGAAAAGCAATAGGCAGCGTGACACGCTGAGGGCTTTGGCACGTGTCGCTTAGTACAGCGTGTGGAGTGTGACATTGAGAAGCGCCAGCCGTGTCCCAGCCCTGTAGTTCTGCCTTTTCGTCAAGTAGGCGAACAATTCTGTTGGGTTTTTTTAATGTATTTATTTGCCCTTAAAGTGAGAGTTATGCACGTGCCTCAGTGTTCTGCAGCAAATCGTTCACGAGGTTTCACTGAGTACGGTGAGTTTTTGGGGGCGGTGGTGGCTGTGCTGTGCTCGCCCTGGGACACCGGGCAGAGCTTGTGGCTTCACGAAATGTGTTTACAGACCCAAATCTTCAAATGGAATGTATAGCGCAAGAAATGCAGTGTCTGACACAAAAGATACTCCTCCCATGTTGGTGCAGATGTCTCTTTTAGAACCATAAATCATGTCTGGAAAATGTGAATGTTTATTTCTTGTGGCTGCAGTGGTCTTGTGCTTGAAAGCTGATGAGGAACTCGAAGGTTTTAGTTGCCTACTACTTTTCCATTAGAAAAGATGTTTAATAATTTTAAGTAAACTGAAACTTCCATTGTTTATAACAGACCTTTGAAAAGTGTCAAGTGCTCCAGAGCAGTGTTTTTCCTTAAGAAATTCTATTCAGGTTTGTCTGACAAACATATCTGGACATGTTTATGTTTCCATAGCATTGGTTGCTTTATCATAAAATATTAAGTATACCAAATTATAAACAAGAACTTGCTTCACACTGCAGCTGTACATGTCGGAATCCTGTACATCCTCTGCCCTGGAGGCTGAAACACAGGGTTGATTTCACAGGATCTCAGAGTTGTTTGTGCTGGAAGGGACCTGAAAACTCACCTTGTCCCATCTCCTGCCATGGGCAGGGACACTTTCCACTATTCCAGGGTACTCCAAGCCCCATCCAACCTGGCCTTGGACACTTCCAGGGATGGGGTGGCCGAAGGGCTGCTCTGGGAAATCTGGGCAGGTCCTCACCACCCTCACAGGGAAGAACTTTTTCCCATTATCCAACCATATCCTGCCTCTGTCAGTGGGAGGCCATTCCTCCTTGTCCTGTCTCTCCAGCCCCTTGCAAACAGTTTCTTTCCCTCTTTACTGTCAGCTCCCTCCAGGTACTGGAAGGCTGCAATGAGGTCACCCCAAAACCTTCTTTTTTTCCAGGCTGAACAATCCCAATTCTCTCAGCCTTTCCTCCCAGCAGAGCTGCTCCATCCCTCTGATCATCTTGGTGCCTCCTCTGGACTCTCTCCAGCAGCTCCAGATCCTTTCTGTGCTGGGCCCCGGGGCTGGAGGCAGCTTTGCAGGTGGGGTCTCATCTGAGTGAGGCAGAGGGCCTGAATCCCCCCCTCTCATGCTGCCCACGCAGGGGGATCAACCCAGGGCACAGGGAGTTTCTGGGCTGGGTCATGTCCAGCTCTCACCCCCAGCAGCCCCAGGTCCTCCTCCCCAGGGCTGCTCCCAATCTCTCCATCCCTGGGTTGGGATTGATCCTGGGGCTTGTCCTGACCCACGTGCAGCATCAGCTCCTGCTCCTGTTAAACCTCATGGGATTCCCACGGGCTGCTCCTGGAGCTTGCCCAGGTCCCTTGGGCAGCCTTGTCCTTCAGGTGTGTGTCACCTGCACTGCTGACTCTGCAGTGCACCTTTTGTTTTGATTAGGTGTTTTCTTCCATCCTGAAGTGGCAGCAGAAGAAAGAGAACCTGCTTTGCCATGTTCCTCCAGTTGGGGGAATTTGCCATGTGCACTGGTGCTCCAGTCGGGGGAATTCTGATGTTGGCTTCACGAGGACGTGAGCAGAGATCTCAGTTAAATTCATGTTTTTATTAGACTGCCCCAAAAGGCCAGGTGTGCTGTATCTCTTTGTCTCTGCAGCAAACCCAGTGGGATGGGCTCAGGCACGTGTTTCTCCTCACGTGTGAGGGCACTGCTCTGGTTTGTGTGCTTTTACAATTGATCAGTAACTGAAGCATTTGTACTGGCAACCTCCTGCACGAACTGNCCTCTCATGCTGCCCACGCAGGGGGATCAACCCAGGGCACAGGGAGTTTCTGGGCTGGGTCATGTCCAGCTCTCACCCCCAGCAGCCCCAGGTCCTCCTCCCCAGGGCTGCTCCCAATCTCTCCATCCCTGGGTTGGGATTGATCCTGGGGCTTGTCCTGACCCACGTGCAGCATCAGCTCCTGCTCCTGTTAAACCTCATGGGATTCCCACGGGCTGCTCCTGGAGCTTGCCCAGGTCCCTTGGGCAGCCTTGTCCTTCAGGTGTGTGTCACCTGCACTGCTGACTCTGCAGTGCACCTTTTGTTTTGATTAGGTGTTTTCTTCCATCCTGAAGTGGCAGCAGAAGAAAGAGAGCCTGCTTTGCCATGTGCACTGGTGCTCCAGTCGGGGGAATTCTGATGTGAGCAGAGATCTCAGTTAAATTCATGTTTTTATTAGACTGCCCCAAAAGGCCAGGTGTGCTGTATCTCTTTGTCTCTGCAGCAAACCCAGTGGGATGGGCTCAGGCACGTGTTTCTCCTCACGTGTGAGGGCACTGCTCTGGTTTGTGTGCTTTTACAATTGATCAGTAACTGAAGCATTTGTACTGGCAACCTCCTGCACGAACTGTGTGCTAACAACACAAATTTCTTTGTAGAATCCAAGTGGGAATGGTTGTTTTCTCTGCAGGGACATTAAAACCGTGAGTGGTTGTGTTGATTGGTTTTGTAGTATTACTGCAAAGTTTGCTGGAGTTTCCAATGAATTATCAGGGGTGGTTGTTGTACTGGAAAGAAAAAAGGAAAGAAAGTAAACTTTTTTACTTGCGGATTTAGTTGTTACACAAGGATACAGGATTTGGTAAATGTTTTTTTTTTGGTCAGACTTTTCCCTTTGGTGGCCACAATTTCCTTCCCAAACGCTCCCTTACATCCTTCCCGAGTGCTACAGCCAGGGAGATCTTCCCAGCCTATGGCCAGGGAAAAACAAACACTGTGATTAGCCCAGTGTTTTCCCATTCCACACTCTATAAATAAAGGAAAGCACTGAATTTCTGGAGCCTTGTATGCACAACATTTCCCAGCATCTGAGAAGTGGGGACGGATAACTCCTGTGGATTAGTTTGAGGGCTGGTGGGACATGGGAAACAGAACAGGAGGAGAAGGGGAGGTACAGCTCTCAGACTGGCTGTATTAGCAAAAACGTGGTTTAATTTCCAGCTGGGGCTGTGCAGCCTGTCCTTAGCCCATCAGGATTCCCACTATGCTGTAAGTCAGGGCTTGTCCTTAGCTCTCTGTTTGTAGTTGTGCAATGCTGTTTTAGTTGGAGACCAGGCTCCTGAAAAAACTTGATCTCCTGCCACTAAAACTTCCAAAATAAATATTTGTCTTGTGTTGCATCTTTTGAAATGCTGTATTATGTTTTTGAGCTCTTGGTCACTACCTGTGTGGATCTTGTAATTTAGTATTAACTTTTTCCTGTTAGTTCCAAACAGAGGATGTTGTCAGGCGTTGTCAGGACAGTGTTTAATTTCAAAGAGTAAGTAAATCTTTTTATGCCTGCACAGAACATTGAGCCATTGTTAAATGGAGCTTGTGGTCACCTAGTTTTTATTAGGATGATATTTATTTGTTTTGCTAATGATGAGGCTGTATCCAGGTGGTTTTGTTCCTCTTCCATTCCAGATGTAGTTGTGAGCACAGTGTTTGTGTGCAGGGGACTGGGCTGTGCTTTCTTAGCTGCCCAGGGGATTTTGACAGACAATCGAGGTCCTGCTGGCTCTGGCTTTGCACCATCCTCAGGGCTTTTCACCCAGGCAGTCATTTATAACTTCCAGTTCCTTTTTTTTGTTCGGATATTGATATTCATGCAGAAAAGCTACTTGTTACTTTCTTACAGAAAACTTGTTTGTTTGGAGTGTGGGAACAGAGACTTGAACTGGTGTGGCTTTCTTTTCCTTCCCGGCTTGCAAACCTTCCTCAACTCCTGTGTCCTCCCCAGCCTTCACAGCCAGTTCTTCCTTTCCTTCAGTAGAGCTCTGCAGAGGATGGGGATGAAGTAAACACTGTTGTGGTCTTCCTCCATCCTGCAGGCTCCAAACCCTGTTCAAAGGGTTGGTTTGTTTGTTTAACTGATAGTTCATGGCTGTTTATTTGGAAAGACAATTACTCACAAAAGATTGACAGTGGTGGTTTTTTTGCTGAAAGGCTGTAATTTTGGACAAATTATTATTATGTGCTGTTTGCAGGGGCCAGAGAGGCAATAAAGAGTATGTGTGGAAGAGAGGGAGGTTTATGTGCCCACATGTCTTGGTTTGTTGTGAAGCTGTTGTTGTTTTAAATGAGTTGAATGCTGTAATTTCACTGATACTGGAAGGTAATCTGAGGAAGCTGTTTGCTTCTTGACTTGTGCGTGTGAAGTTGATGTGTTGAAGTTAATTTTTTTTAGGAGAGAAATGTTTTGATATATGTCTGTGACCAAAATTCAGCCTGGAAGCTTGTAAATAACCCAGTGCAGTGATTTCATTTTCCTCTAATCCTCTGTTTTGACATCTGAAAATAAAATGCTTCTAATTTCCATTTAATAGGAAATTTTTTTAAGCGAAAAGGGCACTTTGAATTCTCCTGCAACTGTTAACATGTTTTCTCCTGCCTTTCATCATCATGGCCTGCTTGAATAGCTGTTATGTTAAAGGCAAGGTTGAAATTGTATTGTTTGTGTCATTCCACAGATTGGATATTTCAGAAAGAATCATTGTATGGATTGCAATGTCAGTATTTTTAAATAATTCTTCACATAGTTATGAATAGGATAAAGTCAGTCTATATAATGATAAAAGTTGATTTCACTTTCTGAAAACTGCATTTAACCTTGTCTAAATATACAAAAGTCCTGAAATCCCTGTTTTGAAGTGTTTTTTGCTCAGCAATTGTATCGTAGCCATCCAGTTTTAGCTACCAGGCCAGAAGGCTTGTTCCAAACTCCTTTGTGGTTTTGTTTTTAGTGCTGGAGAGCACTGATATTATGTGAGCACGTAACTACAATGTTGTGTGAGCTTTGTTGGAACCCCAACAAGTTATTTTTCCTGGTTGTACAGAAGATCCAGCTCTACTAGTTGTGTCTTGCAGCAGAGCAAGTAATGTAAATATGAACTGCACATGGCTCAGACTGTGCAGGCAGGCAGCACAGACAACAAAAACTGTTTTCCTTGGACGAGGTGGGCAAATGCTGTTCTGAGAATAGGCTTTTAGTCCAAAATCTAACAGCAATATTTAGTTATGATGTTAGCAGAGCTCTGAATACAATGTCCATTTACAAATTAGGGGGGTGTTATCTTCTGTTGGAAGAAAAAGACAGGAAACTCTTTAGGAATCCAGGTCTCTGCTAACTGCGTTGTGCCCTGCTGTTCCCTTGGCTGGCACTCCGGGTGAGTCAGGGAGCTGTGCCCTGCTGGGGTGTGCCCCACCAGCTGTGCCAGCCTGCTCTTGCTGGCCTTTGGAGCAAGAGAACCTGAGAGAAGAGCTGTGACAACCCATCTGCAGCCTTTGTAAACCCCAGACCTCCTGAGCTCTGCTCAGGGGAAATGAGCCCAAAATGCCCTGACTTCCAGAACCTCTGCATTAGTGCACTGATAAGACGCCAGCCCTGCCTTTTCTGGAGGTGGCATGCAGTGGCAGTGCCCAGGGGAAAGGCTGTAGCCAAATGATATACTCAGGTTTGGTCCTTAAGAAATTACAGCAGTAGGTGGGAACAAGACTGTTATTTTTTTACATCAGGAGCAGTTTTCTGAGAAAATCCTTTCAGGGCTGCCGGCACATTCTTGGTGATATTAAATGAATAGTGAGAGGTTTGAGAAGGATCAGGCTCCTTTTCTCTTCATTCCTGCCAGTGAGATGTCCCTGAAACTCCTCTTGCTCTCCGTTGCCTCTGTTTCTGAGCTGGGCCAGCAGACGTCAGTACTGGCCGGCCTGTGCTGGGTGGGTGTGAAGCAGCAGCATTGCCAACCCTCATAGCTGGGCTGCAAAAGCCCTGAGTGTGGTGTGTTTATTCCTGCTAAATCTTTCTTTTCAGAAATGTTACTGTTTTTATTAGCAGAACATGTAATTGCAGTAAAACAAGGTGAAGTTTCCTGTCAGAGGGGTGTTACGAGAATATTGCTGATTTCTTACACAGGAGCTTCTAAAGCAAGCACAGCCCGGATTTGTCTAAAAGCTTTGTGCAACGCTGATCATAGAATCCCAGAATGGTTTGGGATGGGAGGCACCTTAAAGCTCATCCAGTTCCACCCCTGCCACGGACAGGGACTTCTTCCCCCACCCCAGATTGCTCCCAACCCCATCCAGCCTGGCCTTGGACACTTCCAGGGATGGGGCAGCCGCAGCTGCTCTGGGAAATCTGTGCGGGGCCTCCCCACCCTCCCAGGGAAGTGGCACTATGTCATCGTAGAGCAGCTTCCACTCCCTTCCCCTTCCCCTTTTACAGGAGGGAGAAAACGTTTGTGCCCTCAGGTCTCACAGTTCATTACCAGTTTCTGAAGTGAGGTTGAAGTTTCTGGTCCAGTGTTACTGTGGTTCCTTGGGACGTGAGGGGCCCTTTGTGCTGCTGCCTGTGCCTCTGAAATGGTGCTGATGTTTACCCAGGGTCTGCCTTTGAGCAGCACTTGACCTGGCCCTGAGTGCTTCAGGGTGAAAGCAGCCCCTGGAAGCATGTCGGATTTTGGATTATAATGATATTTGGATATTAATATTTTCTTATTCCCATTTTTCTCTGTTACTACAGTCAGATGCTAGTATAAAACAAAAACCTCTTTTTTCTGCTTCTTTCTTGAGTACTTGGTATATAATTTCACTGTGTTTTCTTCTAGTGTCTGTGCTCATTTTTCTGTCTGCTCTGCAAACAATCCACACCACAGGGGAGATGGGAATGAAAGCTTCAAAGTTGGTGTTTGAACAAAGTCTGATTCCTGCCACTAAGACCTTGCAAAGAGTCTGCTTAAAATTAATTCTCTCCGTAAATAAGTGATTTCATGGTCTCGGATTTCTAACTGGTGCTAAGTGCTGCCCTGTGAAGACCCTGGTGTATGAAGGCAACTTCCCTCCACATTTTTGCAAAGTAATTCTTTATGTATCTTGTAAGAGTGGGATTGGAAGCTGAAGCTCTCAGTTTTGTATTAGCGTGTGTGGAATGGCAAAGGAAAATAATAGTTTTCATTTTGGGATTAAGTAATTGAAAACCTTCCAGCTGCTATAGTAACAGCAACACATCTGCCAGATGTCAGCAAGCATATTTTAATCCTTCTATTTTAAGTTTCAAGCTATTGAGGCAAAGTACATCTAGGTGTGGCTGTGTTAGTAGCTGCCTCAGCCTGTAGCTACTTGGGTAGCCTAGGAGAGAACCGTGTAGTATCACTGTTGGAGCAACTGTTGATTAAATCTACAGAAAAAGCTTTTCCCAGATGTTCTTACGGGGCAGGAGCCCATCCTGAAGATTTGTGTTTCTCTCTGAGACACTTTTATGACGTCCTGTTGAGTGTACAGCGCGTGTTCTCCTGCGTGTTAGATTGATTGGAGGTACTGGGACGTTTTTCTTGGAAGGTGTAAGAGCCAAAAAAGTAGAAAGTGAGGGTTTTGGTGCCTGGGCTTGGTGCTTAATGCCAGTTCCATGTGGCTGTGCCGCTCTGTGTGGCTGGGATGTGTTGTGGGGATCAGGGGTGAGGTGTCCACACAAGTGTCCTGTCCCCTGTTGACACTGTAAATGAGTTTAGGCTGAAGTGATGAATGTGGGGTGGAAGAGACTGTTTTTCTAGTTAAACATTTTAAACTGTCAGAGAAGGTGAAAAATGGGTTGTACTCTTTCCTGTGCCTTTTCCTCCAAAGAGTCAGTCATGCAAGAAAGGGAGGGAAAATGTGCCTGGCGTGGATCAAGCCCTTTGCTTTTCCATGTTCATTTGTTTTTCTTGTAAGATAAACCTTTCATGTTTTATTGTTATGAAGTTAAGGCCTGGCCTAGAGGTGCTGATCTTTAGGAGGAACAGCTGGAGCGTCCCCTGGTCAGGTGGGCGGCTCTTTGAAGCGACATGTTGCCTCTTTAAGAGGAAATGGAGCATGTGAGAACTTAAACCTGTAAAACTCATCATCAGCTCTGCCATTGTTTATCTCTGGTGTAACTTTATATAGAATTAAAGTGAAATGCATTACTTGGCTCTCGAGGCAAGATGGTTTTGCTCCCCCGTGGTCTTGGAGACACAGGAAATGACCACATAACCACAAATACTTTCTAGTGGAATGAAGATGGGTGACAAACTTCCCGCAGAAAGAGGTTCTTAACCAGACAGGCTAAGAAATTAAGTGTAGCTGAAGGTTCTGGCTGCAAGTTAAAGTCAACTTCTAACTATTCTAACCAACTAGAAAAGAGCAAATGCTGTACATGCAGAGGCCGATGTGAGGGGCAGAGCTGCTGTTTCTAGTGGACAGGGCCTTGTGATCACAGTGGTTTTGAGCACAGGCTGTAGTCTGTGCCTCAGTCAACAGAGGAGTGACCTGTGAGTGAAGCTGCCTGTGAGATGAGGAATGCTAAGGTACTTTCTTGGCTTTGTTCCTCAAGTTGTCTTCTTGTACAGAAGGCCAGAACTCATTAGCTGTCAGATCTCCTCCTTCACTTCTCTGTAGCATTTTCATTACTTAAAGCAAGGTCTTAGCTATCTTCCCATAATTTTTTTGTACTTGTTGTCACTGTAGACTCTTTATGGCTGGAATAAAGTGCAGTGACAGCCTTTAAAATTGCACAAAAAATGCATTTGCATGAAGAAGAGCAATCCCTTCAAATGAGCTGCTTCAGAAAAAGCTTTCTTAAGACAGTGTAGTTTTTCCTAAGTCAGTCATGCTGGACCACATCTGTTCAACAGTGATGTTGGTGTGGGGGAAAGCCTAGTTTGTGTTTTAGGCTTAGGCTGAATTGCAGTTGATATAAATAATAAATTTTTCACCTTTTAAGTGCAGCCCTTACAGAGGGGCTGTAATGTGAGAGAACATCTGAAGGAGGTGAAGAGAGTACGAGATAATGATAATTTCTGGAAGTAAATGGAAAGAAGCCGTATTAATTATAGCTGCGGCCTTAGTGCAGGGTTGTGTTTAGACAAGACAGGAAGCACCAGGCTGGTGAGAAGAATGTGGGTTTGACTGGTAACACAGAAAGTGTGGTGACATTAGAAACTGCCCAGGCCATGCATCGAGATGATGCAGAATTTGTCATCCTGTAATCATTTCTCATTGATTAGCTAAACTGTTTGGATTGGCAGAGGGGATCTTCCCAGGGACAGGAAATGTAGCACCAGGATCTGTCCCTCGTGGCTGAACTGGGCACTTCAAACACTGCTGGTGCTGTCTGAACGGAAAGAATCCCTCACCAGTCCTGGTCAGCCCTCCAGTGCAGCAGCCCAAACCAAACCTGCTCAGCCACGGGTGGTAGGAAGAGGCTGGCAGAGGAGCCAGGCCCGGGTGCCAGCCGGGATGGACTCTGGCAGAAACGCTGTGGAGAGCCAGCACCAGCTGGACTGTAGCAGAGGGGCGGCAGGAGGGCTCTCTGGGGAGGGGTTACAGGGGTGAGCTGTGGCTCTCAGGGAGCCCTGATGTCTCTTCCAGGCTGCGGGTGAGCACTGCTCAGTGCTGCAGGTCTGAGCGAGCTGCTCCAAGGAGTTCTCTCACTGTCTGAAAGGCACAGAAACCCTGACGCTCTGAGCAGACATCTGGGGACCTGAGACATTCCCTTAGCTGTGCAAGTGATTAGAGTGCAAACCTGACCTTCCACACAGTGCTCGGGCTCTAAAATGTCTGGGGGAGTTATGTCAGGATGGCTTGGCGGGAGGTCAGAGCTCTTTGTAAGCCAGCTCCAAGGTTGTAATGACCTGGTAAAGTAGTTACCTCTGGCACAACTTAAAATCTGTAGTAAAATGAAAAGGGTTTTCAAACCAGCTCCCATTTCCAGCTCTCAGTAAATACAGAGAGTAAAGTCCTAACAGAGGGTGAATGTGAGGGGCATTGCTCAGATCATGTTTGCTCACCTCTGTCTTAATATTCAGGGGTTTATAATGACCAAAAAATGTGGGATGTTTAGTTAAGGTACAAGGTGGTGTATCCTAATGTAGTGAGGATGCCAAGTATTTTTGGAGTAATCTGTTCTTCTATAGAAACTACCAGTGTACTTTTTACGAGGAAAAAAATTTGAAGCACAAGGAAACTTAAAAAAAAGAAACATCATCTTATGTGCCACAAGGGTACAGGATTCCTTGGCATTGTTCTGGACTTGACCCACTTACTAATGCATTCAACAGGATCATGTGCTTTCAGGAATATAGGACAAAGATGTATTTTAATTACAAACTCATAATATTTAATCTCTTGTATTGAAAGGAGAGAGTTTGAAACCCATAACAGGATGTGTTTGCTGCAAAATAAACCTGAAGCTGTTGGTTTGTTTTTTTAATGAGCATATGCATGACTGATTTTTTTTTTTCTTTTTTCAAACTTTAGTACTTCTGTGCCTTATCTAAAATTCTTCTCTTCAGTGGACATAATTAAAAATAGAATTTTCCCACTTAGCTGCAAGTTTTCACTGTGATATTTTTTGGGTCCTGAAAGGAGTTTTGCAGACTTGCCTGACATCTTGCACAAAACCATAAGCTCACCTTTCTAGGAAAACAAAAATACGCCAAGTTTTTTAGTGGCGCTGAATAATTTTGTTTCAACTGCTGCATTTATTTCTCTGTATAGTATAAGGATGTGAAAAATCATCACTCCTAATGCGTTTAAATATGCTCCATAATGAATGTTGTGGATGTGGAAGATAAGCAGCCTGGAGCTCTCTTTGTAAGGTATAGGGTAACACAAAGCTTCAAAGTTGTGCTGCCCTCAGGACACACATTGAAGCAGTTAAAATAGTGAGATAAACTAAATACAATGAGATATTCATCTGCAGAGTCTGAAGCTCAAGGACACAATAAGTTTTCATTTAAGTGTTTCTGATTTGCTGACAATGAGCCAAATAAATTTTAATTCTACATTGTAGATGGTGACATTCAGGAACTTACCCAGGGATGAGAGTCTGGTTTGTTTCCCAGATATTTCTGATAATGGACTTATTACATATGTTGGGTTTCTAATCTGCATTAGCTGCTTATAGTTACTTAAGAAAACAAAAATTATTTTTCACGGATTTGTTATATAAGAACTCTCAGGTTTGGTGTGCTGAAATAACATGTAGTTGGATAGTCATAGTCTGATACTCCTGAGTTGGAATAAAGAATTACTGTAAAGAACTAAATCATTTTCCATTACTTTGCTTTATCTTTGTCCTCCTGCATTTCTTCTTACAGGTGCTGGATTTGGATTAGGAATTGTTTTCTCAGTCATCTTCTTCAAAAGTAAGTGCATTGCATTAATCTTGACCACCTGGCTTCCCCCTTTCCACCTGTTGTAGGTACAGTTAGAAGTCTTTGAGGCACGTAAAAGTTAATCAGCTTGTTAGACCAATTCTTCCATTGTTTGTCCTGTCTTTTCCATTGAAATGGAGTTCCCAAAACTTTTAGCTGTTGTGTAACAAGGTTGTTATCCGTGGCACCTCCCTGAGCTCCTCCTGTGCTCAGCTCAATTCCTGGAATGGCAGGAGACCCTGAGCCAAATCACTGGAGCCGTGTGTCTAGACATCAGTTCATGCCAGCCTCACCAGGGCTTTAAAACTGATCTTAGTTCTTCAGCTGTGCTTTAAAACAGAATAATTTTCAGTAATACCTTGAATTTAGAGATTGCTCTCTGTTAAATTGTAAACACGTGTTACTGTTAGTCGTCTTCTACAGTGGGCTGGTTTGGAGGATTTTAGAACTTGAAAATGCCTAGAATGCATCTTTTAGTAATTTGTTCTTTCTTGGTGCTTTGTGACAATATATAGCAAACAGCTTTCCTTGACTTGACTTCTTCCTCTCCGCTTGCCTCTTCCACAGGAAAGACATGGCCTATTGCCTTTGGGTCAGGGATGGGGTTAGGAATGGCTTATTCCAATTGTCAACACGACTTCCAATCTCCATATCTTCTCCATGGTAAATTTGTAAAAGTAAGTATCAAGGAGTCTCCCCTTTGATGCTGGCCCAACGCCAGGCACCCCGGAAAGCCTCACTTAAGTTCTGCTGCCACAGGTGGGCTGAGGAGAGAGGAAAGATTTAATAAAGGGTGTTCATGAGTTGAGATAAGGACTGGGAGAAAAATGCTTCAAGGGCAAAACAAGTTCAACTTAAAGTTGCAAAGTGAATTTATTATTGCCAAATCAGAGGAGGATAATGAGAAGTAAAATAAGCCCTTGAAACACCTTTTTCCCCCCATCTAACCTGGGGTGATGAACTGGCCCAGATCCCCACCATCCTGTCCCCCCACATTCCCTCCTTCCCACTGACAGCTGGGGAATGGGATGTGGGGATCTGGGTCAGTTCATCACTGAGGTTTTCTTCCCCTGCTCTGGGAGAGGAGTCCTTCCCCTGTGAATTTGTGGGGTCTCTCTGTGAACTGCAGTGTGGGTCCAACCTCACCAGCAGCAGTCCTCCCAAAACTGCTGCAGTGTGAATTCCCCCCATGGGCACACAGTCCTCCCAAAACTGCTGCAGTGTGAATTGCCCCCTTGGGCACACAGTCCTCCCAAAACTGCTGCAGTGTGAATTCCCCCCCATGGGCACACAGTCCTCCCAAAACTGCTGCAGTGTGAATTCCCCCC
>VYXD01014619.1:237583-313949 GCA_013397195.1 Hylia prasina
CCCCTGGATCCCCAGGGGCTGTGGGTGGATCTCTGCATCCCCTGTGGATCCCCACGGGCTGCAGGGGCACAGCTGCCTCACCATGGTCTCACCACAGGCTGCAGAGGAATCTCAGCTCTGGCACCTGGAGCACCTCCTGCCCTCCTTCTGCACTGCCCTTGGTGTCTCCACGTTGTTCCCTCATGTCTTCTCACCTCCTTCTCTGGCTAGAGGAAAAGCTGTGCACCTTTCTGATTTTCTTCTTAAATATGTAATCACAGAGGTGTTGCCAACCTCTCTAACTGGGCCAGCCCTGGCCAGCAGCATGTCCACCTTCAGAACCATCAGAGATTGGCTCTGCTGGACATGGTGGAAGCTTCCAGCAGCTTCTCACAGTAGCCACCTCTGTGGCCCCCCTGCTACCAAAAACCAGGCTGTGCAAAACCAACACGCAGTGCTATCTACCATCAGTTGGTAACTGCTTATAAGTCAGATTATCCACTTACATGGATATTCCTCTGCCTTTCCCAAAGGAGTGCTAGTAGGAAGAAATTTGTGTTGCCAAAGCTGGAATGTTCCCCTGCTCTTTAATATCTGGTGTGTTTAACAGTAAATTTACTAGACTGAATATATGGTATGAGTTTAACAGATCCTGCAGGTAGCTTTTCCCACAGCTTGAAAACACCATAAAAATACATGTCAGAAAAGCAGAAAAACTAAACTAGTATTAAGGTTCTTCAGACTTCAAAAGAGGGGAGCTGGGAAGAAGCTGAAAGTCATGTCAGGCACATCAGGTAGATCTGCCTGTGGAAGTGGATCTTTGATCTCTTGGGTTTGGGTTGGTTTTTTTAATATGAAAACGTTGATCACTTGTAAGCTCAGTGGCTTGTTTGTCTGCATAGTAATGCAGTTTGGAAAAAGATGTAGCCTGTAAGCAGTTTTGAAGAGGATAATTTCAATGAGTTCAGTATCAACATTGAAGTAAGATATTTAAAAATATTTTACCATGTTGAAGTAAAATTTTTAAGACTAGATTAATTAGCAGGACCCATTTGTGCAATCACAAACTGACTCCATTAGTATTTTCTTAATTTCTTCATGTGTCAGAGTGGAGGCTGTTCTCATGGTAATTTATTGCTGTGGCTTCTGGAAACAAAAGGAATGTGCGTGTGTGTGTTTTGGATCCACACACAGACCCATGGCCTGGTTAAATAATTTCAGTGACACTGGTGGGGAGGCATCCACTAGGGCATATTTACAGTTCCTTTAGCACTTCAGAAAGTACCGAGGTAAAATACTCTGCCAGGAGCTTCTCCTGCAGGGCACAGAGTGCAGAAATCCCTCCTGTGTCGCTCCTCTGCTGGCTGCAGGAGGCCTGCAGGGTTTCCAGGCTTTTCCTGGTGTTTGTAGAGCTGCAAGCTGAGCCCAGTCCTCCTCTCATTTACTGGCAGGTGAGTTTTTCCCAGCCCTACCAGACATACCTGCTTACAAGTGTTCTCTCCAGCTGCCTGTTAAAGGGAAATAACAGGATTCTCCAACAAATAAAATCTTTAGAGAGCAGGATAAGGATACTGACTTGGATGCAGCTCATCAGCATTGCCAGCTACTGCTCAGAATCAAAACTAAAATTCTGTGTGGCTCTTCGGGCCAGATTTGTTAACCTGAGGTTGCTCCTGCAGTTTATGTCTCCAAACAAAAATCTGACATGACATGTTTGTGGCTTCAGGTGAGTAATAAACGCACTGCTCACTTGTTCTGAGAGAGCATTGTTCATTCAAGGATGCTTGCTCCTAGGGAGACTGGGCAGCAGAAAACTGTCCAGTCACCCTAGGAAGGGATTTTACTTGGATTAAGGACTAATCTGGAGCAGGGTGGTCCTTGGAAGCATGAGGTACCTGGAAGGACACTTCAGATGCCTGCATGGCACAAGACAATTAGTTTCCAGTGCACTGTCTCCATGGCTTTCTCTGGCACAAAGAGGCTGAGAGAGGGAAAATGTGAATGAAGCCATCTAATGGTTAATGTCATTAATTCCCTCCAAAATGTCATGTCATGGATAATGGCTCCAGAGTTATTACAACAAAATTATTTCATTTCTCTTGGTTAGGAACATGGAAAATATTGTTGCATGATCGTTCATCTGGTTTTTTTTCCTAGAAAAAATTGTTGTAACTAAACTTTGTAGGATTTCCTTTACAAAACTGAGTTCTGTTCAAATGCTAACTTGTCAAAATGATAGAATCTATAAGAAAATCAGCTTTATTAGAGGAAAATGTAACATGGATTAACTTGGTCAAAATTATTTCTAGTTTTCTGAGCCTGTCAAGTTCACAGGATCACGGGAGAACTTGAGTTGGAACGCACTTCAAGGAGGTCAGGGGGGTCAGCTCTGAGGTCAGACCAGGTTACACAGGCCTTTAACCAATCCCAAGATTGTTGATTCTTCAGGATCAAGTTCTTAATTCTGAGTCAGAATGAGGGAGGACAGAGGACCTTCAAGATACTGAATAATCAGGAAATGTCAGAGTGGCTTTGCAGCTGTTGTGGCTGTAACTTGGGTCATCACACTGCCCATCCTGTGGGTTAGAAATTGTCATGAAACCCCAACACCAGTGCAGGAGCCATTCATCTAGACCAAATGAATACTTAAAGTGCAGAAGAGTTCTAATTTGCGGTCAAAATATTTTGAGGGCTTTTTAAGTAATTTGATCAAGTGGTTTTCATTGTGACTTCAGCAGAATTTAAAATCAACATGTCAGAATTATTTCAAGGCTTAAAATGTGTAATTACACAGCCTGAATTTCCTTGCAAAATGGAAAATATCCTATTTTTCAGGTTATTTAGCCTGTATTATCACCCAAACCTCAGAATCCTGTACTTTGATAGGAACGTGGATTTATATTGATGTGCAAGAACACAAGAAGGCAATTGCAGCCTTTCCTCTTGTTCTTTGTGGCTTTGATTTCAGTCTCATTTCTCTTCAGCCCACAAATAGTTAAGTTGACCAATAATGTGGGGTTTTTTCCCCAGTCTATCAGAATGGAGGGTTATGCCTGGAAACATGGCATGCTTCTGACATGAAAACAGCTGCTTCATTCCTCCATATTCCTTCCTTTTGCTTTAGCAAAGGATGAAAACGTTCCTGTACCCTCTGCAAGTGTTACAGAGCTCCACGACTTGCTTTGCATCCTGCAGCGCCTTCCATGTAAGGAACCCAAATGGCTTTTTAATAATATAAGCCTTCTTGCTTTACAGGAACAGTGACTAATGGCTAAGACTACCCCAGTGGGAAGGAAGGAGAAATCAATGATTATTCCTCAGGAATACTGAAGTGCCCCTGGAATAAGCCAACATTCTTCAGTAATGATCACCAGTAACTCTTTATACTCCAACAAACTGTTTCTGTCTATGAAACAAAGTTCTGTTGCTTGTTTTGTATCGTGTCTGAAAAGTGCAAGGAAGAGCTCTTCTGGGAAATAAACAAAAGAAAAACATCTTTCCCTGGTGTGTTGACTTTGTATGTGAGTGAGAGAGGGAGAATGGAAGGAGAGAACTTCATCTGGAGTAGCCAGCAGCTGGGCCCACCTGGGCCACTGGGAGAGCTCCTCAGCAAAGGCAGCAGCCATGGTCTGTTCCTCCCCACTCCTGAGAGCAGCCCCCACCCACCATCCAGTTCAAAGAAGCATTCCCACCTCATAAATCACCCACTAGACCCCTGCTGCTTGTGCTGGTGTTTGGAGAGGAATATAAATACTCCTGTGTCCTGTTTGTACAGTTGCCCTTTAAAATGGGAATGCCTCTCAGAAGAGGCAGGATCCAAACGGGTAAATCCAATGCAGCAAGGCCCTGCTGCCTCCTGTAGCTCTGGGTCATGGAGTGACCCCCGTTTGAAACTTCCCAGGATAGTGGGTGAGCCAAACACATCCTCGTGCCATCTGGCTCTCAGCTTACCCTTCAGGCTGATTGTTTTTGCACCCCTCTTCTGTGGGAGAACAGAGAGGTTTCCCTGTCTGGGAATGGTTCACAACTACTTAAAGCTCTTCATTGCCTTGGCAAGACGCTGCTCTGAGCGCTCCCTTCTTTACATCCACCCCAGTCCTTGTGCTGCCTTGTTGGCGTGCTGTCTGCTGCTCTTCCCCTGGCTCAGGAGCTTGTCCTCACTGCTGCTTTACTCAGCATGATTTTCTAGCTGTGGAGATGACTCTCGAGGATCTGTTTTCTTTGTCCCACACTTGTCTGTTGCCCGTGTAGCACAAGGAGTGAGTGCATGTCTCAGGAGGGAAAGGGAATGGTGTAGGTTGATGCAGAGTTTCCCTTTACTGAAAGCCTGTTGTGCAGCATGGTGAGTGCTGATAGATGGAAAAGTGACACAACAATTCCTCCTATTTTACACAGCAAAGAGGAGAAAGGAAAACAAGTTGAGCGATAGTTGTTCTTTAAACCATGTCAGGAAAAGAAGGGGATGGACTGAGGGGTAGGCTGGAGTTCAGAGGGCTTGAGAAACTCCTTATCTTCCAGGCCTGAGGTGTGTGTGCTGCTTGTGTGCTGCTGCAGTCCTGCATCCCCACCTCTCCTGGGCACTGCTCTGTGGATCCTGCACTCTAGAGGAACAGGTTGAGCTGTGCCCAGAGTCAACAGACACTGAGGAGCTCGCCCGGAGCAAAGGACTTGTGAAATAAAACAGCTTCGGTGCCAGAGCAGCTTTAAGACTGTCAGAGCATGATACCATCCAGGACCACTGCTCCAGCATGTCCTTGGTTTTCCACCTCCTCCCTTGCCGGACAGCATTCATCAGTCAGGTCAAAACAGCTTATTCAAAACATGCTATCTCTCTTCCCCATTTTGAATCATTTTATCTGGCCCCAATTTTTAATTTGAACTATGTACTTTGGAGCCCTAGCTCCTCTGTGGTTTGGAAAGGGGTTTTATTGAGTTCTCCGTGGGTGTGCTGCAGTCTGGGAAGCCAGTGGGATCTGCTGCAGAAAGGAGCACCAGCCTGGGCAAGACCCAGGAGAACCATCGGCAGTGGCAACACCGCACATGGCGACTGTCAGCACGCAGAAAAAGCTCCAGCTCCTGCTCTGTCATTTGGGCCGAGGAGTTCAGTGTTTATTTAGTGTCCCTGGTAGTGAGTCATCCTGCCCTTACATACTCTGCTTCAGCTCAGATGTGAGTTCCTAGAGTTAATTCTTCCCTTGGGCTGCTGTGGCCTATGATCAAGTGGTTCTTCTGGCCCTGGAATTCAGATATCGATTGTAGAAACCAATTCCCAGTGTGTCCTTTACTCCTAGAGTGAGAATAATCAGAACAAAGGCATTCAAGTCAACATGGGTGAGTGTGGAAAAAATGCACAATTCGAAAAGTGGAATTTAAATTTGGCATTGCTCTTTAAATGGGGTAAAAGCTTTTTTGTTTTCTTCACAGCTGCCTTGCTTCTTGTTGTCTGTGTTGATGTATATATATATGTGTATGCACATATAACTACCACGTGAAGGTTCTGTATTTGTTTTGCTTTATTTAATTAAAGATGTATTATGCCAAACCTATTTTTGGACCTGTCCATGTAATCTGTGCAAAATATTTTCTTGTGAGGACCGGTCTCCTTTTTCCCTCTGTGGGAAGGAGCCTGTACCCTTCCCACCTGAGGCTGGAATAGGAATGGTTTCCTGCCACTTGATTTCTAATTGCATAAATGGAAGGGAGAAAAGTGGAAATTCTAAGTACCAAAAGGCATGTTAAATTTAGTATAATACACTCATCTGGAAACTATCACATTTTTCCTTCTTTCTTAAGCCTGCTGAAATCATTGCTTCATCTGTGGCGTGATTTGGATCGAGACCAAAAAGTGCAAACAAGGTAGGGCTGAAAAAGGCAGGTGTCCCTACCCAAACTTAATGAGACCTTTTAGGAGAGAACTTGCATCCCAAGTGTAATAGGAGTGTACAGTGAGTAAGGAAACCGTATCACTACCCTGGAGAAGGGGATGGGGGGAAAGAAGCTGTTTGCTGACGGGAACTGGTTTTGAATGTTTAACAACTCCCCAAGTGCTTGACTGACCACAAATCTGCCTCTTTAACAGCTTGATTAGATGTCTGCTGAGGCTTTGAGATGAATAAACAAGTCACGGAAAAGCAGAGACAGTGGAGAAAAAAATATCAAGCTGCTTTTCTATTGTTTATCTGAGTTGTTCATGTTTGATCAAGATACCGTCATTGCTTTGTGTTCCAATCCTGCCTGGAGCCGTGGCCAAGAGCAGGACCTGGCTGTATGTGGTGCTGTACACACAAATAAAAACCAGCCTCTGCCCTGGAGAATTTACAAACTAAACAGATGGGCTGCAGGGAGGCAGGAGGGTTTGTAATTCCTGTTTTAAAGATGGGAGAAGCTGTAGGTAAGGTCAGGGAGAAGTCGTGCAGGGAATGTGGTTGGAGTCCAGCAGCCCATCATTCCTGATTGTTTTTTCCTGTGGTGGTGGAGTCTCAGCAAAAGCCTGCCCTTCACAGACTGGGAGACTCCAAAAGTGTTTGTGCCACCCTTTTCTATTCTCAAATTGCACCAAATTCTTGCTGGCAAATCCCTAAGAAGTCAGGAATGACGTTTTACTGTCCAGAGGCTGATAGCTTATGGAGTCACTAGTAGGTGCAAACCACTATGGTCCTCAGTATTGACTTTGGTGATAATCTGAATCTGACAGGGAGGGAAAATACTGAAATGTATTCCCAGTTCTTAGTGGCTCATGGACAAGGACACTGCTGTGTTAGGCAGAACATAAACATAATACCAGGAGAAAGTCAATGCCTTAGTAAATCTACCTTAAATATTAATTTAGGTAACAGATCGAGAAAGAGGGAGGATCAAGGAGACAGCAGCATTCCAGTACCATGGAATCATGGAATGGTTTGGGCTGGGAGATCCCTTAAAGCTCACCCAGTGCCACTCCTGCCATGGGCAGGGACACCTTCCACTGTCCCAGCTTGCTCCAAACCCTGTCCAACCTGGCCTTGGACACTGCCAGGGATCCAGGGGCGGCCACAGCTGCTCTGGCACCCTGTGCCAGGGCCTGCCCACCCTCACAGGGAACAATTTCTTCCCACTATCCAATTTAAACCTGCTCTCTTCCAGTTTGAAACTATTCCCCTTCTCCTGTCACTCCAGGCCTGTGTCCAAAGTCCCTCTCCAGTAGTGGAAACACAGCAGTGATGGTGTAACTCAACTCTTGCAGAGAGTTCACATGGATGATTCTCCAAAGGAGGAGAAATTGGTTTCCCAGCTGTTTTTCTTGGGCTCCCTCTGAGTTTGGGAGCAATGCAAAAGCAATCACAAAGGTGCTGGTTTGCAAATGCAAAGTGGGTGCACGAGCGGACTAAAGGTGACAGGGTGCTGTGGTAATGATGTGCCACGAGGTACAAGGGGTGCTGCAGCTGGAAGGGAGAGGCTTGTGGAGCTGGAGAACCCCTGATCTGTGAGTGACCTGCTGGGAAAACCCTGTTTTCCAGCAGTTTCTGAGTCAGCAAGGCACTGCTAGCCCTTTTCTTGCTCCGAGCCAGCAGGGTTTGATAGTTACCCCCACACCACACACACCCCACAGTAAGAAATAAACTTTCTCTTCATCTCCCACCCCACTCCTGCCTTAGGAAGTAGGACTGGTGCAAATTCTGGCATGCCAGCTCTGTAGGCAGCTGGATGCAATGTGCACTGTGTCTGTACTGCTCTGAGAGTCCAGCCTATAGCCCACCCACAGTGAAATGCTTAACTGAGACTGAAACTAAATGGGAACACAGTTTATGGAAATTCAGCTGTGGATGGCCGTTCTCTGGTGCCTTCTGGCTGTCAGCACTTTGCTGTACAGCACTTTGCTGTACAGCATCACAGGCTGCTGGAGCTGGATTTTCCTCATGGTGCTGGATACCCACCTCCTGGAGCTTATAAAGATGCTTAGAAAGTTGCTGGTGACTAATAAATCACTCTTCATCTCTAGTCTTTATTAGTGGTGCTTGTAAAGCCTCCAGCTCTGCGTTAGGAGTGGATGCCCCGTCCTGGAAAAGGTCATGCCCTGATCAGTTCAAATTCAGTTCATAAATCATGCAAAGGAGTGTGTTTCTTTTTAGAGGTTTTAAAGGATATTCTTCCTCCCCCTCGGTGCTGTACTTGAAGTGGTTAGCAGTGATAAACAGCTAAACCCAAACCCATTACTGCTCCCCTGAGCCATGCATTCCCTGTGGATTTGGACATGGAGCTGCTGGAGAGAGTCCAGAGGAGGCACCAAGGTGATCAGAGGGAGGGAGCAGCTCTGCTGGGAGGAAAAGGCCGGGAGAATTGGGATTGTTCAGAGAAGAGAAGGCTCTGGGGTGACCTAACTGTGGCCTTCCAGTACCTGAAGGAGCCACAGGAAAGAAGGTGAGAGACTGTGGACAATGGCCTGGAGTGCCAGGACAAGAGGGCAGGGTTAGATGGGATATTGGAAAGGAATTCTATCCTGTAAGGGTGGTGAGACTGTGGCGCAGGTTGCATTTGTAATTTTAGTTAATTATCCATAAGTAAATATAAAAGGGTGGCAGACAAATAACTGCTATTCTGTGGGATGCTGTGTAAGTGAAAAAGAAAGTGGAGCAATGTAGATTTTGGCCCAGTCAAATGTGAAGTTCAGCACCCAGGTGCAACAAACCTTGATAATACCTGGAGATGGCATAGCCTGGGGGATTATGGAGCCCCAGGAACTGAAGGGATTGCTGCCAACAGAGACAGGCACAGTGAGAAGCAAGGGCTGGAGGCCAAGGCTTGGCCCGTGCAGATGAGCAGCGAGGCACTGAATTACAGACTGGGGTGAGCTGGGAGAGCCATGGGAGGATTTTCCAGCTCCTGACATCTTAAATGGAATTTACTGAGCTCCACCTGGGAGTGACTGGCTGAAATCAAATGACCTGTAACACACATGGATTCAGATCAGATGATCCAACTGTGTTCGTTGGCCATAAATTCTCTGAAACTTGTAAGGCCACAAAGGTTGCCTGCAGAATTCCTGGTCTCTGTCCTGTGGCTTGATCCGGTCTGAACTAAAGGCAGAGTGTTTTTAGCTCGAGGACCCTGCTCGTTAGACACTCCCTGAAGATGTCCCTGGTGTGGACCTCAGAGGGAAGACAACCTATTTCTGTGCCGTTCCTTGCTGCTTTGTTCCTCAGCTCCTCCTTTTTGGACTGTTTTCCCCGGGTTTGTTTGAGGGAATGGCTGATGGTGTGCGCTTCCCCCGCTCCTTTTTCCAGGCACAGGGCCCAATTTTTGTTTGATTCTCTCTGAGGATGACATGGCTCCATAGATAATCTGTCAAGAGATGGGGTGTTTCATATGTCAATAAATACATCTTTGGATGATGGATGGAAGCCTGGGGCTGGAGCTGCAGGAGGGTTAGTGGAATAGGAGTGGAGGAGCACTGGAATGGCTGCAGGGAAAGCCCACATGGTCCTGCTGTTTGCACCACAGGCAGGACAGGGAAAGTGAGTGCACTGGGTGCTTCTAAGGCCTGAGAAATAATTCCTTTAAATCCTTGGGAGCATCCTAGCAGGCGACATGCTTGTGGGAGGCTCTAGTTTACTATCTGCAAAGTCATAGGTTTTATATCCATATTAGGTATAAATAGAGGTAGGCTGGCAGATAGAGGCAAGGTCACTGTGACTCCTCCAAGCACCGGATGAGCCTGCGATTATTTCACAGATTTAACTCTTGTCGTGCACTGCAGCAGCCGCTGCTGCTAAAACTAAAACCTGAATGATGCAAAGTTGGTCTGACACAGATGTCTCAGCCTGTTCTGGAAAGCTCTGATAAGGCTGAGAACTCACGGCCACTTTCATTCTATTCCTCATCAGCTGCAGTAATAGTCTCAAAAATCCCAATCCTGCTCCAGGGCAGGAGGAGAAGGAAGCAATAAGCAGATGTCTCAGGGTCACACATTTCTGATGTTATGAACAAGACCCTTTAAACTACGAAAATCATGTTATCACTTCAAGAATAGTATTTGCATTTGTATTTTGGAAGGTGGGAGGACTGTGAGCTGAGGGCTTTAACCTACTAACAAATGCATATATATTCTTTTTTCTTTTTTCTCAGTCATCCTAATTCTAAACAACGCTGACACTTGCTGTAGCAGGACTTTGAAAGACTGGCACTTTAAGGAGTCTGATTTTGGGTGCTTTTCTTCAAGGCCAGAGTTTGTGCATGAGGCTCTTCCCATGCAAGAGCAGTGCAGTATTGCTCTGTGAGTCACCCCAGTTCAGGCGGGTGCTGGTTTCCTTTCAGTAATGTGCAAAATGTTCCCTGCACACATGTGGATGTTCTAAGTTTGTCCTGCTGGTTGACAGTTTGGAAGAGCTTCGGTGTCAGAACTGTCTCTGAACACACACAGGCACCTATTGTGACCAAGCCTGAGCTTTGGCTGGGGCCTTCAGGCAGTGCTGCAAGAAAAATAATTAATATAATAAGAGGTTCTGAGTGATTGCAGCAGGGGGAAGTTGTGCAGCAGAAAATAAGATTGTTATCAGAGGGGATTTAACTGGTTGTAATGGAGTTGGAGGAAACTGGTTATTTTTGAAGTAGAAAGAAAAAAAAAAAAGCTCTTTGAACTCGTAGGGACGAGGGCACCTGCAAATGAAGCCCAACAGCTTATTGCAGCCCTCCCTGCTCAGAACTGCCCCTGCAGACATGAACTGAATGGGAGAGGGATTTTGCACAAGCTGAGTTCCTGGGGAAGCAAGGAAGGGAGGGATGGAGGGGCCTGGAGTGCTTGGGAGCGGGGAGCGATTGGGCAAGGTGGAAAATGGAGTGATTAAACACAGTTGGACTTGCTCAGGGATGGGAGGGGATTGCTTTTACTGCTGCCCCAGGGCCCCAACATGCATTGGCACGGCACTACAGAAAAACCACTAATCCCAGTGACCAAGGGAAAGGAGTGGGACTTTCTCCTGCAGCCCCCGAGGAAGGCAAGGCTGATGGGATTAGAGGAAACAGCTGGCTGGAGTCGTACCCTGCAGGAGCTCGCATTCCCGGGCCGGGGAGGAGAGGAGCACCCCGCTGCCGAGTCGCATTCCAGGTCATTTGCTGAGCCCAGATGTTCTCTAATGGGCTCTGTGATAAATCCTTTTCCTTCTCTCCTGAGCAGTCCCTGCCAGCCAGGTCTGTCTCCAGATCCTGCCTTTGCAGTCCAAGCCAGCCAGCCGTACTCCCACCAGGACTCACGCCTTTCCTCTTTGCCTGCACGGAGGGAATCAGCACAGAGCCCAAATCTGGTGTCCTAAACCTGTGGCCTGATGGAGGCTGTTCCTCCAAATTCCGCCAGCGGCTGAATCCTCCCTCCAGCCTCCCCTGCGTGTTGTGGAGCTCCGTGGGTGCTCTGGGTGGATTGGGCTGGTGGTCCGGAGGAGCAGCGAGGGGCTGTTGTACCCACCTGCTTTGGGGGAAGCTCAGGGAGCAAGAACGGTGCTTGTAAGGTCAGATTCACCCCTGCCTGAGGTGCTGGAGCTGCACAGGTGTGAGAGTTTGTGCTGGCAGCAGTGAGAGGAGGTGGTCCTCACACCCTTCCTGCCACCACTGCCCCCTCCCTCCACAGACCTGAGGTGGAGATGGGAAATCATCCCTCAGCCTTTTTAGTGGTTAAATCTTTGTCTCTCTCTCCTGGCACGAGTGCTGCTCCATCACCCAGCCCTTACACACAGCAATTTGGGGCTGTGGTATCTTGGAGATGTCTTCGGGCTTATTTAGGAATGAAAAAATGGGAGTTTAACCCCAGCAGGTGATGGTCTGGTGAGAGAATCCTAGAATGGAATCACAAGATGGTTTGAGTTGGCACAGATCTTAAAGATCACCTTTTCCCAGCCCCTGCCAAGGACAGGGACACCACTCACACTAAATTAGGTTGCTCAGGCCCCGTTCAACCTGGCCTTGATCAGCTTTGATCCCACCTCCCCCAGAAGGGAGCTGATAAAGAGCTGTCTTTATTTCAGGGACCAGCAGTGCAATTCTGCACCCATTTGCAGACGGGATGCAGAGGTGAAGGGAGCTGGTCTGACATGGGCAGGGTGGTCCACAGCAGACCCAGACATGAGGCCACCAAGTCCCTCATGGGTCATGCAATGGGCTTTCTGCCCCGAGAGCTCTTCTTTGGACCCTGTGTGGTTTATCTCAGGGATAGGGAACAGAACACCAGTAGGTGAAGAGATGGAATTCAGGCCCAGCTGTGGGATATGTGCAGAGCCATTCTTCCCACACTGCTGCTCCCTGCAGCCCTTCATGGACACACACACTCTCCCCACTCATTTCCCCCCCCTTTCCTCCCATGTGTTTTCTGGCATCCCTCTGTGGGCAAGCAGGGAGCCTTGGACTCTGCACTGACACAAATAAAAGAAACAGTTTTATTTTTAACTTACAGATACACCCTTTTAATTCTCACACCTGCAGTGCCAGGTCCTGTCCTGACAAGTGGGGAGCCCCTGGCACTGTGGGCGTTTGTCAGCAGCCCAAAACAGCAGCAGCGGGTGAGGGAGGGGTGTCCTGGGTTTCTGCTGTGTCCCAGGGCACAAAGCCTGGGTGATCCAGCAGCAGGGAAAGGGCTGAGGGGGAAGGCATGGGGCGGTGTGGATCTTTGGGGCCAGGCTCTGTGTGCCTGATGGAAAGACCGGATGGAATGGGCTGTTGCCGAGGTGAGAGGGAGGAATTGTGTCGCACTCTGCATCGCACCCCACCTGGGAAAACATCTCTCTGCTCTGGCACGGCTGTTTAGGGGCAGGCAGCAAACTCCCCCGAGCCTGTGGGGAGTGAGAGCTGCTAAACAACGGGGTGATGCATGGAGCAACAGCCTAAAGCTGCTGCTGCAGCCAGAGTCCCTGGCTAGGGAAGAGGGGCTGGCCAGCGGGCTCTGCTGCCGCCCAGCTCTCCCATCCCTGCAGAGCTGCTGCCTCTGCTCTGTGCCTGTCTGTCCAAATGACATCTGCAGGCATCAGGTCATCACTCCTTCTGGCTGTGATATCACATTGCCAAGGAGAAGGGGAAAAGTTTTGGCCCAGGTCTTTGACAGCCTTTCAGCAGCTTCTTTCATCCCCCAGCCAAGCCGCTCTGTCCTACAGCACCTCTGCCTGTTCCTCCTGACACCAGAAAACCTGAACCTTGCTCCTCCTGCCTCCCCACCCCCAGATCCAGAGATTGCTGCTTCCCTTTCATGCTGTTTACAGAACTGGAACAGGGATGAATAGTAGGAAGCAGTGAATGAACTGCACGCTGGCTCACAGCTCGTTGCAGAGCAATCACACCCCAGTGCTGAGGATCCTGCAAATCCCCTCCAAACACTGAGCCATGGACCTCAGACACTCGGCTGAATTGCACTGTAATGCCCATGGTGTGATGCTGTGTAGCTGGTTGCATCTACAACTTATTTTTCCTTGTGAGAACTTGCTTCAAAATCTCAGATGTTTCTCCTTTCATTCATATTATTAAGAACAGTCTCCTGGGCAGGAGTTTACTGCTGGTCATGCTGGCCAGGGAGAGCACTGGTCAAAGGCCTGGGTTCAGCAATGGGTGAAAATGCTGGGAAACCAGATTTTGGGCTCCTGTTGGGGTGTGTGGTCATGGCTAGAGGCCCTTCCTCTTGTTGTCCCTTTTGGAGTTGAGCAGTGCAGTACAGTTCAGGGCTGGGCAGGTTGCACTCAGCAGGATAAGAAAGTGATCCTGGAAGCAGCTTTTTGCCACCCTGTTTACAAATCCTGTTATCCTGGAGCTGGAAGGAACTGGGCAGCAGGAAACCATTCCTTCACTGGCAGCCTGCAGCCTCCTCCGGCAAACACCCAGCCCCAAAGCCTCTCCCCACAGCCGCTGCCAGGCCACTACCAGCACTTCTCCCAGCACAGCTGCTGCTCCTTGCCATCTCCCCTTCCTGCTTCTCTGATCTCTATGCAAATCCTCACACCAACGGCAGCCAGCAGAACCCAGCCAAGCCTGGCAGGTATCTTTTGATTTGGGTAGTGTTTAATGTGGGGGCCTCTTTAGATTAATTGTGCCTTAACAGAAACAGAGCCCTTCAGTCTCCAGCGATTATCCTATCTGAACGACAGCCGTGAATGGGCTTCACTGCGGTAGGGTTTGGCTGTTAGTTTTTTAATGGGAAAGGGAAAGAGGGAAAGAAAAAAGAAACGGAGGAGAAACAGGAAGGGAAAAGAAAGGAAAAGCAAAAGAGGAAACCGTCGCCTCTAGTGCTGGAGAACTTTCCCAAAGTCTTTTCTGCAGCCAGGACTCTGCCCCACGGACCCTCTATCACGAAATATGTTTAAATACGCGTTGTTGGCGTTCAGCGAGCCCAATCCAGACCGTTTGTGCCACTGCAGGAGCAAGTGCTGGCACATTCCTTTAGGCTGTCTTGGCCGAAGCCCCTCGGTTTTGTGCCCGCGCGTTTCCAGCGAGCTCTCCCCATTAGCTCGAACGCTCGCCGGGGGTTCCACGGCCCAGGTCGGTGGGTGAGCTCCGTGCCCGGGGCTGCTGGGGCTCCGGCTCTCCGCTCCGAGCCGGGCGGCCGCGGGGGCCGCTCTCGACGCGCTCGGAGCCCNCTGGCTGGTGAGTAGCCCTGGCTTTGTGTGCCCCGAACCTGCTGCTTTTCCCCCGCACCAGATTTTCCGTCTCTTTTCCTCTCGCTTCTCTTCTCCCGCCCCCGCCCGCCAGTGATGGATGGCCGGGAGGATGAGGATGTTGCCACGGTCAGAAATCGGTTGCAGATGAGGCGGACTTTGGGGCGATCCGCTCTGCGATCGTTAAACTATTTCCACGGCCGCTTTAGCTCAAACAGAATAAAAGCCTGGGAGCCGGGGAGCCGCGCTGTGTCGGTCGCACATCTGTGGCACAGAGTCCTTCCCTCCTTCCCATCCCTGTCGGGGTTTGAAACAAAAGTGCCGAGGGAAGAACGGGAACGCTCAGTATCGATTAACCACACCACCAGCGGACGCGGGGTAGTTCAACGATCGTAAAAGAAAGAAGTTTTCCCGACGGCAAGGCAGTAAACTTTTGTTCCTTGAAAAATTCATCCCGGAGATTAATTCACATCCTTGTTTCATGGTAATACTTTAGGCACTTACTGTAAAGCTTATATCAAATATATCCCTACCTATTTTTTGAACTCCAACATAGCATTTCAGTTTGTCTCAGTATTTGCAGCAATTTTTATTTGTTCTGCACAACAGTCTCTGCATTTTAAGATCGGTAGGGATTTCTCTTTTTCTCTGGTAGGTGTTTTGGGAACAGAGTATGCTTTAGCTCGCTTTCAGGCTGCATTAAAGCTGATCTGGACAATCCCTTATTGCCTACTAACGTTTCTCTTACGAGGGCACCAGCTAGTTCTGCTCCACTCCACAATCTAACTTTTATGTATAGGATTAACCCCAACAAATTAAAAATTCAGCCTGTGTGAAGTGTTCATGGATTTAGGACACACAAGCTTTTCCATGCTTTTTTTTTTTTTTTTTGAAAAATCCGCACCCTGCTGAAACAAGTGGGAAAGATCCTAGCGATATGAAGAGACAGAGATTTTCCCTTGTATTTTTAGCTGAAGAACTCGGTGCCCTCTTTGCAATGTCCAACTAGCCAAAACTCAGCTCCATACATTGGGCACTGCTGCCCCTTGAATCCAGTCTCCCATCTCGTAAAAGGCTGCTCGCCTCAAATTTACAAACCGCAGGATGGGAAATGGAATTTGCCTTCAGTATAAAAATCCCAAGTGTTTGCAAACAGCCCCGGGAAGAATCCGGGCTCTTGGCGTGACCTCTCTGCGCTGAATTCCAGCTTGGGGAGTTTGCGGTCTCACAAAAAGGGCAAACAAGCAAAGTCTTCCCCAGTGCCCGGCCTTCTTTCCAGAGCAGGGAAAACGGTTGAGCTGGAGGGAATTTTGGGTGCTCTGGAGGTGCAGGATCGGGCCCAGAGCCAAAGTGCTTCTCGAGGAGCCTTGAAGACCTGCCTGTGCTGGAGTAACTTTGCTTGTTCCCTGCGCTGGCACTGCCGAGGGCGGATTAAGCTGGTGCAGCCATAGGAAACCTGCTCAAGGAGTAGAGGAAACTCCTGTGCAGTTATTCCTGCCCCAACTCCACGCTGTTCCCATTAAAGCTTTAGCAGTTCCTCTGCCAGATCCCATATCCGACCATGGGGCAGGCAGAGCCAGGTTCTTGCTCCATCCTTGGGCCTTGCTCCTGTTCTTTTTGTTTTGAAGTCTGCTGGAGAAAAACCCCCTCCTCTGTGGTTGCCCGGGCTTGGAGATCCCCTGTGACAAAGCAAGGAGCAGAGTAACAGGGGTCCAGCATGGCTGAGGGCAAAGCAACTTCACACCCGATCAAATCAGGCTCTTAAAAACCTGAACAGCTGATAAAATTGTCCTTCTGGGGGAGTTGTGGAGTGGGAGTGAGGGGTGGTCGGTCCTCTGTTAGCCCTGGTAGGGCTGTGCTTGTTATTCCCCAGAACTTTGTTTCTTGTGCAGTGCTGTTTAGGGAGGGAGGGCCGTGGGGACCAGGGCTTTCCTGGACACAAATTAGCACTGAGGGTGGGGACAGAACAGCCCAGTTCCATCCCAACAGTTGTGGGGCTGGGCTGGGCTGCTGCCCCAATTCAATCCAGGATCGCAGCCCCGTGGAGCTGGGCTTTGGAAATGGCATCAGGATGGAGCCCTTGCTCAGATCACTCTGAGATGTGGTTTAAGCCTTCTTCTTCTCTGACACAGGGCTCAGGGGACCTGTCCAGAGGGGGGAAGAGAGTGTTCTTCGGGTTACGGTGTGATTTTTTGTGGGCCCAATCCTGCAGTTTTAGGAGAAACTGTCTAAATGTCAAGTGTGAGGTCGACCTTGGTAGTGACTGAAAATCCCAGCTGGGCCGTGAGCTGTTAGATTTCCTCCAAACCCCTCTGGCCTTGCACTTCCATGTGTTTTTCTGCTTTTGGTCAGTGCCATGGGTAAATAACACAGACACTGGGTTTATGCTATCAGAACTGAGGCGGCTGGTGTGGTGTAAAGCACAGACTATAAAACCTCTTCAAAAGCACATCAGGTCACTTGAATTTCTGCTGCTGTGACCAAGATATGGCCTGAACAGGTATAAAGGGAGAGGGAGACAGCAAGGAGGATCCTGAAAGATCCACAGCTCCATCCACAAGCTCTTTTCTCCTTTCCTCTTCCCCCTTCTTGCTCCAGCAGCTGGGAACCTGATCCTGCAGGCGCAACCCCGCTGCGCTGGGTTTTTATGCAAGTTTGGTAATGAATGACCAAGCCAGGCGAAAGCCAGCGTGGTTGGCATCTGAGACAGCTCCCCTCACTGCCTGCAGGAATTAAAAAAAATCATCATCCTGGTGGCCACTCTGCGCTGGAACTGGTTTTATCTGGTTCCAGTTAGGCTTGTTTTGAGTAAGACAAGCGGTGCCAGATTCTGATCTCATTTGCACCAGTGGAGTCATTTGGAGGAGCCGGTCCCAGTTTACCTCACTCTAAGTGAAAGCAGAGCAGAGACGGGGGGCAGTGCCCGGTGCCTGCCTGCAGGTCTGACCCGGGGGCAGATTTGACCCGGGGAAACCCAGCACCAGCACCCTCCCAGCACCCTCCCAGGGGCTCTACTGCTCGCTCCTGAGGGCTGTGCCCCGGCAAGGAAGGGAGAGGCTATGGCTTTGGCTGCACAGGGAATCCTTCCGGGGGTTCTGCTGCCCGCTCCTGAGGGCTGTGCCCCAGCAAGGAGGGGAGAGCTTGTGGCTCTGGCTGCATAGGGAATCAGAGTGACTGAGCTCCAGCTCCAGCAGAGCCAGGTGCTCTGGGGAGGTGCTGTGGGTCAGGCTCCCCACGGTGGTGCTGTGCTGGAGAAGGAGGAGGTATTCCCTTTCCACGCTGGAAACTGCTGCTCACGGGGCCCAGGGACAGCGTTGGAGAGAGCAGCAAAATCCCTGTTATCCATGGGATTTTCAAAGGAGTCGTTGGATACCTGCCACCCTCCTGCACAGCCAGATGCCCTCAGCCCCAGGCTGGCTGTCCCAGCTCTGCGGCTGTGGGGTGGCTTTGTGGGAAGCACCAGCTCCAGGGAGAAGCAGCAGGCGGCCGGGCCCGCTCAGGCCCAGGCATGCGAGCGAGGCCTCAGGCTGAAACGCTGCTCCCAGCTGTGCTGGGAAGCTCCTGGTGCTCAAATCAGCTGCACCGGCCCCGACCCAGTGCTGGAAATGCTCCAGCCACAGCTCCAGGCCTATCCTGCCCAGCAGGGCTCGGGCAGAGCCAGATCCCCTCCCTCTGCCCAGGGAGCTGAGGCTCCCCAGTCATTGCTCCAGAGAACTGCTGCTGCTTGAGCCTACTCCCAGGCTTGTTTGCCAGCTCGCTGCAAATCTGATCTGCTCCCAGGCTTGTTTGCCAGCCCCTCACAAAGCTGATCTGCTCCCAGGGTTGTTTCCCAGCTCCCCACAAAGCTGATCCTTTCTCCCATCCCACTCATCCCACTACTCTTGGGGGCTGCAGAGCCCCACAAGAAGAGGGGCAGTAGAGGTGTGGGGCCAGGATATGTTCCTGAGCTTTATGTTGATGCATTTTTCTGGCTGTGATTGTTCTTAATGCTGAAGAAATTGAGCAATTGAAATAAATTACCAGAAACTGTTTATATGATTCTTGCTTCTTCTACAGGCCATTAGTGTGTCCCTTTTCCAGCAGAGTTCCTTCAGGACCCCATCCTAAGCCTAAATCCAGAGGTAGCTTTCCAATTACTTTTGTATGTAAAGCAGCTTTGATTTTTTCTTTTCCAGCTGCAAAAATTGAGTTTCCCAAGTGCTCAGTGCATGGTCAGGAAGCCAGATTAAACTCACAATGTACCAACATCTTTTGACATTCTGGCCAATGTGGGGAGGGCAGAGAGCTTTAAAAATGCTGCACTGCTTTTCTTTATTTCTGCTTTATTTGTGTGACTTGCCCAGCCATGCTTGAGTGGAAATTAATATGTTACAGAAAGGAAAGCTCTAACATCTGCTTCTGAAAGGAGCAGACACAGCCAGGTCCACAGTGAGAAACAACACAGCTTTTGCTCCATTATCAAAAAGTTCTTAGGATGGATTCTTGTGGTTGTTAAATATCAAATGTCTTCCTGTGGTAGTTCTCTGTTTATTTTTTTGTAATTTCTCCCCAGATTTTGCAGCTCAGCAAAGCAAGACTGGAGCTCTGAGCTAGGGAGAGATTTCTGTGCTCAGTTAAGCACTCTTGTGTCCTGCTGTCCTGAAGAATTACCTCCAGGCATTCTCAGTGCAGAGTTCTCTTCCCTCTCCCCTGCCCATAATCAGATTCTTTTAGGCTGTTACAGTCACTACAGTAAGGGTCCCCAAAATTGTAGTTTTAGGTAGATGCAAATTTCAAAAAGGAGAAGTATTAAATAAGAACAGGTATTAAATAACATCTGTTGTTTTCATAGATGTTTTTCAGTACACAGTCACTTTTCAATTTTTTGAAGTTGAGATTTAAGCTTTTCCTCTTAATAATGCTGGCTTATAAGTTGTTTTGTTCCATGTAAGCAAATATTATTTGAGTTGAGTTTCCTAAGAGCCAATCCCCAGTGGTGTTCAGAAGTCACAGACCTAATCCCGTGCTTGAGGAGAGCCATGCCCTGGATCTTTCTGGGATGTTTCTTTCCAGCTGCCACTAAGCAGACACTCTGCTCTGGCTTTGCATCCTTTTAGGCGCCTAAATAACAATTTCCCTTGTAGCATTTCCTGCAGTGAGATCTCTCCTGGCCACCTGCACACACAGCAGTGATCCCACACGAGTCCTTGCAGAGCTCTCTCCCCTCCCCTGCGGCGCCGTGACCTGCTGTCACTCCCCCACACACTGTCCCCACCTGGCTCCCGCCTGCCCCGTGCCTTCCCCCAGCACCTTCCCCCCAGGAGTGTGGGGCAAGGGCTGCTGGCAGCCAGCCCTCCCTCCTGCCCTGGCAGCCGCTTCTCTGCGAGGGTCTGGTGCTCCAGAGACCTCCCTGCGCCCATCAGCTCGCTCGGTGCTCCCCTGCCCCTGCTCTTGCAACCAGGGAAACTGAGGCACAGAGCAACTTTGGGCCCCCTCTGCACGGTGTGGCAGTTCTTGTCAGCAAAACGGCACAAATAACACACCAAATGCTGTGACTCGTGCCTGACACCAGCCTGGGGTCGCTCCTCAGCCCAGAGAAGGCAGAGCCCAGCTGGGTGGGGAGCTGGCTCCATCAGGAAGGACAGCCCTGTGTCCAGGGAGGCAGGACAGGGGAGGGGATCTCAGCTCTGACGCAGACCAGAAGCTGAAACCTTCACCTTGTCCATCTCTGCTGAGACCTCGTGTGTCTCAAAAGGGCCTGGATCCCTGAGTCAGGCACTGAGGAGCAGCATGGAGTGGGCCCCGTTCCTGTGCTGTGTTCACAGGCTGGGAGCCTTGGCCAAGTGATGTTTGTAAAGCTTTAGGGGTTCTTGTCTCTCAGAGCCTTGTGTGTGGCCATGAGCACAATCTACCCGTGTTTGTGGTTCTCTGTATCTGGCAGAACTGTAAGATCCCAGATAAGAAAAATATCTATAAACACATTAAACAACTTGTGAAATGTTCCCCACGTCCACCTGGAAGCTTGTCTTGTGTTATGGTGTAAACTTCCCACTGGAAAAAGAGGGTAAAACTGATTAGATCTGTTTTATTTTCCTCCAGAAGTGTTTGGTTTCCAAATGTCTGGGAACAGCTGTGGGCTAGATGGTGGGAATGTGGCCTCCGAGATAATTCCAGTGATTGTCCTCCGGCCCATGTAATGATGGAGATTTTCCCAGCTGCTCCCAGGTGTTCGTGTTATCTTGCTGGAGGGACTCCTGAGAGTGCTGGGATTGCTGGGACGGGAGGAAGGAGCTCTTCTAGGTGACACAAAACATCTGAGGTGGTACCAGGAGATCTCCACAGCAGGAAGCTGAGCTGTCCTGGTCTCCCGGGGGTGCAGGGGCAGTACCCTGAGACCCACCTGCCCCTCAGCTCCTCGGGCACGGGCTGGAAAAGGGCTCCGGAGCCGCTCCCCACGAGGCTGCAGCTGTGCCTGCGCTGAGAGGTTGTTTGTGTGGGGAGCTGCGATGTGCCAGGTTCAGGGGCTGAGTCATTTATTTCCCAAATGCTGCCGGAGGGATGGCGAGGAAGCTGCCATGCGGCTCCCTGCAGAGGGAGCGGGGGGAGACCCTCACGGGCCGGTGGCTCTGCCGGAACTGAGCTGAACTTTCTGCTTGAAGAGCTTTGGCTAGCGGGGAAAAAAATGTGCCTCGGTGCGGGGAAGAGAAAGAAGCCCCTGTGTGCCGGGAAGTGGCTGCTCCCCGGGTCAGCCGGGGAACACACTTGTTCCTTTCGGGCTGCAACGTGTAATTTAGCTTGTCACGGAGGAATGTGCTCAATGCCTTTATTTAATCGGGAGTTTGCAAACCTGCTCGGGTGCGTCGTCTTCCTTTTTCCCTTCCCTTCGCAGCCGGGGGAGGGAGAAGGAACACGGTGCTTTTGTCTCCGTCCCTGCGGCTGTTGTCAGATGAATGGTCTTGGTGGCAGCTCCGTTCGCATGACTGGTTTGAGCTATGGACACGCTGCTCCCAGCCCCGGCCCCCTCCCAAACTCAGCTGCATCAGATGTTTTCCTAGGCACTGGCATAAACCTTGTTACTTATTAGAAAAGCAGCCCTGCGGGTTCCAGGACATTCTTGGGAGAAGGAAAACACCATGTGCTGTGGATGTTAAGGCTGCGGGGCAGTGGGGGATAGCAGTGCTGGGCACCTGGGTGCCCCGAGGAACGGGGGACACTGTTCCAGCTCCAAAGGGCTGCCTGGTGCTCCATTCCTCCACCGCCCCTTGCAAAGGGGACCAAAGGGGACCATGGGGGCCCTGGTTACAAACACAGCCCTGCTCAGGGAAGGAGAAGGCTTCAGCACGTGTTTAAGTGCTTTCCTGAATCTAAGCCAGGCCCTGTGCTTTAGCAGAGCACATCCTCACTCATCTTCCTCATGGGAGCCTGGATGCTCGGAGAGGATCCTTCTGCCTCTGGCAAATGGGTCTGCTCTGAGCGGCAGGAACACCTCTGTGGAACACCTCCCTCCAGGAACACAGATCCCAGGAAACAGGACTTGTCAGCACAGACAGGAATGTTTGCCTCTTCGCAGCTGGGCAGAGATGCACAGAAACCTGGAAAAACCCCACCTTTCTTAGGAAAGAAGGAAATTGCTCTCTAATCGGGCATGTGGAAGTGAACTTGTGTGCGTCGCCAGAGGAATTTGGGCTGTTTCCCGGGGGGTTGTGATTGCTCTTTGGGTCACATCCCAGCTCTGATCTCGGACTTGCCTTTGGGAGCAGGATTCCTCAGGACAGAGCTGCTGGCATTTGAGGAATGATGATGGTGATGCTTGTTTTGGAAAGCAAACCAAGTGTGTGTGAGTCTGTGTGTATGACTTAGCTATGTCCTTCCTTCAGAAATTGCAGAATTCCCCCACTGATATGGAAAAAAAACCTCAGGCACAAGAGTCTTCTTCAGGACAGATGTATTTAACCCCACAACTCTCATTAGTGGCAGTGCAAGCTCAGGAGTTAAAATCCTCTGCTTATCTCTAGCCAACACCTGCAAAGTCTCCTTTGTGCAGGTATTCCCACCAGGGACTCACAGGATTCACATCCCACAAGTGCTGGGAGGATTATGAAGCCGGGGCTTGCAGGTGTTGCTGCATTACATTACTGTGGTTCAGAAAATGAGGAAATTTAGCAGACACCCCAAAGGTTCCTCCCGAGAGCCTGTGAATGAGGATGCTCTTTTCTGTGTGCCATGGGATGGAAGACAGGGAAGAATCTTTCTTGACTGTCTCTTGATAAAGATCCAGGAGGGATAACAGGGCAAAATCCCATAACGACTTTAAAACCCTTGAGTGTTTAGGGGGGGGCACCTCAATCATTTAGATAAGTCCTGCAGCCCAGGGGGTGTGGATGAGGACTCTGGAGGAAACAGGGCATTTTTCCTCTCCTTCCCAGCAAGTGTTAGAGGGCTGGGCCCAGGAGCCATGGGAATCAACAAGAGTCTTTCCAGTGTGGGCTGTGGATCGTCGTCTGGTTAAATAAATAGAAGGAAATAACAAATAATATGGTTCTAATAAATATTTTAGGAAATATAAATGCCTTTCATCATGACTCCATCCAAACCCCCCACAGGAAAAAAATTTCCCTGTTTCTGTGCTGCTTTTCCACCTGCCTTTCCCCAGCAAATTGGGAGTGTTAATTCAGGCACCTTGGCTGGAGAGGAGAGCAAGGAAACCTTGTGGGGATTTCTCTGGGGGTGTGGAGTGTCCTCCAAGCTGACCACCTTTGTGAGCGAGGTTCATCCTTCTGACAAGGCCCCCCCTTGTCTGCAGCCCCCGTTCCCGTCCTCAGAATGGCCCTTTGCAGAATGTGAGTGGCTCTGTACAAATAAACGTGTTGTTCTTTCCTGCGGGTTTGCAGCCTCTGGGCTGAGGTTTCCACGTGTCCCTGCGTGCTGCTGCCTTGCAGCGACACCTGCTGCGCTCTCCCAGGAGGAGAGGGGTCCCTGGCAAGGCTGGCAGCGAGGCCAGCTTGGCTTTCAAGGTGGGAGAAAGGGAAGTGGAAAGCTTGTTTCTTCCTCCAATAAAAACATTTCTGTGCTGTGGGACTTCTCCAGCCTGGCTTGACTCGTGGCGGACACTTTTGGTTTGCAAACTTCTCCCAGCCCAGCTTTGTGTGGGAAATGAGGAAAAAGCCTGCTGTTATTCCAGGCACAGAGCTTGGGAGAGGTAACACAGGTATCTGACTGGCCCAGAGCTTGTGTGGAAGAGGAAAGAGGCAGAGGAGCACATCCCATTCCACAGGCAGTGTACTGGGAGCTGTCCCAGCCTCGGCAGTGGCTGTGGAGGGGGATTTGGGGATGGACCTGTGCTTGTAGCAACCAAGAACTTCCACAGCGTAGGAGAAATGAGCTGCTTTGCCAGTTTTCTTTACTGCTAACATTTTGCTGTCTGTGTCCAGGTGTAGGATTCTGGCAGAGCTGGCCATGATGTTATGGTTCGTGGTGGGGGCCCTGTTCCCAGCGCTGCTCCTGGCCGCTCCACCGCCCATAAACAAGCTTGCCCTCTTCCCGGACAAGAGCGCCTGGTGCGAGGCCAAGAACATCACCCAGATCGTGGGGCACAGTGGCTGCGAGTCCAAATCCATCCAGAACAGGTACAGATCCACCCTCAGCCCAGGGCTGGAGCCAGCTGGTGGCACTGGAGTGGCTCTGGGGACTGTGGCTGGCACAAGAAGCCAGGCACAGTGTCCTGCCTCTGTCTCCAGCACCTCTCCTGAGCCCCACCCCTCCTGCTGTCTTTGCAGGGCCTGTCTGGGACAGTGTTTCAGCTACAGCGTCCCCAACACCTTCCCCCAGTCCACAGAGTCCCTGGTTCACTGTGACTCCTGTATGCCAGCCCAGTCCATGTGGGAAATCGTGAGTATCCCACCCTGCTCCATGGGGCCTCAGCTCTGCTCTGACACCACTTCAGGGCCAGTCCTTCTCCTTCTCTGGGCTTTTCCCACTCGTGGTTTCCAAGGGCATCTCTTGGATGACTGTACCATGTCTTGAGATGCCTGGGTGGAAGGAGCTGCTGGAAGCTCTGCTGAACCTGTTATCCCTCCATTTGCAGAACCATCCCATTATTCCCTGAATTATTTATCCCTGTACTTATCAACATGCCTGCTCTCTCCACTGCTCCCTCTGTCACCTCCTCCCCCTTAGGCGATCTGGCTGTGTTTGATATCCAGAAGTTCCTCCCACAGCCAGTCATCCTTAGACCTCACAGTTCCATGTCACGTCTGATCCTGGCAGGGCCATAAACCTAGGTCCAGGAGAAGCCCAGAGCCTGGGGAATTGGCTCTGCTCTCTGCCTCATTTTCAGCTTACATTTGATGAGAGGCCTTAGTCCAAACTACTCGGGCTGCTTGTCATCACCTCTTGTGGGTGGCCTTTGCTGTCACACCGAGATTCCAGTGCCAGCAGTGTCTGGGAGCTGTGTCCTGCTGGAGTCAGTGCTGAAAGGAGGTGGGAGTGAGGTGGGAGTCTGTCTCTTCTGCCATGTCTCAGCAGAAAGGAGGAGAGGAAATGGCCTCAAGTTGCACCAAGGGAGGTTCAGATTCGATATAAGAAAAAAAAATTCATTGAAAGGGTTGTCAGGCTTTGGAAGAAGTTCCCCAAGGAGGTGGTGGAGTCCCTGTCCCTTGGAGGTGTCCAAAGAACGACTGGACGTGGCACTCAGTGCTCTGGGATGGGTGACAAGGTGGGCATGGGTCATAGGTTGGATGTGATGGTTTTGCAGGTTTTTTCTAATCTTAATGATTCAGTGATTCCATGGTTTAGAGGTGACTACGGTGGTGCTTGGCTGATGGTTTGACTCGATGGGCTTGAAGTTCTTTTCCAGCCTTGATGATTCTTTGATTTTCTCTGAGCATCTGGAACGAGCCATTCCCAGACAACTCCCACCTTGCAGACTGACCGGGGTTTTGTTTCTGTGGATAGAAACCCGTCACATCTGGCCTAAAACACCCCAAATCTGCAGGTTCTGGGGCAGGTCACACCTCCTACCATGGGAGCCTGAGCAGTGACCCGCCGTGTCCTTGTCCCCCTGCCCAGGTGACACTGGACTGCCCAGGCAACGAGGAGATCCCCAGGGTGGACAAGCTGGTGGAGAAGATCCTGCACTGCAGCTGCCAGGCCTGTGGGAAGGAGCCGAGCCACGAGGGAGCCCTGTTCAACGTGTACCTGAACGCCGAGGAGAACATGCCTCATGAGGGGCCCGCGCCCCACCACTACCCCCACCACCAGCAGGAGCTGGAGGAGCCGCCGGCCTCCAGCCACCACCACCACGAGGAGGAGGGCGAGGAGTGACCCGGACTGTCCTGGCAGGGCTGTGCCAGGGCCAGGGCCGGGCTTTGGGAAGGGAGGGGGGTGCTGCAGTCTTTCCTGTCCGATTCGCCGCCCTCGCATCGCCCCCAACACCCCGAGGCACAGGCAGGGCTGAGGCTGGAGCTGCAGGCTGAGACACGAGGGCTTGGCCTTTCCTGATGCAAAACTACTTGCACATAATAATAATAATATATTGAGAGGAGTGGCATGAGGGGCTCTGGCTGAGAGCAGGGGCTGGGCTCCTGGGGCTCTCCGCAGGCTCCCGGCCCTGGGGGGAGCCCTCTGAGTCCTGCTGGGTTTTCCTCATGCCCAGCTTGGAGGAAGAAGGGAAGTAGCCTCTCCAGAGACCCTCAAGGGATCCACATCTCTCCTGGGCTGGTGGGGTCAGCAGCTCCCCTTCTGCCTCCTCTCTCCCTGCCTGCCCACAGGAGCTCAGCATGGACGTGCTCCTGGCACCCACTGCGTCTTACTCCAACCCCAACCCTTTGTATGAGGTGGCTCCTGGGGAGGGTTTTTTCCCAGGATGTGCCTCTGGGGCTGGATGTGAGGGGACTGGGAACTGTGGTGGTGACAGCCCTTACCTTGCTGTCCCCAGGGCCACTGCGTTGCTCCCTGGGGATGGATCACGAGTGCTGGGGCTTCACGTTTTGGGGCTGCAGGGGAAGGCCGAGAGCTGGGCGTGGGGTCCGGGGGAGGTTCCACCCCTGGCCCCTCTCTCCCTGCTGCACTTTGGTGGTGGTGGAGGCAGAAGGGGGCTGAGGGCTGGAACGTCCCTGTGCAGGGAGTGCTCAGGCAGGGCTGGAGGTGGGCACGGCCTCTGCTGCCCCTCTCTCTCTGTTGTACAAAGCTGATTCCTTGGCGTTGTCCTGACAAGAGCTTCCAGAGCTTGTAACCGATGCCTCCCTCCTTTTGACAAGTTTTGGGGTTTTTTTTTTCTTAAATAAATTAGTTCTGACTTCCACTGCTCAGTGCTCTGATGTCTGTCTGGTTTTTGGCAGTGCTGACACCAGAACACCAGCCAGGACAGGCAGTGGTGCTGGAGGCTCCACGGCAGGGGACCGCCGTGCTTCCCGCAGCTTTCTGCTGCATTCCAGCTGGGAGAAGCAGGACAGAGAGCTGCTGCAGGAAAACCGAGCCCAAATGCTGAGCGTGCGGGCTGCGTGTGGCCCGGGGAGGCTGCACGGAGAGCCTGCACGGCAGCTGTGGCCGGGCGCGGTGGGTCCCACTTGTGCGGGATTCCTGCGGGATCTCCGGGATCACGCGACCTTCTCAGCGCTGTGGCCGCTAGGTGACAGTCTTAGTCCGGCGTGTTCCCCGGCATCCAGATGCTCACGGCCCCCGGGAATGCTCTGGAAGGCGAACTCGGACAGGACCGGACATCCCTCCAGCGGGGAGAAGGGGCTGAGCACCTTGGCTGGAACCAGCGGGCTCTTCCCAAGGGTGCTTGGATCAGGCATTTCCTGGGCAGGGCAGCGTGTGCCCTTGCAAACCTCTGGTCCCACTAATGCCAGGGCAGCGTGGATGTGCCCTCAGGAATGATCAGTGATGCTCCTTGGTCTCAGTCTGACCCTGGGGAAGGTCCAGTAGCTCCTGCAGGAGCTCCTGGGTCAGCAGAGAGCTCTCACTGCCCCCTTAGTGAGGCCAGCTCTCACTGCCCCCTTATTGAGGCCAGCTCTCATTGCCCCCTCCGTGAGGCTCTGGGGACTCTGCACAGGCTGGGAGAGCAGGTCTGTGCTTTGGCAGGTGGGAGAGGGTTTGCATTAAGGCAGGAATTGCCACAGCAGAGGATGGGCTGAACGGGTAGGGCCTGGCACGCCTAGAGGTGCTCTGTGTGTTACTGTCATGTTTTTAGTCTGTGAAGTGTCTTCCCAAGGAAGGGAGCTTTTCCTGAGAGCCAGGAAAAGATGGAGAAACCTGTGGTGGTCACTGAGCACCATCATGGGGCCCTTTTAGTGGCATACAGTGGAAACAGGCTGGATTTTGCAGGGGGCTGTTCCTGTAAACTCCAGGAGCTGCAGTTTGAGGTGTTTGGAGCAGGACATCTCCTGCTCTGTTCCACACAAGCTGAGCTCCAGCAGAGGCAGGCAGTGGAGGGCTGGTGTGCAGATGAAACCAGAAATTGAGGTAGTTAGCTAGGCTCTGCCCAAATTCAAAGCCAAGGGGCCATCCCAGTTAAAGCCTGGAAGGACATCCCCAGAGTGCCCTGCACTATTGGACGTCGCTGTGTTAAGCCCTGGACTGCCTAGATTCCCTCACTGAAGTCTCTCAGCCCCCAGTTTGACTCACTCTGTCTCACTCTTTTTTTTTTTTTTTTTTTTTTTTTTTTTTTTTTTTTTTTTTTTTTTTTTTTTTTTTTTTTTTTTTCCATTTTGACACTTGGGTGGCTGTTGCCAACCTGGTTTTGCTTTCCCTGCTAGTGGTACTGGAGAGCAGAGCTGGTGGAGTCCAGGATCCCTGCAGATGTGTCCGGAAATGCAGTACAGGGAGACTGCACAGACAGGCCAGGACAGATGCCAGCATGGACAAGCTTTTGCAGGGACAGTGGTAGGATTTGGTCTTCATTTTAAGGCAGGTTTTCAAAAACACATTTTGCTTCAATCAGTTCAAATTCGTTTCCCCAGCAAACACATCCAAACCAAGTGTACAAAACCTCCCATGCAGGGAGAATGCTGTGGATGCTGGGAAGAGGCTGCCCAGAGCAGCTGTGGCTGCCCCTGGATCCCTGTCAGTGTCCAAGGCCAGACTGGATGAGGCTTGGAGCACCCTGGGGTAGCGGAAGGTGTCTTTGCCATGGCAGGAGTTGGGAATGGGATGAGCTTTAAGGTCCCTCCACACGTGAACCATTCCATGACTCCATGATTCCGATCCAATCTCCTCAGAAGGAAAATCTCTGGAGACAAACTGGGACGTTCCTCAGTGCTGAGATGCAGCAGGGCTGAGAAGGAAGGCTGGCTTTGCACTGTGGCATCACTTCTTCGCTGTGGATCCAGCTGGAATAAATCTGTGGTGTTGCCTTCACTTGTCCTGGCTGGGGAGGCTGCTCAGGGTGGGCTCAGGGTGGGCTCGGGGTGGGGTTTGTCTCCGCTCCCAGCACAGATGGGCTGGGGAAGTGAGGGTCCAGAGCCTGTGCTCGCTGCCCTGGGACTGCTGCCAGCACACTGTGACACTGAGGTGGCCAGGGAGGTCCTGGGGAGCCCAGGAGAGGGTCCTGGGGAAGCAGAGGGAGGACAGAGCCTGTCCTGGCACAGGTGGCAGCAGCTATTTCCCAGTGGCAGCCTGACACGGAGATCCTGGGGGGATACTGTGTGTGTTTGGGCTGGGTCCCTGCCTTCCACCTCCCCTTCCCTTGCTCAGAGATGATTTCCAGGCCTGGAATGGCCATTTTGGCCCTGGGAAAAGCACAAGAAATTTGTTGGAAAGGTGATTGGAAAAGCAGGATGGTGAAAAGGCTGATTTCTGTCCCGGGGTGGGGCTGCGCAGCGCTGGGGGTGCAGCGTGCACAGCTGGCTCCCACCCACACATCTGCAGCACAGCTTCCCAGGGAGGCATGTTAAGGAAAGCTCTGGTGGGCACTCGGGGAGGAACGGGCAGCAGCTGGCAGTGCCTGGCCCTGGGAGCACAGGGTGGGTGCCAGGGGCACACCCTCAGCTCTGCTGCGTGCTGGAGCCACTGCCCTCCGTCCTGGTCTCCCCCATCAGGAATCACAGACGTTTGTTGGGAAAACCCCACCTTTGGGCAGCTGGGTACATTAAAAAAAACCACCCCAAGCAGTCCCTGCCCAGCACCCTGAGGTGTTTGCCGAGTGTGGAGGTGGCAGTGTGGAATTCCCAGCAGCACACAGAGACTCAGAAGGGTTTTCTGAGCTGGCTCCTCTCACATGTTCCTCCCTTGCTGCAGGGCAAGTTGCTGTGGGTCCATCCAGGATTCCCCCTCAGGCAGGGAGCTGGGCTGCCCCGAGGCCAGTCCAAGTAACCCAGGAGCAGAGGGGCCAGGCTCTCCCTTATCTTCTGCTCCTCCATCCCTGGCTGCAGATTGCTGCAATATCTGCCAGCTAGTCCTCTAGCTGCTTCCTGAGGGCTGTTGTGTGCAGCTGTTTGTTGTTTTTTTTATTTGACTTTGCAAAATTTTTTTGCTTTTTATCGCCCAGTGTGGAGGATGGAGCCAGGGCTCCAGCACTGGCACAAATGGCAGGGACAGCAGGGAGGGCAGAGCACGGGGCTGTCTCTTTAAGGCAGAAACGGGAACTCTGGCTGACACTTTGTGGAGTTTAGCCCAGATCCCTGTTTTCATTAGCGCATCATTTCATCTCCTCCTCTCCCTCCCAGCCCCACCTCCTCGATCGGCATTTCTGCATCCTTTGTGTGCATCCACAGCAGCAGGTGAAAGTCGGGCTGGCACCTGCACACACCAGTCTCACACCTCCCTGCGGGCTGGACGCTCCTCTGCCGCGGGAGAGATCCCTTCCACACTCGGATCTTCCTCCTCCCGGGCGGGCTCGGCTGGGAGCATCCCGGTCCTCGCCTGAGGCTGCTCCGCCGCTGCTGACGGCTCCAACTGCAGCAGCGGCAGCGCGGGGCACGGAGGAGCTCTGGGACCCCGGGGACAGAGCTCTGCGGGGAGCTCAGCTCAGCTGGGGGGCCACAGCTGAGCCTCGGGGGGCCGGAGCATCCCCAGCATCTGGAGCATCGTCGAGTCCAGAGTATCCCCAGCGTCCAGGGTACCCTGGGTACAGAGCAGCCCTGGCATTTGGAATATCCTGGGATGCAGAGCATCCCCAGCATCTGGAATATCCTGAGCGCAGAGCATCCAGAACATGTTGGTGTTGTATTATTCCCTGGTCCAGTGCATCCAGAGCATCAGAATATCCAGAGCATCCTGCCGCCCCTGGCATCTTGAGAGCCCTGCCATCCAGCTCGTCCCCAGAATCCAGAAGCAGCATCCAGGGACATCCCAGAGCAGGGGGATTTACAGGCACGAGGAACTGCCGTGAGTAATGGGGAGGGAACCTTGGTCCTGCTGATCGGCTCCTGGGAATGTCACTCTGCCCTGAGTGCCAGTGAAGAGAGAGAGTGGGGGAAGAGAGGGAGAGGAGGAGGAGAAGAGAAGGGAGGATGGACACAGCAGAGAGAGATGATCCTCCTTCCCTGGCTCCGGCCATGATCATGTAGCACAGGCCACGCCACAGAAGGTCCCCAGCCCCAGAGCCAGCCCTGCCCCGGCTCCTCATGGAGGGGGGTCTGGGGGCTCCCAATGCCAGTGTGCTGGGGGAGCACTCCCTGCTTGTGGGGAGCAGCTGGGTGGCTGCCTTCCTCTGCTTCATCATCCTGCTGACCACGGCAGGCAACTTCCTCCTCATCCTCCTCATTGTCACCCAGCGCTCCCTCCGCAACACCTCCAACTACTTCCTGGTGTCCCTCTTCATGTCGGACCTGATGGTGGGGCTGGTGGTGATGCCCCCGGCCATGCTCAACCAGCTCTACGGCCGCTGGGTGCTGCAGGAGGACTTCTGCTCCCTCTGGGCCTCCTTCGATGTCATGTGCTGCAGCGCCTCCATCCTCAACCTCTGCGTCATCAGCCTGGACCGGTACCTGCTCATCACATCCCCACTCCAGTACAAGCTGCGCGTGACGTCCTGCAGGGCCCTGGCGCTCATCCTGGCCACCTGGACCTTGGCCGCACTGGCCTCCTTCCTGCCCATCAAGATGGGGTGGCATGAGCTGGAGCTGGAGGTTCGGCCCCTGAACGTCACGGGGCGGGGGGACGAGGACCAGTGCCGGCTGCTGGTCAGCCTGCCCTACGCCCTGGTGGCCTCCTGCCTCACCTTCTTCCTGCCCTCTGCTGCCATCTCCTTCACCTACTGCCGCATCCTGCTGGCAGCGCGCAAGCAGGCCGTGCAGGTGGCTTCCCTCACCTCCAACGTGGCCACCGCCGCCGAGGCCGCGCCACAGGTAGGGTGCCCTCAGGGACGTTGCTCTGGCAGGCCCCACGGTTTGGGTGCCGGAGCTGTCTCTGCCTCCTGGACGGCCCCGGGGTTGGAGCCAGCTTTGACAACCGAAGGGAGGGAGATTTTGGGCAACGTCCACCTCCCTGACATCCTCTGAGGTGTCCCATGCCTTGTCCCAGCAGTGGAGAGCTGTGAAACTGTTCATGAGCACAGAAATAGTGTGAGCAGAAGCAGAGGAATAAATAAGATTCAGGCAAAAATGCTCAGCAGTGCAAAATAAATGCAGTTTCGCCCCCCCCTTGGCTGGTGTCATCCCTGAGGGGTTCAATCTTATCTGACTTTCCACTCGTAAATCTTGGCCGTGGTGGGTGTGAGACATACAGGGGAGAAGGATTTTAACTAATAACAAATGCCAGATTCCTGAGAGCACTTATTTTGAATAGAAGCTTCTATTTTTGTTGCCTGTTCTATAACAGGAGCTGCCAAACCCCTTCTCATGCGCTTGCCGGTGGAACCGGATTGTGTGGGTTTTATAACAAAAACGTGGCTGCACTTGTTTGTATTTCTCCAGGACAAGGTAATTGCCACTAAATCTAACAGCTTTAATTCCCTGTAATAGGCTTTATTGAGCTCATATCCTACAGGGAAAAGGCAAACTTAATTGCCTTTAAATACCTTGATTTAGTTTGTTCTTTCCAAGAGCAGAGCCAGGACTCTGGCCAGCTCCCCCACACGTGATAAGCTGCACCAGACGCTCAAAAGGAAAAGGAGAATTAAAGGATAAACAGACAGTATCATAAAAGTGTTTAGTTTCTCACAGTATGCCAGGTTTTTGGACTCCCCAAACAGAGTCAGGGAATGTTCAGGGGCTTTGCTGTGCCATGGAAGAGCAGCATCCAACCACCCGTCATTCAGCTGAGGCCCAAAAGGTCCCTTAAAGCCCCAAATTGGCTGAGAAACAAGGTGTCAGCCAGGGAACCCTCAAATTTCATATCTTAACCTTCTTCATCTTCCTCTCATTTTAGAGATTTTTGTTGTCTTTTTGGGCGAGAAGCTGAGTTGCAACAGGGCAACATTTAATTACAGGGGAGGGCTTAGATAATCACTTAATTTTAGATTGCAGGAGAGGATGAAGGGCTGGGTTATGGTGTTTGGAGGCTGAAATGTTTCATGTCCTGCTTTTAAAACTATAATTAATTTGCTGCTGTAATCAGCAGCTGGAGCTGCCTGTTTAGGGCAGGCTTTATCCTCACATGGACTGAGCTGGGTTTTTTCTCCAAAGAGCAGCCTAATGACAAACACCCTATTTTACAGTAAATAATATCATACTCTCAGTGCTGAGGGTTTCTATTGTTTCCCCTTCCTAATTTGTGCTTCAGGGCTTGTGGTGTGTGCCCAGCTCCTGCCCCTCAGAGAAGGGAACAACTGGCAGGGTTTTTGCAGGATCTGGAGCACCAAATGCCACTTTTCTTGGGCAGAGGCCAATGCTGGTGCTGGGGAGAGTTGCCCACTGTTCCCTGTCTCCAGCTGCAGGTCCCACATGCCCCGAGCCAGCCCCTGGCCAGCAGCGAGAGCAGGAGGTTCACCAACAAGCACAGCAAGAAGGCTCTGAAGGCCAGCCTGACCCTGGGCATCCTCTTGGGCATGTTCTTCGTGGCCTGGCTGCCTTTCTTCGTCACCAATGTGGCGCAGGTAGGAGCCTGTGGGCGCTTTATGTCAGCTCTCCAGAAGTTTTCCCTTTGGAATCTAGCTGGGTTCAGTTGGAGGCACCTGAAGGTCTTGCTGGACCTCAGGGACCAAGGATGCAATTCCCCAGGGAGAAACAGCAAGGAAAAAACCCTTCAAAAGGGATTTGAAGGTTTTCTTTGAAAGGGGAATGTTGGTGTATCTGGGAAACCCCTGTGGGCTGGGGCCGAGGTGGGATGCTGCTAATCCCTGCTGTGTTCCCTCAGGCAGTTTGTGGCTGTGTCCCTGCGGGATTCTTCGATGTACTCACCTGGCTGGGCTACTGCAACAGCACCATGAACCCCATCATCTACCCGCTCTTCATGAGGGACTTTAAGAGAGCCATGGGCAAATTCCTGCCCTGCTGCCGGCGCTCCGCGGAGCCCCGGCCCAGCGCCATCTCCCTGTCCATGAGGAATTCCCACAGCGGGCCCCGCGCCCCCACATCCCTCAAGAACGTCCTCACCCTGCAGGCTGAGACCGACTCCGTGGACTCCGGGGCACCGGGGAGTGACCCCCGGCTGCTCCCGGCCCCGCCGGGCCCCGGCGCTCGCTCCTTCAGCCTTTGGGACGCGGAGCCTCCGGACACCGAGCTGCAGCTGGGCACCCCCGTGGCCTGAGCGGGGCACACACAGCTCTGTGTGCTGGAAGGATCCCCCAGGAGCCCAAAACAAACCCTCTGGGAGCTGATTTGCCACGAGACATCTCCCAGATTCGCTGTTCCAGCACGCAGTGGGACAGTTCCAGCTGTTCCAGCTCATGGAGGGGATGGTGGCCCAGGGCACTATAACAAGGAGGATCAAACCATGCAAAGCCAGGTGCTGCTGCTGAATCAACCTGCCTCTCTCTCTCTTTTATGCCTCCTGTGCTCACCATCACCATCCCCTAACCTTTCCCATGGCCTTTCCATCTCTGGTGAGTCTGAACCTCAGATTCCAGACTCTCTGTCTCCCTAACCTCAGACTAAGGCTTGGTTTTGCACACACAGAGTTCAGCAGATCTCCAGCTGCACCAAGGGGAGTGGTGGAAAAATGTCCTGTGGCTCATGGATAAGAGATCTGGGGCTGCTTCAGCAGGAAGGCTGAGATTGGGGCTGCTTCCATGGAGCCCATGGAACACCACATCTTCCTGGAGCTGGATCTCCTCACTGGAGTTGTGTCTGTCTCGGGTTCCTGTCACACAGCGTGCTCCAGCTCAGTGACACAACTTTGTCTTGTCACTCAGAGCTGCGCTGTGGGGGCTGAATTTGGTGCAGAATGCCCAACTGATTTCTGGATGTTCAGTGGGGGTGTGGGGTGCCACTCGTGGTGGCTCCGTGGGTGTCCCACAGTAGTACCGGGATCAGCTCCTCCCACAGGCTCCATCCCACAGCTTCCCACTCCTGGCACAGGACCATCTCACTTCCCTCAGACAATCCATCACGTCCCCGATGATGCAATTAGAAAATACACTTTCCCCCTCCTTCAAAGAAGAATCTAAAGGAATATTGTATTTTAAATGACAGTGTCAGCTCCCTTCCCAAAGCCATAAGCAGAGTAAATGTGACTGAGTAAATGAGACAAGTGGGCACTTCAAAAAACATCAATAAAACAAATTATTTTAGTAAATTCTTCCTCAAGTGCCTTTGGGCTGGCAGTTGGGTGCCGTGCCCTCCCTGGACCCTTCACTCCAAGCCTTCTGCCTAATTCCAAGACTGTTCTCCTGGAACTCCCTGATATCCAAATGCACACAGAGCATTCCCGAGGAACAGGATGCTGGAAGAAGCATCCACATGCCAGGCCACTTTCAGTTTTCCTTCCACTTTGTCCACTTTGCCCAGTTTGTTCCAGAACTGAACAAGAGTTTTTATGACCAACCCAGGATTTCTTTGCCACAAACCCCTTGGGAGCCAGGGACTAGTGACTGGGACATGCCAAGGGCCGAGCATAGGCTCAAACCTCAAAGTGTTCAATGCATTTTGCCACAGATGGAGCTTGGGGCTGGTGTTGAGCACCCAGATCAAGATGTGCATCATGCCACAACGACTTTATAGAAACACAAGCTTGGACTACAACCTGAGTTTAAAAGGAGCAGAAAAAGGCACTGTAGAGTCTGGAAGTTTGTTAGGTACCAAATCAGCCTCGAGAGATGGACAGAGAGAGAGGGAGTCACCTCTTCAAGCCCAACATTCAAAAGCAATCATTCCTCACTGTCTCACCCAGGCAGTTCTGTGCAATTAGGTGTTTGCTTGTGGACAAACCCTCAGATGAGCAGAGAAATCCCATCCCACCCCTGCAGCCAACAGCACCAACACCAGCTGGCAGAACAGCCCCATCCCCGCGGGATTCCACAGCCAGTCCCTCCCGCCTCCGCAGCGAGGCACCGCTCCAGGTCAGAGCTGGGCAGGTCTGAGCCCCCTGAAATGCTGGATTAAGGGAGAGAAATTGCCAGACACTGTATCCAAACCATGGTGCTTTGCTGGGTCACAGCATCACCCCCAAACCCAGCCGTGTCTGACTCCATGAGGAATGATCTGCAGGTAAGGTTTGCAGGAAGCTGGGAATGGAAGAAGAGGGGGATCAACGTGACTGCTGGGTCAGAGGGGTGGAGGAGGGGGAGAACCCTGTGTGAACCAAAACTGGAAGGTGCAATCCTAATATTTCCCCTCTCATGACTCAACAGGACCCCCAGATGGGGGTGGGAGTGTTTGAACCCTCCCTTGTGGCAAAGCATAGAACCCCAGAGGTGCCCCAGAGGGGAGTTACCTGCCTGCCACACTCTTGCCGGGTGCACTTCCCTGGGCTCAGCAGCAAAACAGGCCAAGAAAGGGGCTGTTATGGAAGATGCGGATCATTCCCACAAGGTTCTGGAGCTGTGCTGGCATAGGATGTAGAGCTGGGTCCTTCCCTCTGCTCTGAGACTGGGGATGAAGAGAGTGGAGCTAATTCACTTCTATGGAAGGAGGTAGAAATCAAACAGATCATGTGCCAAGTATTGGTTTTGTCCTAAGCCAATTAAAAATACGTTTGGATGGGACTTTTAAGGCTGGAGATGTCTGTGGGACACAACAGGAAAGCCTCCGTGGGTTGCTGGCTTGGAGAGCCCAGGAGGAATTTTCATAAACCATCCAAAACCCCCTCGGTTTTCCTGCTGCTTTCACCCAGGGTGCCAAACATTTCTAACAGGAATAGGGCCTCCAACACCCACCAACCCCAGCCTGGAGACAGGGAAACAGTCTTGGAGATGGAAGTGTCCAAGCCCTGGCAGCATACTTGAGCCTTTCCCCTCCTGGTCAGCAGATCTGAAGAGTGGATGTGGATCCGTCTGGAGTACGGCAGGTAGAGCCTGGAACACACCTGAAATCCTCAAAACAAATTAATCTCCAGTGAAAAAACGTTTTTAATCTCCTAGTAATGAACCCCTCTCTGTGAAATGCTTAAAATCCCCTCAGAGCCATCTGCTTCCCCCAGTGACAGCAGGGACACGGTGCCGAGGGGCGCAGCTGCTTCCTGCAAGGATTTGGATGGGATCTGTCTTGGATTCCTGAGGAGCAGTGCAGACTCAGGCAGGAATCAGCCCTCTCTCGCCTCGGGGAGGGGCCATGAGCGGCTGCCCGAGCGCTTTGATCCCGTGCCACGCCAGTGCCACGCTTTTCTCCGGAGGGGCTGGAAACTGCAGCTGCAGCTCCGCCAGCCCCATCCTCTGGGAATCCCAGTGCCATAGATGTGCTGACAGCGGGTTTTGTGCTGGCTGAGCAGCGCTGCCCTGATCTGCTCCTTTCCCCACTGCCTGGTCCTTGCTGTCCATGCTGTGTGAGCAGCCTGGGCAGGGAGGTGAGGGTTATCCCAGGGCAGAGCTGGAGGAATTCTGTCCGTGAGAGCAGCTGGCTGGGAGAGCCTCACCCTCAGCCTCATCCTCCTTTTTCCTGGTGTTTTCCTCTCCCCCAGCCTCGCTGCCAGCTGCCCGCTGGGATTTCTTTGCTTGAGGGGAAAAAAGACTGCCACTGCCCTTCTCTTCCGGCTGGCATTCCTTGGTCTTAATGCCCACGGCTTTTAGGATTGTGTCCATCTGCTTCATGTAGTCCAGGTGGCCGTTTACCTGCAGGGAACAAGAATCCTGTGAGTGGGGAACCCACAGGGATCCAGCCCAGCCAAGTCCTTCATCCCAACAGTCTCCACTGCCTTGGGTTTGGCTCTGACAGATGGAAAAGATGAGGCTGGAAAGAATAATGGAATTGTTAAGGTTGGAAAAGATGTTTTTGATCATCAAGTCCATCATACTGAGGCCACCACTAACCCATGTCCCCAGGTGCCACATGCACGTGTTTTTTAACACTTCCAGGAGTGATGATTCCAGCACTGGGTAAGTGCAGGTGTCCACTGACCAGCCTGAAGTGGCTGCAGGGTCTGGGGCACACTCTGGTGCTGGATGACTTTTCCTCTGAGATGTTTGAAAGCCTGGGCCTGGCTGAGTTCCACCCCTCAAATCCTGGGTGCCAGGAGGGTAAAGGAGGAGCTCTGCTGTGGGAAGAGACACCCAGGGAGGAGAGTTCTCTTAGTTCAGTAGCCTGCTCTTCAGTAGCCTGCACCTGTCCTCCTTATAAAAGCCAAGATTATCTTATTTAAATTAGGACAAAGTCATTAAACCTCACACAGCTGCACTGATCCATCCCGCCCTGTATAAAAATGGGAGCCCAGAAGTTATGGGTTCATAAACCAAATAAAGGTCAACAGTACGTGTAAAAACCCAGACAGATTTATTGTAAGATGAATTCCACGACAAGATAACCCCTGCTGAGATGGATGTTGTAAAGTTCCCTTCCAATCACGGCACAGGAGGAAAGGAAATCTCCTCTGCACGTGGTGGTTCTTGATGCTAAAGGCCACATGGCTGGAAAGGCTGAAATTCGTTCCCCATTCAAGGTGTCCCAAGCATTTGCTGCACCAACAGCATCCCCAGATACTTCAGCATCTCTGGTAAATCCAATTTTTAGCAGTTTAAATCTTCCTCACCCAGCCAGAGAGCTGTCCTGGCCTTTTATTTTCCCAAGCCTTGAGAGTACTTAGGGAATTTCCACAGCAGGGAATACCCATAACCTCAGACCCAGGATTCCTGCTTCTCAGACACAGGGATGACTCCCCCAGGAAGGGATGATGATGGTAAGAGCTCTTCACAGAGATCTGTAAAGACCTCAGCCCTGGACCCTCTGCTCATCTTCTGCCTGCTCCTGCCTGGTGCCAGAGCAATCTTTCAGCTGCCCCATCCCTGGAAGTGTCCAAGGCCAGGTTGGACAGGGTTGGAACAACCTGGGATAGGGGAAGGTGCCCCTGTCCATGGCAGGGGGTGGCACTGGATGGGCTTTAAGGTCCCTCTAATCCAAACCACTGTGGCATTCATGGCTGTGCCAGCACCAGGGTTCCCAACACAACCTCTCCCAAAGCTAAGAACCTTTTCTCTACAAATCCAACCCCTCGGGGGAATTGTGTGAAGCAGCTTTGGAGGGGCACATTTGGCTGCACTGAGGGCTTGGAGCAAATGGAAGGATTTAATCAGCACATCAGGAGTACAAATATGTGACTTGAATCCATCCAGATGGCTCTGCAGGCTCTGGATGTTTTGAACAGATTAGTTAATGAAAAAAACCATGGAAGGACTGGGAGCTGTGGACATTGTCCTCTCGAAAAGTACAACCCTGTTACTGTTCAGTCAGGAGGAAGGAATGAGCACGGCCTTGGCCAAAGTGGGCAGAGACAGGGAGGAACTGGAGTTACTGGGAGCAGGAGCTGAAGGCTCTGGGTTTGCTGCATTCAGAACCTCTCCAGTCACACCATCTGCCTGCCCTGCCTTGGGAATTCTCAGCCTGTTGTTACTGAGTCATTAGGCAGAGAGAACAAATTTCCTTTGCCACCCTAAGGACTCATTTTCATTACTCCTCAGTACCCAGCAGCTTCCACTAAAACAACAGGGAATTCCTCTTCCCTGAACAGCAAGATCCCTGGGAGATGCTGAGTATGAGCCATTCTGAGGAGCTCATGCAGCTGAAAAGGAAGTTGAGACCTCGTGAGAGTCTGTCCCTCCTGCAGCTCTGCTCAACCTCTCCCTAAGAAACTCACACTTGTCTCTAGGAGAGCAGAGGAGAGCATTTCATAAAGCTGGACCAGAAATCCCTGAGAAGTGTAAGACGAGGGAGGACTCTTTTCTACTGCACTGAGCCACCAGCAAAAGAACAGCAAACAAACTGCCTTGCCACTTTAAAGCCATCCTGGTGGGAAAACCCAGAAATTCCAGCTCTCTAAAGCCTGTTTTCATCTTCAGTCTGAAAGCTTAAATTCCTCTGCTGGGCAGATGGTGCTGGAGATGGGAGGGGAACATCTACAACATTGTCAATAAAAACTTGAAAGGGAAATAAAGAAATATTTTAATATCTGTCAGAACAAAGTGCAAGGGAAATTTAGGACAAAAGGAAGAGTGTGCTCAGCACCACGGCAAATACATTTCTCCTTGTGGTAAGGAAAGCAGTGGGGTGGGTTTACTGGGATTGTTTAGGTGACTTCTCCCAGCCATATTTGACTTTACGGTTGCTTTGACTCACTGGGACCCACGAGCCAGCTGCCTCAGGCACTGACTGACAGCAGTGCCACACTGGGAGGGATCTCCAGAGGACAAAGCCGATGGCTTTGCCCACAAGGATCCATCGGCCAGTCAGCTCAGTACGTTTGGAAAGTTTTTCAAGTCCAAATCCACTCAAAAGTATCAAAAATGTCACTGAGCACAATCAGTTGTGATGATTAAACTGCCAGGAAGTGTTTCTGTTGGATACAGAGGATTAAGAATCCCGGCTTCTCTCGGGTTTGACCCCCAGGAACAGAGTGGGTGCTGCCAAGGGGAGGGCAGGGGAAGGGCTGGGGAAAGGAGACATTCCCCAGGATGCTGGCTGTGCCACGGACAGGTGCACAGGCACCACTCAGTCACAACGCTGATGTCACAACAATGACATCACAGGGACAGGCTCAACACAGCAAGACAACACTTCATTGTTCACTTCAGATCCCGTCCAGTGTCCTTCAATAAAAGCTCCTCCACCCATCCTGCACAGCCAACACAGGAGCTCCAAATGCTCTGCAAGGACAGGGCAGCTCAGCTGTGCATTCTCCTCCTCCCCCACACCAAACCCCCGACGGATTCACAGGGAATCATTGCGGAGGCAAGCAGCGTGGTGGGGAATGCACAGGTCACTCATACACCTGAGACTTTCACTGCTTTGATGTGTTTTAAGCCCATCAAGCCCAAAGAGTAACTTTATTCTGCAGCAAAAGATCCCCTCAAGTTCAAACATCTCTGCAGAGCTTGGTTATTTCAGCAGGAGCAGCAAAAACCTTGGAGGGGATCCTTCAGGGTTCCCTTTTGGCTAATACTGGATACATCCAGAAGGATGCATCAGGACCAGCTTGAAGCAGAGGGTGACTCCTGTAACACCCAAAGGGATTGTCACCCTTCCTGTCCCCATCTTGCTCCAGGAATATACAAAATTTGGCAGGTCAAACATTACCATCTCTGCTGTTTTCAAACCAGACTCTCCTCCCAACCCCACAAAACAAGGTCACCTGAGATTAACTCAAGGAATTTTTGCTGGTTTTGGGGGCAATGACCTAACTCATCCCTCATGAGCTGATAGCAATAATGTGTCTGGGCAAGAAGTCTTGGGCATGTGGGAAATTCCAAGAGCTGTGAAGGAGTGCCACGTCTCTCCTCAGCAATGTGATATCCTATAAATCCACCTCACGGGGATTTCCAGTAGGTTTAAGCCCTCCCCCTTCCCCAGTGTCACCGGGGCAGTGACACCTTTGTGGTATTTCAGTGACATTCAGCTCCTATCAATAATTCAGCTGCTCTAATTGCAGCATCTCAAACATATGATGTGCACAAGGTGTCAGCAAAGTCAGCCTTCCCCTTGATTAACACTTTTAATTGGCTGTTGTGCTGGGATTTTGTTTCCATGTTAGCTGAGGAGGTCAGAATGGGAGCTCAAAGGGAGAAGAAAAATAATACAGAATCAGCGTTCGTGTTCCAGCAGAAGAAAGGAAATTAAAAGCTGAATTTTCTATCCTTAATTCATCTGCCTGGGCTCTGTGTGGCTGATCCTGCAGAATCCAGCTGAGCAGAACTTTGGGAAAACTCCCACTGCTTTGCTCCAGGAAGGGCTGGGATGGGAAAGCTGCCTGCAAAGCCAACAGCTACAGACCTGCCCACTGCAACCCAGGAAAGAACAGGGGGTGCAGCGCCTGCAGGAACTGTCCCATTTCCACATGCAAAGTGCTGCAAGTAGGAACAGAAAATCTGTCAAAGGTGATTTGTGATCCCAGTTGTCACGTTCCACAGGAGAAAGATGTGCTGGCATCACAACTTTGCTGGCTCTGCAAAGGAACAGTGAATTTCCTCTGCTGGACTGCGTTTGATGGAAATACAGACCACCCGTGGGTCACTCAAACGTGGCATTGGTCCCCTCAGCTCTTCTGAAGGAGAAGCTACAGCCCCAGGAATTCAGCTCTGCCCAGGGTAGCTGGGGGCTGTGAACACTCTACACACTCCACAGATAATGTGGGAATCCCCTGTGGAAGGATACACAGGTGTTCCAGGCACCATGGGGGAATGGGAAAATCCCTCCCGTAGATCTGCAGGAAATTGTGGCACTCTGCTGGTTCCCAGTTGTGGAAATTTGAGAATTTAGGCACCAGCCTTATGAAATATGAGTCCTGTAAAATGGTTCTCTCTGCCTTTAGAAGCAGCTGAGCATCCCCAGGCTCCCACAAAGCAGATCCAGCTTGAGTAGTCAGTGTGTGCTGGAGTGAGGAGAGACACCAGCCTTTGAGGCTTGTCAGCCACAAAGCAAAAACAAACTGCAAATTATTAATGGCCTCGTTTGCACTTTTTTTGGGGAAACCTTTTTCAGTTTCTTCCTCTGTTCTAACACAGTGACACTGCCAGCACCCTCTGCTTGTGTCCAAAGGGAAAAACATTTTGAATATGTGTTTAATGTGGCATTTTTGGAGCTCCCAAATCAATAGCAATGAGGAGCACAGAAGATGAAGCCACTGATGATTCCAGAGGTCTGGAAACCATATCTGTGACCTCACAGCATAACAGACAGATGGAATTGTTTCCACAAAGCCTTGCATGTTCCCCTGAGGGAAGAGGGGCTCTCCCAGCTCCTCCAGGCAGCTGCCTGAAGCAGAGTTCTGTTCCAAGCTCTTGTTCCTCTGATCCTGCCCTTGGGGAGGTGGCACTGCTCACCGGGAGCAAGTGAAACAAAGGAGCAGTGACATGCTGGCAACCTTTCTGCTCCTTTCCAACTCCCCAGGGTTCTTAATTAATCCACATTTTGTAACCACAATTAATTCTTTGCTGCAAGTCTTGGGAATACAGTGGGAAAAAACACAATTTAATGTGTTTGCAGGAAAAAAGTCTGACTCACAGAAGTGCCAAGTCAATTGGATTTCACAAAATTCAGACTTTCCATCTGCTTATGGCATTGATGTACCTGACTGCCTTGAAATCTGTCTTCCCTCATGATGGGAATTTTGGTCCCTTTTCTGAGAGCTGACAGGAGGGTGGATCCAGGTGGGAGGTTGGTCTCTTCTCCCAGGTGCCAAGTGAGAGGACAAGAGGAAGCAGCCTCAGTCTGTGCCAGAGGACATCTAGATTGGATATTAGGGAAAATTTCTCCATGGAAAGGGCTCTTCAGCCCTGGCACAGGGCAATTATAGAATTCCCTTCCTTGGAGGGGTTTAAAAGCTGTGTGGATATGGCACCTGGGGACATGGGCTAGTGGTGGCCTTGGCAGTGCTGGGGGAACAACTGGCCTCAATGGTCTCTTGAGAGCTTTTTCCCCCTCACCAATCCACAATTCTAAGATCCATCCCTGCTGTCCACTGGATTTCCAGCCATGCATTCTCACTGCCTTTGAACCTGCAAGTTCATCCCTGATTTCTGCTGCTGTGAAACTGCTCATTCCTGACTTGATGCTGACTGCTGAGCCTCCCTGAAGGTGCTCCTTGAGCAGTTCTGCAGTACTCAAATATTAATTCAGACTGTACTGAACAAACTCCCCTGAGAACAAACAGCAATCAGGGTAATCCCCTGCAGCTCCACGACTTCCTTGGTCTCTAACAGGTGCTGTCAAATAAATCCACAGAATAAATCAGCCCCTTTGTAACCATGAGGAAGGATTTTATAACTGCATTTGCTGAGTGGGAGGACATTTTTCTCTCTGCTTTTTTACTGACAGTCAGACAAAAACCACACTAATCAAGAGAGACATGAGATGGAGGCCTTGGAGGTGAATTCCTGTTTATACTGAGGGCTCCTAATCCTCCACTCATTTGAGGATTCTGGTGCTACCACAGTAAAGAGAACCAAGCTGTTTGGATCCAGACCAGTTTTCATTATGGATGAACTGGGAGATGCCAAAAATACTGATGGTGCCTTTGTAATATTTTCATGCTGAGCACCTTTGCATCTGCTCTACTTTATTCTTCTATTACAGCTTGTCCTTCTCCTGGCAGGACACTCACAGGGACCTCCAACAAGGGTATCTGCAGGGGTGGAGCTGGTCTCCATAAAGAAAATACCTGAACCTCTCTCTCTCTCTAAATATCATATGTATTTTTCTGTTATGCTTCTTCACTGTACTTGCGGCAAAATCCATCTTTGCTTTCTTGCCACTTTAGAAAATACTGCCCCTGGATTTTCCTTCCCCATTCTTGCTCCTTTTATTTCTAAAATGTTCACCAGAATGCACTGTATTTCTTCCCATGGTCTGGAAAATGGATCAAGGCAATGACACCTACTTAACATACATTTTTCCTCCCCGAAGCTTTGCAGTGAGATGAAGGAAGTGTCAATTCCTTCTGAAGGAGAGCAGCACTGGGACTGACTGCTGGCACCAGGCAGCCAGGATGCAGACACACAGCCCTGGGAGATGAGCAGAGAGCAGCTCTGCAAACGTTATTCATTCAGCTGAAATGTAAATCCTGCTCCTCTGAGGGGAGTGGGGAAGCTGCTGTGATCCAGGCAGGATAAAGTGTGCAGAGATTTGGGGGGTTTCATGCTTCAGGAAGCAGAGGGTCATGAGAAGGAGGGTCTCTGAAGAGACCTCAAAAAGACAGAGGTGACATGGACTGAGTGACAGGAAATGTCATCCTAGTGCCACCACTTGGCATCTTGGGCCATTTTCATGCCAGCAACAGATGTCAGAGAGCAAATGAGTACTGGCAGCCCTGGAACGGTGAGAAAATGATGTGGGAGTGGGTGGAAATGCTGACAACCCAAAGAGATGCAAAGATGCATGGACCATGTTTAAAAGCCTCCACTAACCCCCTTCCTCCTGGGAACACCCTGTTTTGTTCCTCTAAGTGTCTGTTCTCTCTGCTCAGCAGCAAGCCCTGCATGTGCTGCCAAGGGCTGCGCAGAGCTCAGTTACCATGAATGAAATGAGCTGAGAACAGTTGGGTATTTATAGGCTCAGCAAGCTGGTGCTCCAAAAAATTTAAAAGCTCTTCAAAGTGCCTTTAGCTCCAGAGCAACACTGACATTCCCTGCCAGCCTGGGGGGACATTTGGGAAGAAGAGTCAGGAATGCCGACCATGGAGGTATCTTGAGCTTTGTGCTGGGCATCTTCCAGTTGGCAGAGAGTAAACAATAAATTAAAACATTAAGAGATGGAAAAACCACAGTGGCATGTCCAAGATTTCTGTGGACGTGGATACACAAGATAAATTCAGCATAGTTCTCTGTGGAAGAGCTCACTTCTTCTGTGGAAGAGACAGCGACGTGGTGATCAGTTCAAGATAATTGAGTTGAATATTGCTAGATATATTGCCAGCTGTTCTAACAGTGGCTTATCACTAATGACACCAGATAGCTTTGAGGAAACTAAATGTTTCCCAGATATACCAGTCAGTCTCTCCCTGTTTCCTGGAGACACACACTCCCAAAAGGCAGCAGGGTCTGGCAAACCAACCATTGCTATCAGAGCTTCTGTAACTCCGAGCCATTTCCGGCTCCTGCAGCCCTGGGGACCAAGGTACAAGGGCCAGGAGCCTGTCCCTGGCTAACCTGAGCAGTGTGGAAGGCTGCACCAAGATAAGACAGTGGGTTGCACCTGCTGTGCGGGCGCGTGTTTGAGATCCACGTTTCCTGGCTGCTGATCCCAGCTCCCTGGGATCCACACTCACAGGGCTTGGGACTGGGCTCTTCCCAACCCAAACCATTCCATGATTCTGTGACAGCAAGGCCTTTCTTGAGGAGTTATAGCATTTTCTGTCTCCACTATGAGATATGTCAGAACCAAAAAACCCCAAATGTATCCAACAGGAGAGGTAGATTCTCATTGCTTTGCTCAATGTTGAGCACTAGCTGGGCCAACAAAACCCAGAGGGAAGTGTGGATAAGAGTTCTCTCAAAGACAGGAAAGAGGGACAATGCACCTAGAGCCCTGGCTGGGCTCTCTTCAGTCCCCAGCTTCCCCAGTGCAGTGAGTGTGGGGTTACAGCGCTGCAGGCAAAGAATGATGGAGAAAAAATGAGAATATGAGAGCTTACCACAGAGGAAAGGTCCATGTTCACCATCCTCCTGTCATCCAGGTCGACTGGCTGGAGGCCTGCAACAGTGAGCTGGACAGAAGAGGTTCTGTAAACAAATCTCAGCAGCCAGTCCCCCCTGGAAGCAGAGAAGAGTGGGAATAAATCCTGTTGCCCAACCAATGCCATGTGGAATCAAAGAATTCCAGAAGGGTTTGGGTTAGAAGGGACCTTAAAGCTTATCCTGTTCCACCCCGTCATGGGAAGGGACACCTTCCACTAGACCAGATTGCTCCAAGCCCTGTCCAACCTGACCTGGAACACTTCCAGTGTGTTCCTACTCAGACCACGAGGAGCGTGGAAGTTCTGGGAAGCACAGTGATGTCTGAACCAAGACCTGCTGCAGGTCTGTGTGATGTAGCAATCACATGAAGAATCACTTGCTGGATTCAGGGCAGGTTTCTGGGACACAGGGGTGTAAGTCTGAACTGAATCCTGATCCATGGCTGTCGTCTCTTTACCCGCAGGGAGGTTAAAAAACTGACCCTTCTGTTTATTTTTATGCTTGCTTAGGGATTGCACATTGTCTTATTTCATCTTTGTCATGTACTGATGGGTTCTCCAGCCCATAAAGCTGTAAAGGTGACGAGACCTACAACATTGATGTTGTGACATAAATATTGACTGTGAAGCTCCTGGGAGTGCTCCTGATTTATAGGTACTGCAGAAATACATGGCTTCAGTGACCAAAGTAGGAGGAGTTTGTGCCCAATCTAAAGCAGTGCCGTAAGTCACTGTGACAGTTTCAGGGTAGACTGTGGCATGAGGAGAGAAGAAAATACAAAACTCTTCTGAGCTGAGCAGCAGCATAAAATCTGGGCACCGAAATGCCACTGTACTCTACAGAGCAGATTTAAGTGGGACACGAGTGGGATTTGTGCTCTGTGATGCAGGTGAAATGCTCCTGGCACAGGTGCCCATTCCTGGCTACTCCCAAATAATCCACACTAGGAGTCCTAAGTCTACAAAGAGCCCTGCAAAACCTTTACAACACATTCACACTGCTCAGGTGTGGGGTCTTTCAAAAGCTGAGCTAGTCCAACTGGTTCGGGTGAGGTTTCCCACTGGGAATTTGCAACCCTGCTGTTAAGTGGGAGGGGACAGCTCCAACAGCTGACAGGGTTCTCACTTGCCCTGTCCCCTCATATTCCAAAGCCAAAGGAGAACAAGAACTGAAGCTCAACAACTGGGCTCAAATCTGATCTCACAGGAATTCTATTCAGTGTAATTCGTCTGATCTAAACAGAGTTACTCCTGAAGTGACAGAACGAGGCCACCCTTTGTACAAGTGAGAGACCAGAGAAATCAGAATCAGGTGATGCCTTACCACAAAATATTTATATAATCTTTCTCTCTACCTCAATCCTCATGGAAATTCCCCAAATCTCTCAATTCCCTCCTCTAGCTGCCCCTCATGCTACCAGAATAACCCTCTACACACACACACACACACACACACTCTGTATTTTATTCTAACAGCACAGGCAGGCTTAGCAACTATAACAAGATCTTTTTTTTCTGACTCTCTGTGTGTGTTATAGGAAATGGATACACTGAGCTTTTTACAGTGAAATTTCTTTTTGTAGAACACAGGGAGAAACAATATTTTCTGGGTAAATTCAGCTACATGCAATGATTTCTATCATTTATGGCTTCTTGAAGGAACTCAGAGCACTCCCAGGGAGGCAGCTTTTCCTTATGGCACAGGAAGAAACACTGCCAGTGGTGTTTACATCCAGCATCCCTGAAAATCCTGGGATCCAAAGAGGACAAACGCAACAATTTTCAGCCTAGATGAGAGATAGCATTGATAATTTGTTGTTTTAACCTTGAATACTTTGAATTAATTTATTTAGTTATTCTTTCTAAGTTAAAACACTCTGTTATAATCACAGTCCCAGAATACTTCCCCAACTTCCACGTATGTGTGCAGGCATCCATATGGATGCCTGCATGGAAAACACCAGCAGCATTTTCACCTGTCCTTGACCTGAGGGTTCACAGCTTTATAAACTGTCTTGACTTGCGGGTTCTTCGCCAATTCTCTTGCCTGGTTATTTCTCAATTTATTTCCCCATGCTCTTAGTCTTCCCCACTTCATTCGTTGGTTTTAATTTCCCTTTATCTAATTGTACTGGTAAGCAGTGTTCCTGCCACAATTATCTTCCAAGACACAGCCATTAAGTTTGAAGCTGTCACTTAAATACTTAATAGCTTTTCTGAGATTGCTTCAGCTGTTCTGGGCCTCTGACCGTCCCTCTTCTCACCCAGCAGCTCCCATAACTCTGCACAACAGTTGTCTGCTTTTATTTCTAAGATGTTTTTAGATGTGGTTTTAAAAGGCTGGTATTTGTTTTGAAGGCAATCTTTGTATTCTTTCACATCCTTACTAAATTTGCTACAGCTATTTCAGCTATACTTCCTTTGCAAGTTAAATATCTTGTTCTTTGGCCTATCTTGACCAGAAACCCACTCCAGATACAAAACCCTTCCATTTGCTTGAGCTCCTTCCTTTCCATTGTGATTTTCACATCTTTTTCCCCATAAGCAGCCACAAGTGGACTGCATCTTAAAGCTTTTATAGATTCTAATTCCCATTCTTTAAGTCAGAGAACTTAACTGCTGTCTTTATAGTCCTTCACACAAAGCTGAGATTTAAAGGGGCTTCAGAGTCCATCAGATTACACACACAAACACAGGCTGTGTTTGTTCAGGCTGTGAGCATTACAACACTGTCCCTCTATGAACAGGACCTACATGGGCTCCTAGTGGCACAAAGAGCCAAGAGCTGTGTCAAACAGCCTCCAAGTGCCTCCTGGAGCTGCCATCTCCAATGGATCTGAGGGAGGCCTGGAGGGACGAGGCTCTGAACTGCTGGATCAATGCTCACCAGCACTTACAAAGTGCTTGAAAGGGATAAATACCCCAAACCATTTCCAGGCTAACAAGGCTGGGCACTGAGGACACACTGACCTGCAGAAGCCATTGATGACCCTGCCTGACACCACTCTGGTGAGAGCTTTCCAGTGCTTGGCTTCTCCTTCCACTGGAGCTCCCAGTAAGACAACATCTTCAATGATCCCTTGTGAGTCTGTCAAGGTGAAAACAGAACAGTTCAGATTTAGATGGACCAGAAAATATTCTTATATGAAGTGTGTTCACATGTGCACTACAGAAAAACCATCATTTAGGTGGCTTCAATTTGAATGACAGAAACAACGGAAGGGAGGATCATAAATAAAACTTTGCATACATCTTAAGTGTCCACGATTCACCTGGAGTTAGTAAATGTGAAAAACTGAGATCCCCAGACAGTGCAAATGATCAAGCTGATGGCAGGAGGGAGAAGTGGCCTGGCCTCTGTCCAGAAAGATGCTGTTCAAGTAGGAAACCTCTGGGAAGGTTTGGAAACCCCTGGAAAGGTCTTCCAGCAGGCTCACTGATGTGGGTTTGCACAGAGATTTGAAACAGGTGAGAGAGTCTGAGATCCCACAGAGTGAGCAAATGTTGCTATACATGAAGCATAAGGAACACTTCCCAAAGCTGACTCTATGAAAAACGTGACCTGGACATGCAAGAGGAAATCCCAAATTGTTAATATTGATTTGGAAGTAGCAACAATGGAGGCACTTGCCAATACCCAGTGAAGATCTATCAAATTGGTTTGATTTCCTTCTGCTGTAACCTGAATGCCCAGGGCCTGATTTGCTGAACAGCAATGTTGACTTTTAAGCATAATAAATCCTCCTCACTTATCAGAGAGCTGCAGCCGGGCAATTTCGGGAGGAATAATGATGGAATGAGCAATATTGGGCAGCTCTGTACTTTCCTAAACTCCTGAACAATATATCAGTATCTTCCATAAATACTTGTAAAGAGTGATGAAGCCTCTGATGGCACAGCAGTTAAATGGAAGACTCACGAGCAGAACATTCCAAATCCATATACTGCACCTGTGGGAGACCAGGCTCCACAGACCTGAGCTAAACCAAACATTTGAGGGAGAGGTGCTACCTGGGTACTTTTCAAATGTAAATCACTTTGTCTCCTGATGGCAGTAAAGGATTGGAGCTGCCTGCAGTGCCTGCATCCTTCTCCACCGTGTAAATCCTGGAGCCTGACAAATCCAAATGAGCTCTCCTGGAGTTATTTCTTATTGCAGAGCGAATTTTGCACCAATGAAAAAGAGCAGTTCAATTTTGTGAGTGTAATCTGTGAGCAATAAAGCCCTGTTCTCATAATCATGGACGATCAAAAGGAACTTGGGCCTTGCTAATGGGAAGCTCATTCCAATCAAGGTTTTAAATTCCATGTCCATGGTGTGAGCCAACTGAATAAACAAGCAGCTAATTCATCAGGATCTTGAATATTTGAGCAAAGCGTTGGAAGCTTTTGTTTCTCCAGTCCTTTGTCTAGCTTATTGTTTGCTCAGAACAAAAAAAAAAATGTTCAGCCTTGGCTGAAAAATGCTTATTTTCTTTCAATGTTGACAGGATAGAAACCTGGGAATAGATCACTGGCCTGCGGAGCAGCTGAGGTTCGAGATAAATGAAATGTATTTCACAGTTTGTAAATCTTTTAGATGATGAAGAACAATAAAGTCAGCAAAAGCAGTGAAAAAAAAAAATTCAATAACCATTTGGCCTCATAGAGAGCGGCTAATGAATAAGGAGTTTCATAAAGGAAAATTTCCAATCAAGTCCAAGCAGGTGAGAACAGAGTGAGAATGAGAGCCCACAATTCACACCTGATTGATTTCTCCAGAAAAGGTGTGGAAGAAAGAAGCTGTCCCAGAGGCCATAAGCAGTCCTGGGAGCTGGGCTTTGCTGCGCCCTTGGGATGCACCTCACTGGGAAAGGGAAAGCACCTCAGCACATCAGTTCTGACTGCAGGGAGAACAGGGCTGGAATTCAGCTCTGGCTGTGTACAGATGTTCCAGGGCAGAGTTGGCAGCAGTATTCCCAACACTGAGCACGGCAGGGATCACAGCCCAGTGGGATACTGGTCATATGAGCTGTGATCAGTACCAAACACCCAGTGTGTGACACCTCACTCCTGTCACACACAGCCGGGTTTCCAGGTTCAGTCTCTGGTGGTAACAGCCATTATCAATTTGCATTAGTTTGCTAATTGCTAATTATTTACTAAAAAGCATGGGAATCACGATGAAGAAATCAGAGCAATGATCTTCCCACACAGTAATGTGTCTCTGATGGCTCACTGACTCCAGCTTCTGCCATAATGTCATTTTCTGGAAACCTACTGAGCTCTGGCTCCCAAAGTGATCCGTGACGAAGTATCCAAAGGTTATTCCATTGCTTTGCAGAGAAGCATTTGAACAGAGTCTGAGTTCCTGCCAGGGTGTTTCACTGACCAATCCATCATTAGCTATTTGTCCTCAGAAATGCCACAGCCATCTGGATACAGAGCCCTGCATGACGAGGCCGTGTGTTCCTTTCGTGTGAGACATCCAAGGCCAAGCCCAAATCAGTCTCAGCTGTCCCAGGTCCCAGCTCTGCTCCTTCTGTGGCTTGCTCTGGAATGTGCCTGTGAGAACGCCTTGGCAATCTGTGCTAAACATGCTGCTTTTCATCTCACAAACAGCTCAGCTTTCAGAATTCAATTAAGGAACTGAAAAATCAGTGTATGGTGGGAGCTGTTCTGATACATCACTGCGATACTTGGATTTCTTCGGAGTGGCAGCCAACCTTCCAGATCCCCACAGATTTCCTTGCCAAGCCATGGGCTCGTGTCATTCCAGAGCCTGTAGACTGAAATAAAAACCTGGAAATACCTCAGCCCTTGACATTCTCAGGACACAAAAAGTGTAGATCTAGGGCCAGATTAGGATCTGGGTTCTGGCTCCAGTGTAACTCCATAAGGATTATTCTGGATTTGATTAGATTTATTTTGAGAACAGAATTCCTGTATTTGAGGACATCTATCTTAAATCAGAAGTGAAGTTCTGGCACACAGCTGTCAATCCTGACCTTCTCCATCCTCACTTGACTCTGTTCTCACCTTCTTGGACTTTACTGGACATTTTCCTTTATAAAATTCCCTATTTATGATATATTGTGAAGCTAAATGGTTAATGAGTTAAACTGCTACGTGGGGGGAAGGCAGGCTACACACACTCAATGCTGACTCAACTCCAAGATACAATTTCCATCAACTGATCATAATGATTTAACTCTTTTTCTTTCCTGAATTAAAATAGAAATCTATTAATAAACAGAACCACAGTGGGTAATAAATTGGCAGATGGTTTTATACTTGACTTTGAGGGAAAATTACCATGAAAATAGCAGATGACAGTGGCATTTCAGTGACTTAAAGGGAAGGCAGGACTCGGGGAATCAGATACAAGGGCTGCAGAGAGTTCCCAAGAAAGGCAAAGCATCCTCTGCTGTGATCAGGCAGTGCATGGGCAGCTCCAGGCTGATCACAAATGTCACATCGATGTTTACAGACCAAAATGACCCACTGAAACCCCTCAGGTGAAGACAGTGGATTTTTTTCTGCTGGACTGGGGGAGATGACAGCAGAATTTGGCTCCAAAGGCATTTAAACCTCGGGGTTTTTTGGTTTTTGTCCTATCCTAAAAGAACCAAGCTGTGTTCTTCCTCTTGGAAGAAAAATTTCTCCATCAGGAGCAAGGAAAATAAAAGAAAAAATGGTTAGAAGGTGAATGTTACCTTTTTCCTGAGCCATTTCCTGCAGGCAGAAGTAAATGACTCTGGCACCGAGGCTGAAGCCAATCAGTGTGACAGGTCTCTGGCCCTGAGAAAGAAGGAGAGGAAAAACTGCCACCAAATGGTGTTTTCTCTGGAAAAAGAGACTGGGCTTGGGATCCCCGAGAGCCTGAGACACAGAGTACGTGCTTGTGCATCACCTTTGAAATACTGGAGCAATTTGGTCAGTGTCAAAGGGATCAGGTGTCCTCAAAGTTATGCCCAGTTCAATATGGAGAATTCTACATATCCGAGTATTTAGTATGTTTTGATCTTCAGAAAGTCAACTGAAAAAAATCTAACGATCAGAAGTTACAATAAAGTGGATGTTTCAAACAGAACCAAAACAGATGCTGTAGTTGGTTTGAAATTTCCAAATGAAAACCTTATTCAAGGAACAAAAATTTCCTAGAAATGTTTCAATACACAGAAGAAGAAGCCGTAATACAAAAATACTGACCACTTCCAGATTTCAGGCTGAGTGACAGCAGCAGCATGAGATGGTTATAAAAAATGATGTGGCTTTTATGCTTTAAGCTTTTATTTTGAACAGCCTAATAAGATTTTCTGTAAGATTAAAGGGAGCCTAATCCCAACATCAATGAAAAATGGTCTTTGTAATATCCAGGGAGCAGGTATGTGATGGACACCCCAGATATCTCATTACTAGTTTTAGACTCTCCAGCACACTGGAATGTGTGTTTTCACAACAGCAAATGCTTAACAGGCAGGAACAAATGCTCCATAGCAAAAGAATGGGCTTGCATGAAATATATTGAGTTTTCTAGGACTGGGTTTTTATGAGAAATCAAGTTTGTTCCTCCTCTGCTGTTCCACCTTGCTGGGACACACAGCTCTGGGGCCATGGCTCCCCTCAGGCTCCTCTACAATCAGCAGTAACTGGTGTGAGACAAACACATGGCCAGCAAAACCCTGCACTGGCCCAGCAAATTATGGCAGGCTCTTGGGGGGCAGAAATGGGTTTTTTTAAGCCTTTTCAGAGAGACTTCTGTCAGTTCCCCTTCTCTGTAGGCATGAGTCACTGGGCATTGGCTGCCACCCACTTTTCTCTCAGGTTGTTTTCTTGATGCCTCTTAATGACCAACCACTTCGTATTCTCCTTTCCTTTTCACCCATCCTTACCTCCTGCTCTCTGACTTCCACTAGGTGAGTGGGCCTGGCTCTGTTGTGACATGGTTAAGCCACGGGTCATTTATGACCTGGATCTCTTCTTCCTCATTGAGAAAAGCTTTAGGTTAAATGGAACATATCTCAGCAGGATTTCTCTGATCCTCTTGGGACCTCCTCCTTTTCTCCAGTAACTGAGATATCTGCTGGTCACATGCAGCACTCTCTGAGCTTTTGTTCTATCAATTTTTGTCTCCCTGGAAAGATACTATTTAAGCAGCACGACTATAAAAGTTCACCTCCCTGGGGCAATTCCCTGCCAGCCGTTATTCCTGGACACTTGTGGGCAGTTACCTGCTGCCGGCTGAGCAGGATGTGTGCCAGGTGTTTGCCCACTTCGGCAGAGCGGCGCAGACACACTCCCCAGGGGTTGTCAATGACACTGGCAACAGTCAGGAGAGATGCTGGCCAAGTCAAGGCTGTCACAATCCCTGTAACACACAGAGGTTTCTTAGAGAACATCAGAATCGAGAGAGTTCACTGAAGTTAAAGGCTAAGTCCAGGAGCTTATGTAATTTCCAGCTCTTCTTTCCCAATAGCTGTGCTGAGAAATGCTTTGCTGGACCACAGATAAGAGAGAATCTGATGTTCTGGCACAGGGGGGTGACTGTAACCTGTGTGATGGGACATTTCTTCCACAGCAGTAAACATGCAATAACATGGGGAAATGAACAGTCACACATGAAGGAAGGTGCTTCCAGCGGTAACTTTAACAGAATGACGCAATGGCACGGTGGCTCAGCCGTCCAGGAAAGCACAGCTAAATTACACGTGTGGTAGAGGAGGTTCTCAGGTCACTTCAGCTGGGCAATGCCAGCACTGCCTCCTCCAAAGCATTTCTTCTTTAGGAAAGTTCCTTTAACACTGAAACTGCACAAGAGCCACTCAAGCAGATCCAATAGGATTTAGTTTCTTACCTGACAAGACAGTGAATTTTAGGGCTTCTTGAGCCATCATGTTCACAAAACCATTCAGCAGGGAATCCAAGGTGTTGCCAAGCTCCATCAAGTACTTGGATTCCCAGGCCAGGCAGTACTGCTCACTCGAGTGCAGCATGCTGCTCCACGGGGCTGTGAAGCTCCCTGGGAAAGGTTGCAAAGACTGAATTCATGTTTGGAGAGAACACAATGGCTGATTCCTGGCAAGAGGAGCCCAACAAAGGATCAGAATAGAACCTGGAGGACACTGGAATATTCTAGCAAGGCAATTAATGACAGATCAACACTTAATTAAAAGCCTTCCCACACTGTTCCTTCCCCAGACTGCAGGTCAGATTGAGGCAGCTGCTGATCAAAGTGACACAAGACCCCCACAGCGGTCTGCCTTATTTGGGGACACATGGATTGGCAACTACTGGCATCTCCAAAATCACAAGGTGGCAAATTCCATAAAACTCCTGTCCTCAGTCCCTCTGTCTGAAGGAGTGTGTACACAGACAGACACTGCTGTGAGGAGGAAAATGGATGACAACCCTAGTTTTGCTCTTCAAAACATTCTAGCAGATTGCTAGTTATGGAAGAAGAATGTGTGTCATCTGTAACTCCCTTTTAAGGGCAAACAGAAACAAAAAGGTTCCTGGAGGGACACACTTGCCTCTCTAACTGTGCCTGGGAGCCCTCCATCCCTGAGGATTTGGACCTCTGGCAAGCAGACAAGTGAGAAGCCAAAGCACAGCACTGCAAAGCGAGAACTTCCCTGTGACAGCAAACCAGCCTGGCAAGTGACAGGGCAAGACAACCTTCTGCATTAATGATATCCACAGTTAATTATAGTGCTTCTCAATAACCTGACAGCTGCTCAGTCGGGTTGATGAGCACATTAGCAGACAGGTGACATACTTTATATGACAAGCTACACTGGAAAATAAAGCACTACAGACCTTTCAAGGTTTACCCTGTAAGCCACCACCAGAGTGCTGCTTAACAGGATTTACTTGACAGAACTTTCTTGCCAATAAACCTCATTAGCTGGCAGATACAGAGAGAGCAAAACCACTCTATTTTCTGTTAATTCCTGGAGGATAAACATAAGGTCTCAGAGACACTTCGTACTAGTGCTGGCAATCATATCCCAACCCGACCTTTTCTGGCAAAACCATGCAACAGTTCCTACCTAACAGCAACAATCCTGCCATGGCTGCTCCCAGACCTGCCATCACCACCAGCTTAATGCCCTCTTCTTCGTTCCACTGTTTGCCTGGGATTGCAGATTGGGTTGCAGTGTCTTGCACTGATGTGGTTCAGTCACCATGCCATGGAAATGTGGGGCCGACATGGTGCTTTGTGAACACTGCCTTTTGCAGCTCCTTTCAGCTTCTTCATCATGTTCTTACCATATTTGCCAGTGCACAGCCATCCAGTGATTGCTATGGTGATGTGGAGCTGCCTCCCTTCAGTAAGTGGGAGGAATTCAAACTCTTCTATGGCTCCCACACGTTTCTTCATTTTGTATCCTACACACAGCCAGGAAGAAACACATGGCTCAGAGATGGCACAGAAAGGACACCCTCTGCTAATAGTAGGAGTTTGTTAAGAAAATAACTGGACAATCTGGAGAGGGTTTTTTTCCTTTCCAAAATCCTTAGTCAGCCCCTGCATTACTTATTGTTTGGTAAAGAGCCAACACGATCTTTCTGAGCTTGTGTGATCTGAGGGAATGTAACAGAAGGGTTTTTGGTTTTTTTTGCTGTAACAGCTGCTTTTTTCCATGGCAGCATCTTTCTAGCCCAAAACAGCAAGTTTTCATTTCCTCATTAACCACACACCAAATATTCTTTCCCTATTTGGTCACCAGGGGCTACACAGTACCTCAATCAGCAGTGAGAAAAAAATCTCATGGATTACACCTCAAATCACTTCCTACTCTTCAGAGAGCTCAGTGGGGTCATTAACTGTGTTTGCAGATCCTGTGCCCCAGTGGCTGAAAATGATACGGTCACTCTCTTACCAGTAAGACCAGCTCCTGCTGCTCCAAAAAGGGATGCCATGACAGCAATCCCAGCAGTGGATCCTAAAGCAGCTGCTCCAGCACTCCCAATGATCGTGGCAGCTCCTGCAGCAACCAGAGGGGCAGCCAGGCCTCCTGTTAGACCTGAGGATACAGCAAGAGATATCATCAAACTATTATCCCTTAAAAACCCCAGGCAGGCATTCTCCTGTGCTGGGAGAGTGCAGCTACTGCTGCTGGAAGAGCTTCTTCTGTGTCCAATAAAGGGGCTTCCTGAGACCATCCCTGGGCCCTGAATCTCTGCCCAAATTCTTTGACTGACGACTCCAGAAAAATGAAGAATAATTTCAAAGTCAAAGGAAGACTTTGGTGATCTGGGGTGAGCTGTGCTCTGTTTACTCAGGAAATGTTAATCTGATCTCACACTTTTGATTTCAGAGATGAAGATCTGATCCTCTCATAACAAAGAAGGAGAAAACATTTTTAACAGTGACAACCTCAGTTAAACACTTCCCCCAGCTAGTAAAGATACACTGGAATAACTTTTCCAGCTAGCTCTTTCATTCGTTTATTTTTGTGGGGCTGAAAATATTTTTCTTGGAGTCAGACCTCTCTCTGTCCCTGGTGCTGTGCCCCCAAAATGCCAAAGGCAGCCTCACCAATCACTGTGCCACCCCCAACAGTTGCCAGACCGATCAGCAGGTATCTCTTCAGCTTTTTCCTTCTTTCCTTCTTTTTTCTTGAGATTTCTGCAGTTCTGTGGGGAGATTAAAAGTACAAAAACGAAGGGAAAAGCCCAATGGATAACAATGCTGCATCAGAATCTGCTTTTATTCTCCTCCCAGGAACAGTAAAAAGGAACATGCAGGTGTGGACTGTGACAGCACACTGAGATTTATGAGCATGGATTTAGAGATTTAAATTGAATGGATTAAATGGACCACAGATTTAAACTGAAACAAATTGGAATTGAAACAGATTTAATTGTTGACAAAAGCCAACAGATATTACTTACTCAGAAAACCCTTCCTAATAGGGCTGAAGCTTGTAAAAAAAAAAAAAAAAGAAAGAAACAAGAAGTCAAAGGCATTTCATTAACTATATGCTGCCTAAGTGTTCTAAAAAACCACAAGAAAGCTAAGAAGAAACAGGGAAAAGGGTTTGAAATAAAAGTGAATAGGGGTAATTTGTGCCAACAGATGCAATTAAACTGTTTTCCAACAGCAGTGTTTACTTTGAGCTGCTTTCTAATTGCACATCACAATATAATCATATAATAGGAATTAAACAGAGTCATCGGGGTGCATTTAAGCTGTATTTTAACAAGCTTACCAGAAAAAGGTAAATAAATCTAAAAGGAACAAATACCACTTATTAGCCACAACTCTTGACTTCTCTCCAGTGTCTTTGCTTTCTCTCTTACAAGAAGTGCTTCAATTTTAGAGGAAAGTGCGAGAAACAGAGGATACTGGAATTAGTTGTTTCCAGAGAAGGCTCCTTCTGGACTGTTTATACAGCAGTTAATCCAGGCCTTGAAACGTGACAATTTATCTTGCTTCCAAACTTGGATATTTTCTCTGTTAATCCTAGCCTAATGTTGGATTTTCGTTATCCATATAATTGCTTAATCCTTCCTGGAACCCCCTAAGCACACTGCAATTTTGATTAAGACAATTTTACACGAGTCCCAAACAATATGCAGCTTTGTGAGGCGCAGCAGGAGGAGAATGGAGCTCAGTGGGTGAAATCCCTGAGTCACTGCGCTCACTGGCAGAGCTCCCATGGACCTGCACGTCATGGAGACTTTGTCTCCACAGAGACCCTCCAAAAAACCATTGCTCACTACCTCGTGCAGCTGCAAATGTGGTGTCTGCAGACAGCAACACCCCTCCAATTTCTGCACAACCACAGCCACAGCACTACAGCCCCAAGGACAAAGCAGGGTTTGGCTATCAGAAAACCATGGAATCATTGAGGTTGGAGAAGATCTCCAGGACCATCAAGTCCAAGCTGTGCCTGATCCCCACCTTGTCATCCAGCCCAGAGCACTGAGTGCTACATCCAGTTCTTCCTTGGACACCTCCAGGGATGGGGACTCCACTGCCTCCATGGGAAGCCCCTTCCAATGCCTCACAGCCCTTTGCCATGAAGAAATTCCTCCTGATTTAACCTGAACCTCCTCTGGCACAGCTTGAGGCCATTTCCTCTCATCCCTTCAAAATGCTCTACTTTATGCCCCAGACACCAGTCTGAATGCTTGGCTTTGGATAAAGTTGAACCTGGAATTCTTTACATGAATGCTGCAGCCAGGCTGTTCATACCTAAGCTGGCAATACCCAGCAATTTCTGTTGTACATGAGGTTCATTGGCTTTTACAGTCACTGCACTGTGTCTCAGGCTGTGAAAAATGACAAGAGAGCTGGAACATGTCTAACCTGGAGTCAGCTGGAATAATGAGCAGTTTGAGTTATGTGGGGAGAAAGAGAGTGGCAGCTAAATCCTGCCTGCCCATGCAGTAAATAAAAGGAGAAGTTTTGCCTGTCACTGCTTCCCTTCTGGAGCTGCCAGCAGCTGCTTCCTAATGGCTCCTGCATTACCATTATCACTGTATTACCAGACTGCTTTTATCCACTGTGGTAATTAACTCCTGCTTCTGCTATTTCTCGACCCTCACTGAGCTCAGATGTGCAGCTTCTTGCCTGAACCACAAATTATGTTCACAGAGATCGTTATGGGGAATTTCAGGTCATTTTCCAATATGGAAAAGTGGCAGGAGCACAGATTAGCAAGGAAATGTTGTGATGTTTTCCAGTTTCTTACACAACTGTGTACAAAAGAAAGATTCTCACCCGCAGGTTAGAGCACATTTGGTGCAACTAACATGGATTTAAGTTGTTGGAGCATTTTTCTTTAGAGGACTGTACATTTAGTCTTGTAGGTTCTGGGTCTCAATCCAATGTATTCACAGGAGCAAAGACAGGAGCAAAACCTCCTGTTAACAAATACATCAGTAAAAACACCTGTGGAGGAGCTGCCAAACCCCTGGTTGGTTATTTCTGCTCCAAAACATCTTGCTGGTCAAAGCTGGCAGCATCCCAAGCACACGATGGTGTTCCCAGCCCCAAAATCTGTGAGGTCAAGGTGGTGACAGGTTTATATTTTGCTTCCTTTCCCCGATGACTCTGGACTTCAAACCACAGAAAGGGTCATCGATTCCTCACAAATCTCAGCCTTGTTTTGGCACAGCAATAACAATGAGTTTGCACTGCTGTCTTGGGCTCCTTTCACTGTAAGGATTTTTCTTTTTATCCAATAGACATTTACTCCCAAGGCTGCAATTTGGGCAAAGGACAAGATAGGAATCCCTGGCTCTCTCCACAGCAGACACACAGGAACCCCACTGGGCTGGCAGCAGGGTTTGAAATCCACACTGTTCTTTTGCTATTATCAGACACAGCTTAAAGGCCCAGCACTGACTTTGTTTCCACAAACTACAGCAAAACAGTCCCCATTAATACCAACCCTTGCTCCTGCACACCAAAAGTTTAGCAGTCCACGATCTTTGAGATTATTCTGACTTTCCCTTTTTACAGTGTGCTATAAAGTTAAGCGTTATTTAAATACAGCTGTTACTGGAAGTTACCCATCACATGCTGGACCCCATGGTAATATCTGAGCTGAACCATGGTAAGGGTGTCGATTAAAGCTTTTATTAACATTCAGGGTAATCTCACAACCCATTTGCTGAGCTGACAGATGAAAATATTTCCCTTGAAAGTCCACTATGGACAGGGTTACTGCCTTAAATATCGGTAAACTGTTGCACAATTCCTGCCTGATGAGAGGAATATGAAGATGCTACATTTCTTATAGATACCAAGAATTAATCCTGTGTTAATAATATAGAATTATGAGCCAGGTCTGTACGTATCTGAAGATTCAGCCTGTTGCCCTCAGAAATCTCCCTTCTATAGGAGTTATCCAGCTGTCTCTTAAAGATGCTGAAAGACAGATCCAGACACAATGAACAGCTGAGGATCTAATCCTGATTATCTGTAGGAACTTCCTTCTGCAAGAGGCAGTTCTACCTGAAGCATATTGGGCCAAGAGACGACAAGACCTTTGTGATCTATTTATGCAAAATCTAGAGACTCTGAGAGGCAACTGGAAAGAGGAAAGGGGACAGCTCAGTGCAGAACAGCCATTACCAGTGTGCAAGGCCAGGTCTCAGCTCTGATTTTAAGATTGCTGAGCTTTTCTGCTTGTCAGTGCTACGAGGGCTCTGCAACCCTAATCAAGCCATAAATGATTACAGTAAGAGCCATGTGGGGAATAATCACAGACTGGACTTAGGCACAAGTAATTACTGCTAAGTTTTTGAGCACTGGCAGCATTTTTTTGATCCCATATCAACCCAAATGTTCTTACTCTGACTCTTCCTCTTTTTGTTCCTTCAGGCTCTCAAGCAGAGATTCCTCCAGGACCTCCAGATCTTCCAAGGGAATTCTCAGCAGCCGGCTGACACGGCAGATCAACACCCTGGCTCGAGCATCATAGGATCCTTGAAGAGAGAAAAGCCCAGGAAATCAGTCTGATCCCACAGTTTAGCCAAGGAGCAGAGTACTCAGGGAATGTGTCACAGAGCAGCTCCTTCCCCCAGGCCCTCTTTTTCTTCCAGGAACATGAGAAGAGGCTGATAAATAGAAAATCCTTCTTCCCTGCAAACAGAGCCACCAAACCAGATAATGCCTGGTTTGGCAGGAAAAGGATCTCAGATCCTTTGGTTTTCATCCTCTGTGGTAGAGGTCTGCTGGCAACTTTTCAACAGAGAAATGCTTCAGGAGGACCACTGCTAACTGGAAATATCAAACATGTCTGTGTGGGTAACTGGGCACAGCCCACCTCGCGTGCACCAGTGTAGGAAGGTGGCATTTTGTAAAAATGCACCTTCATGCAAAAGCTTTATCTTCTTCTTTGGTGGCAACAAGAGGCACTCAGGAATGTAAAGCTACACACCAGCTCCACCAGCAGCACCACGGACAAATGTTAGCTTTTACCCTCCCTGCTGGAGATGCAGGAGTGGACAGTGCACTCAGACAACATCAGACAACAGAACTGAGTACTCCCAGTTTTGTAAGCAGGTGTTCTCGAAGAAAAGACATCTTAAATGTAATAGATTCTAAATTATTTGTGCCAGCTCTTGCTCTTTTATGCTTCTTTCTCTCAGCAGCACCTACTGCTTCCTGATGTTTGGCTTTCATAAAGGGTTCTTGGTGCACTCTGGGATGAAAAACACAATTGCTTTTCTCAGGGTCAGTGAAGATACCAGCAAGACCCAATTTCAAAGAATGTTTGATACCTTCTGCACGTAGATCAAATATGGTATTGGGCAATCTATAAGGATTGTTTATTTATTACCATAATTACCAAGATACCAAACTAATTCTGTGGCCTTTAATGACACTTTTGATCGGGTTTATGCTTAGTTGAGAAATGAGGACAGGATTTATCTCCACTCCTTCCCGAAATGTGGCATATCCTGCAAGCCCAGACAGGTGCAACAAGCCCCCTTCTTTTTTCCTGCTGACACTGCTGGGCTCCTTCCTCACCAGCCTGGTGGAAAGGCAGCGAGGCTTGTAAAGATATTTCTCCTAAATCCCAGCTTCACAGAATAAGTGTTTTTGCAACAACTGACTTGTCAATTTTCCATTAAAAATAAAACAAGAACAAAACGTGTTTTGTTCTGCAGTGCAACAGGCTAATCAGCAACCAGTGAGTTCTCTCCTGTGAGAACACGTTAAAACACAGAGATTTAAAATATGGAAGTAGTGATAGAACCCAGGCTTCTTTTAGAAATGAGCATTCTGTCCAGCAGACAGTCCTTATTTCATTAATTTTATCAGACTAATCCATTACATGGATTGCAAACCAGGTAATTGTTTTATGTGTAATATAGTATGTGAGAAAAATCACATTTATTTATAATGGGCTTCACAGGACACTCTGGAATTTATACCCTGAATTTATTTATTTCTTTCTTTTTTTAGGCAACCAGCAGTAAATACTTCAGGCTGAGATTTTCATAACAGCTTTACTGCCTCCCTAAAGGAAGAGGTCACCTGCTTCCCTGGAAACACTGGAGAAAAACGATCCCACTCTACCACCTTTTACATCTGCTTGCTGATGCATGGTGTGTGAAGGTAAGGAGGTGAAGAGCTGTTCAATTTTCAGCAGGTATTACTAACCATTCCTAATATAAGAGTTGTTTTTCCTGAAGGGGATGCAGGGAAGGAGTGTGCAGCTTTTGCCAGAGAGGAAACTGAGATGAAATAGGATAGTGCCTTTTTGAGCACTTTAAAGTATCAGATGTAAACTCAACTATATTGTTTTTACAAAGAGCAAATGCTAAGTAAACTTACCATCTTGAAGAGAGAAGGATAAAAGGTCCTAAAAAAAAAAAAATTTCAATTTGAAACTGATGATGTAGGTCTGGAGGGATCAAAACAGAGCCATAAAACCCATCAGACTGATTGAATTACCACAGCAGCTCAGTTCATAAATGGGAAGCAGAAAGTTACAATTCAGTGAGGCAGCACAGAGCAAAACCAGTCCAAAATTCTCCAAAGGCCAGTATCAAGTGCTGGAGAGAAGCAGAAAATGCTTGGTACATGCTGAGGCATCCCACATTTTTTGTTATGATCCTAATCTTACACCAGACTTCAAAGTTTAGAGGAACAGGGCTCTAATCCTCCCATGCTAACGCCTTCTGCTCCCTACAGTCATTTGTAGTCACATATGCAACATCACTAACACTCTGAATGTTCCTCTAATGGCCCCTATTTTCTGTGGCATTCTGGGAATTCACAGCTCTAGGCAGTAAGGCTGAACTGGCATAAAGTTCTTTTGGATTAAGTGAGTTAAAAAACTCAGAATTTATGGCCTGTCAAGATTGAGGGACTTCTGTGTTGGCTCTTTACCATAAAAAAAAACGGAAAAACAAATCAATTCAATAGATGGTTTCTATGGATAAATCCATGAAAAAGAGGTCAGTGATTTTACAACTGTGTTCTCCTCTTTTATTGGCAGCAGACAAATTCTAAGCTCTTTATGTGACTACATTAAGCACCAGGTCAGTTGAGCTGCTTCCCTCTCCTACACACAAGTACAGCACCGCTGAATTTTACAGGGAATCCTTTCAGCCCTTTGGGAACACAGAAAATGCAGCCAATGATGTAGGAGGCTGCCAAAGAGTTTATGATTATTAGTCCTGTAAGCTCCCAAGCACAGTTTGTATCGTAAAAGCTTCTCTAATCTGAGAGTCCTACACATGGGAAGTGCAGAATGCAGAACAAACTATCCTGAACCAACCAGAAGAGGGACAAACCGCAGACTGCTCCCCAGGCTGGCTGGTGGGATGTGGGAATTGCCGACACCAGTCCAGAGGGAGGGTGTAACTGGTTTCCCAAAGCCTGAGTACTGGCAGTGCCCAGGAATCAGCTACGTGGGCACCATCACCCTCTCTCGGAGTACATTTCTGGGGGAAGGGCTGGCACAGAGGTTTAAAGCCCAGCAGAAGGTGCAGGGCTGAGAGCCTTGAGCAAAAATCTGAGCAAGGGCCTTGACTCTAGAATAAGGTGAAGCTTGTAACCTTGTTTCCACAATTTTCCATGGATTGATGTAAGCAGCCTCTGGAAGAGGGGTATGGTTTGTGGGCAATAAACTGTCCCTGAGTGAGGCTCAGGGAACTGGGGCTGTGACTCGGGTCCCATCCCTGTGCCCAGTAGCACCTGTGGCACCTCATATCACACCGCCCCAAATAAATCTGGCCTAAGCACGTGCCTTTCACAAGGTCAGGGATGCACGTAGGTAATCAGGTGATAAACTGGAACAACTGTTTTTATGGCACCCATGCCAGTTAGCACTCTCAAATTTAGGCTGCAGTTTAGGCTGTGCACATACCACACATGCAGGCAGCTGGAATCCAACCAGCAGTGATTAGATTAGTTCACATCTGGTTTGTTTTCCTCCCTAAGCAGCAGTTGTTATACTGCACTTATTTTGAAGTCAGTGTTTTGAATCTCCATGAAAACTCTATGACAAGAAAACCACCCATCTGAGTGACAAGTCTTACAAAAGAAGGGAATCTTTATTCAGTCTTTGCCAGCTTTTTCTGAGTTGATGCAAGTTCAAAACCCATTTCCTTAACAACGGAGAGCCCCAAATCCACATTGCCGTGAATGTGGGTAGAAAACCACTGGAAAATGGGCATTCTAAGTATGTTGAGAGCAAAAAACATATTCATAATAAGAATTTTCAATGTTTTATCACCTATCACCACTTCTACACCTCTTTTATTGCATTGCCTTCCCATACCACACCCACAGCCTGCTATGACTACTGTCTTTAAAGGATTCAGTTACCACCGTCTGCCTGTGTTAGTCATCTGCAATGAAAACACAGATAACAATCCATAATCCTCAGATGTTCATTGACTCAACGGTGAGCTCACATCTAATCTCCTGACTTCACGGATCATCCCTTCAACTCCTTTGAGATGAAGGGCCTTCAAAAATGCAGCATTAGTGCCAGCAAGGTCCTGCCACTGAACATGCCGAGCAATTAAAGCAGATACTTAATAAACAGTAAACATTGCATCAGTAGCAGCTGAGTACAAAGAAGCACAAGCACCATAAAACAAAAGATCAATAATTCATAAAGCTTTGTCCTGTAGCTTGTTTATTTCCAGGTAAGAAGGAAAAAGCTGATCTCAGCTTATCGCTGATGATTCCCATCGAAACACCAGTGTTTTTTTCCAGACACACCTCTCTGCTGCCTTGCTCTACTGAAGCCTTTCATTTTGTCTCTCCTCAGACAAAATCAATCATCTTACCCACATGCAGATGACTGTGTAAGGGATTGCTGCTGTAGCATTAGACTGATAGTTATTCCTCCTCTTTGCTTTCAACTGATCAAAGTTGTCTATGGTTTCTGTATTCCACCCAAATCCAGGGGGCATCCTCAGTTTCCTGGGTCAGAGCAAAATCCCGTGTGCTTCTGCTGATCCAGAACTGCCTTTGTACGAGCACATGGAGCCCTCATGCAGCATAAACTTGGAGCAAGCACAAGCCAAATTTCACCCTTAATAAATTCAGCAGCAAGGTAGGAAAACCTGCCTCAATGCAGAGAACCCATCCTGAGGCAGCGAGAATGAAGGAAATGACACAGGAAGCCCATCAAGGCAGAAAGAACAAATGTGGATATATTGATTTTGAGGAAACAGCATCCAAAGAGCCACTTTTATTTTAGAAAATCTGCTCTAAATTATTAATTCTGTTAATCTCTGTTGCTGTCCTTGTATGGTTGTAGGACTTTGGGCACTGGAACATTTGGATCAGGAGCAGATCCTCTGATGTATTTCATGAACTGACAGGAGACAGGAAAAGGGGGCTGAGAAAATGGGAGCTGGTCATGATGACCAGAGAAGTTCACCGCTCTCTTATCTCCCCTAACACAGCCAAGTTCTCACATCTGCTGTTCTGCCAGGCCCTTGGTCAAGGTGAGTGTGTGATAGCCCTTACTCAATCAATACCAGAGCACTGGCTGCACACAGGCCGTCTGGCACAGGGTGACACAGCACAGGGTGACAGTGCCCACGTTCTGGCTGGCACCAGCAGCCTAATGCTCTCTTCACCCTGCATGGCGTAACGTGGGGTTGCATTAGGAGAGATCTTCCCCAATGAAAGCAAATGCTGCCAAAATGCTTCATCTCTCTTATCTTTCCATCAGCTTTTACAGCAGAACATTATGGTGCAGTCCCAGTTTCACTTCATCAGTGAAAGAAAATAACGTCACAATAATTTCCTTCTGGTCAAAGTGAACACTGGGAAAATGACTTTGGCAATTGTGCTCCTTGAAGCATGTATGTGGAGGTAGTTTGTGATACATATATAGTGAAGGGGCTTTTAAACAAGTGAAAATCATGTCTACTGTGATCAGGGTGTCACTAAAATCTGTACAACGTGTATGAATGGAGACCACTGCAGTAACACAGTCAAAGTAAAAACTTTTGTCAGTTCTCTTTCTGTAGAGGGAAACCATCAAAGACACAACTCAGCAGACAGTGACCATGCTACATGTTCATCATTTCCATGAGGTCTTTATGGATAGACTGCCAGTCCCCCCACAGCTGCTTATTAATAAATCAGAAATACTGACTTTATTTCCCTGATGGCACAAACAGCACTTCAGCTGCAAACAGTCAGATATGACAAACCACTTTTGCAAAGCAAACAAGGGTGAGGGGAGGACATGGGCTTACCTGGGTAATGAGAAGTGGACTTTCTTTCAAGATGGGATCCTTCAGCAAAATTTCAGTGAAAGTTTCTATGCCCTCACCTCCTAAGCCATCAGCAAAGGCTGTTATGGCAGGTAAGACAGCATCAGGCAGGTTCAGCCACTTCACAAAACCCTTGACGAATTCTGTCCTGAAGGAGCTGTAAGGCAACAGAAGCAGTTAAAGCTTCACAAGTGGGTATTTCAAGGCTCCACAGCTGGGTATTTTTGGAGCTTTGAGAAGTCCTTGGTTTCAAACATTGGTTCAGACAAAAATCAAAGCATTAGGAGTCAGCAGAAGGTGAATTGCTAAACAGACTGTCTAATAAACAAGGAAACAATGTGAGCAGGGTTAGACTTTGCTTCAGAACATGCTTTGATGTCTGAAGCATTAATGGATATGTTTTGTGCTGAATTTTAAAAGTCTTACAGGTGCAAGACAGAAAGGATCTTTCACATCCCCAACTTCAGAAGTCCCCGCACAGAGTCTGATACCAACTCTGTCTGAGCCACCACCCAAAATCCACCTGCCTGCCCAGCCCAGCCCTCTCTCCACTTGTACCTTTGCTCATTTTCAGGGAACAGCCAGGCAAGGGATGTCCCACAAAGCGCCGCGTAGGCGAATCTCCCGGGCTCGCCCAGCTGCCGGCCCCGCAGCACGCACGGCTCCCTCTCCCCACCGTGCTCAGCCTCCTGCTGCTGCTCCAAAGCCCAGCCTTTCCACTTCTCCTCTGCAGCCATTTTCACCTGCAAGTTCAAGGAGGAAAAAGCAGCAGAAAACAAACAAACAAACAAACAAAAACAACAGCAAACAGTTGGAAACCAGGAAGTGAGGAGACAAATTTGCCTTTGTTTTTACTGCCACACTTGCTACTGGAATTAAGTCAAGTCTGACCAGGTCGAGCTTGTCTATTGCCCCCAACACTCTGCTGTGACCAAAGAAGACACAGAAACAGGACACAGATGAACAGTTCACTGATTCTCAAACGTTTTGCACAAAATTAGCTGACAATAAATATTTCAGCTTGCAAAAGGACAAGCTCCCTGTGGGATGCAAAAGGACTGGGCTCCATTCAGGCCTATCAGTCCCACATTTACTGCAAAAATCACATGAAAATAAAAGCTCTGCACGAGGTACAGGGACCAGTACAGCTGTCTGGGAAATAATTTTCCACCCTCATCCTCAGCCCAAATTGCTCCTGTTTGTTTTGCTGACAGCATTAGGAAAGTTGAGTCCAGCTGCAGACTCTGGGGACTTTGATGTGTCCCGTGGTCGTTGCTGTGCTTGCTTGTAATATTCCTCCTCTACAACCTGCCACTGCTCTTTCCCTAGAAATAAGATCCCTGCACCCTGAGGTGGGCCAAGATATTATTTTCTGGAGTGTAGCTCTGCACACTTCCAAGAGCTTCCAGCTGCTCCCCCAATGGTGCCAGCAGCAAACTGAGACCTCAGGCAGAGCTGACAACAGCTCATTTCAAATTCAACCTGGGTAACAACCTGCTCCAGGGCTCACTGCCATCACCTGGAATTTCTACTGACTTCCTTAAGATGCAATCAGTTCCCAAGGGCCCAAATCACTCATTTCATTCCATAGTTCAAATTAAAATGCTTCCTTTCTTCCACACCCTGGCTAAATAGGAATTAGGAGCCCATGACACTACAAGTGATTCCCAGGGGATGCAGACACCATTTATGGATGGTTTTAGAGCCCTAAAAGAAAGAACTGTAACAGGAGCTGCTCTTTTTAAAGAAATTTTATTATGTACATGCCACCTGTCATGGTCCTTTAGAAAAGGTGTCTATCCTGCCTTCCCATTCAGAAACCCTAAACATCCAAACTTCCAGAACAATTTTCCCAGGAATAATTGAATGCTAAAGTTTCAATAATTTTACAATTATTTGCCACGTCTGCTCACCTCTGGACACATTATGGGAGACAGTGCTGAAAACCAAACTCCCTTCCATGAAAGACTTACTGATTTCTTAACTTGATATGAAAGTAGATCCATGAGCAGTACAACCGTTTAAACTAATTTCCTAATAACATGAAATATGGAACAATAATGGAGCAACACCACCGTGGTTTCTAGCATGCAACAAACAATTCAGAGTGCTGAGCAGCTAAAATACCCAGGGGAAGTTTCTGGAAGACTTTGCTCTGAAGATGCACAGATCCATATACATCCCTCTACACAGGTATCTTTTGCCTTATAAACACACAGGAAAAACTGGGCTTGGGATTTTCAGACATACAGCGTAAAAAAAGAGCAATGTATGATTTACTAAATAAAATTTGGTCCAAGAAGTTTTGCCACAAATCCAAGATGAGAGAAGTGAGAGTTAAGAAACATATTCCAAAAGTTATTTATTCCAAAAGTTTTTAAGTCTCACAGCACTGGAATTCCCATCCCTGCCTTGAACAATGCGGTTCAGCAATCAACAGGATTGCCATAATCTGAACTGTCACTTGAAAGAGAACTTTTTATCACTTCCAGCTCTCATTTTTCACACAAAGCCCTTTGTTTTCTTGAGAGGTGGTGTATTTTCTACAGCAGCTCATATGATCCTGTTTGGAAAGCAGAAAGATAATTCCCCTGGGGATCTAAAGCTGTACTATACATGTGTTCCCTGCAGCTGAAAAAGGAAATAGAGACAGGGTGGCATCACGTTTGTCCTAAACTATGACAAAAGCGACAAAACCATCACCTCTACACCTCCCCGAAGTTAATGAGGCATCTCATTAACTTCAGAGAAGTGCTCGTAGGTAATTATTCGGACGGGACAGGCCAAAGAGTTCCACGTAAGGCACAGTGGGGACAGCACAGCCCAACTGTGGTTATGCATTGCACACAACGCTGTGACTGTGGAAACATTTGGGCAAAAGAGATTTTTTTGGGGACCTGCACATGGCTCCAGAGGTGCTGGATGCACCACGGCCTCTGCTTTTAATCCGTGGATACGAGGTATGAACACGGAATGCCATTAATTCAGTTCTGTCTTAATGCAAGAACACAGAAATGCGATATAGATGGGCCACAGGGATCAGAATCAGAGGGGACAAGGACATGGAGAAGCTCAAAGCTTGAGCAGTTGGAAAAGTGAGCGTGTTTAATTCAGTTAATCCTAAAGTTTGCACAGCAGTGGCTGAGAAGCAATGTCCTCACAGTGAAGCGAGCAAGGCATCACCTCAGTTAGGGAAGCTGTGAGGGCGGACACGCCACAGCTGCCCGTGTTCACTTTTACCACAAGTTCTTCACGTCTGAAGTGTCTGTTGATCCAACACAGGCACTTATTTACGGAAAGCGGCGCACCTGGCTCCCCCGAAGGGAGAGAGAGAAGCAGCGGCGCTAGCAAGGAAGCGGCCTGAGGGGAGGGTCCGGCCCGAGGGGAGGGTCCCGCCCGCTAGCCCCTCAGCCCGCGGCGCTGTCCCGCCCAGCCCCGTCTCCCACCCGCCCGGCCCGGCCCCGACCTGCTGGCGGCCCGGCCNGCGCCGAGCACCGGGAAGCGAACAACACGAACCGGGAACCGAGCATCAACTACCGCCGCCGGCGCCCGCCCCTTCCTGCCCGGCCCGCCCGCCGGCGCTGCGCCATCGGCGCCGCCGAGTGCGGAGGGAGGGTGGAATGGGCTGAGGGGATGGAGGGCGCTGAGAGGGTCACATAATGTTCTTAATTGGAAGGGACCCACGGGGATCATGAAGTCCAACTCCTTAAGTGCGTGGCTCACAGAAAGGATCAAAGCCACGATCTTGGTGTTGTCAACACGATGCTCCAACTAACCGAGCTGACCCCGGGATCATCTGAGGGGATGGCTGGGGATGAGGTGATGCTGCCTAGCCCTACTACTCATTATAATCCCCTCTCGGTAGGCCACAGTGTGTTATTACCCAGTCACTATCCGAAATCAGGAGCTAGCCAGGTCAGGTAAACAGGCCATGGGACTTCAGAGCTGAAACTTTCTTAACAAAATGACCAGCATGAATTAAACTTGAGAACGAGCAAATCCTTTACATTTTGAAATAGGAATACAATCCCATTAGCCTTTTCTCTATGAACTTAATTGCTGCTTCAAAGCCTTGCATGGCTATTGAGCCTTATTTTGTCAGATGGGAATCTGTTCAAAAGATACCAGCTTCCATGTGAGCCTCATGACAGCCACCAGCATCTGAATCACCTGGGTGTTAGTGGCTCTCAGGCTGAGAAACAGTTCAGTGGAACTGCTGAAGGAAAACTTAGAAGGTTTTGCTCCATAACTCTGTGAATCCATAGGGATTCTTTCAGAGGGCCAGGCACTCCCTGGAAATCACACTTCTGTATGCTGCCCTTTCCTGTTGACCTTTTTTTTTTTGGCTCTGTAGAAAGTAGTGTAATAAAACAATTCTTTTGGAAGGGCAGGGTGAAGCATAATAAAAGATTTTACTGATCATGTTCAATCTGTTTTCATTTCTTCACACCCATGTGTGAAGAAAACATGAAAACATACATGGGCTGGTAGGATCCCCTATGAGTGATCTGTTCAGGCCAATATTAATACATCTGTTAGAGACCTTTACAGTACCAGTCACCCACTGGTGTTGGCGAAGGGAACTCAACAAGAATATTGTGAACTGAAAGACTTTCCCAGTGTTTCTGAAATTATTTTCAGTGCAGCCATATATCTGGTCCAGTCTTCATATTTGGAATAATACAGTGTCTTGGTTTAAAACTACCTGCCTTTTTCCCATTTGGAAAGCTTTTTTCTGCTTGGTTATTAGCAAATGTCATTTGCGTTCTGCAGTAAGCCTTTTGCTGTCCAAAGAGATGAGAAAACCCAAAGGATTTAGTTCCCCTGAAAGCTCCCATTCCTGGCCAAAGACAAACCTGTGTTTTCCAAGGCTTTAGGAGCACAAGAGCTCCTACTCTGTGAGTCTAATCTGCTTTATCTGCTGGGAGACACTCTGTATATATACCGAGCAACCGCAGGACATCGGTTTCCATTCTTATGAAACACAAATATTTACCTGATCCAAGGTCTCCTGAGATCCTTGACACTCTTAAACATGCAGTTTAACTAGAGAAATCTATTTTTTTTCCTCAGTTTAATTTTAGCTGCGTTTCAGGGTATTTTCTTAGCAACTAAGTATTTTTTAAATGAAGGAATCCTCCAACACATTACTGCTTTGCTTTACTCACCAGCTCAGTTCTGCAGACTCCCTAATGCGCTTTCTCAGCTGCAATTCCAGTCAATAAGGAAACTAGGAACTGTTTTGACATTAATTGTCCATGAGGAATTGAAACAAAGAAGTCAATGAGCAATTAATATTATTTTAAATTTAATGGAGACATTCAGTTTAAAAATATCACATGTGGTGTGGTGCAGCAGTCAATGGATTTCTGTTTACCTCTGTGACCATCTCCAAGGGCAGTGTAAAGGGGCAAGAAGAGAGGTCCTGCAGGTTGCCAGATAAAGGAATGCAGGTGAGAGGAACTATTTCTGTGCTAAATAATGGGGGAATTTGGAGGGTCATGAGGTTTTTGAGCCTTGCCCTTTGCAAGCCACAGACTCAACATTAGGAATGTTGGTTTTGCCTCCTCTCTCCAAATTTGTGTGTAACTTTAAATGGCATCAACTGACATCCCTTTTCCCAGTCCCTTTCCCATCCCTGCCAGAGATTAAGGTGATATTCTGGGCTAAAATTACTCTCTTCCAAACATCCTCTCCCTGATTTAGCAGCCTCATTTCCCGCACTTTCCCAAGGAAAGGTGTCTGTGTGTTCAGAGAACGGGAATGTCACATCCCGTGTGTTCCAGATAATGTCCTGCAGGGCTGAGCAGCAGGGGACATGGGCATGAACAAAATGGCAAAACAAACCAACAAAATTACTAACTAGTCTGGGATAAAAATTGTGTGGAAAACACATAAATATCGACATATAAATAATTCATTTTGTTTGCAGTAATAAGATTCAACGACACTGTACATTGGCATTGAGCCAGCTCAGCCAACTGTTGAATTTATTCTCTGACAGATTGTTTTTAAGTCCATAACTCACTGGTGTGCCCGGCGTGCACGCAGGCCAGGTCCCTGATCTCTGGGACTCAGGTTAATTGTTTCAAGCAACAGTAACAACGTGGATCTCCTTGTCACAGGAGGTGGGAGAGTCCTTGCATCTGCAGTGGAATTTAGGAGCGCAGCAAAGCACCAAAGACATGAGCAACCCCAGAGTAAGCAGGAGACAAATTACCCATTTCACCCTCCCTAAGTACATAAAGGGGAGGATGATGATGGCGAGGATCACCCCAAGCAGCAGGAGCAGCAGGAGTCTCTGCACAGCCAGGCTGGTGTGTGCTGGGCTGTTTTCCTCTGTGTTTAAAATGTCTTGGCTGTTCTGAGTCCAGCTATTGCCGTCCAGCCCCGTGGCACAGACATACACCTCAGGGTTTGAATCAAGGTTCTCCAAGCTCTCCAGGATGTCTTCTTTATTTGGGAGTGTGCGGATGAGCCCTCCTGACACGAAGGTGGCTTTTCTGCAAAGAGGGCAGGTGATTATCCAGGTGTTCTCCTCTTTCCTGAGGATCAGCTTGAGGCAGATGGCACAGAAGGTGTGCTGGCAGTCCAGGAGCTTTGGGACTCTGTAGATGCTGTACTTGTTGAAGCAGATCATGCAGTCTGTATCCAGGGTGGCCGTGTCTGAGCACTGGAGGTTCGGTTCCAAGGCACTCATTTTGGGAGAGTTTGTGCTTGGTAGTACAGCAAGTGGTCTGGGGTTTGGGGAGTCGCGTTCCAAAACTGCTGGTTTAAAGGCAGCAGGACTGTCTCTCTCTGTTCTTGAAGGTCTCTTCATCTCCTCAGTACACTCTTCAGTGAATCCCACTCTCTTCTTGCGTTTTGGGTTTTGTGTTATGGATCCTGCTCTGCTCATTTCTGCAGCACCTCCCGCCACGGGCATGGGACCATCTGCCCCAGGCTGCAGTACTCCAGGAGATGACGATCTGTTTTCCTTGTTTGGCTTGTCAGTGGATTTCTCCATGGAGATAAATCTCAGTGCAGCTTGTCTGCCCTTAACTGAAGGATTTCCCGAGTCTCTGGCTCCTTTTATGTGTTGCTGTATTCCTGATTGATTAGTGAGAGCTTTAAGTGAGCCTGTGCTCTTACAATATGATGTTTTTATGACATAGGGACCAGAGTTAATGATTGACTTCCCAGCCAAGACAGTTTACAACAACTGATAATATCAGTGGGCAATTCCTGTCTGGAAGCAGACTCCATGGCATTAGCAGACCACTCTGACAGCCAGACACTACCATTATTATTAAATTAGAACTCTCTTAGTTGAAAGCAATTTCATTGTTCTCTGAACAGTGCTTTGCTGGACAGTGACAGGCTTGGGGGAATTGACTGTTTCTACTATTGGTGTGCTGAATGCAGTGCTTTGATCAGAGCATAAATATCACCAGTTTTGAGCTCTCTGGGTAGGAAGTTTGCTGTTGGTTTAGAAATACTTCAGCACCAACTGAAGAATGAGATTGAAATTATTAATTTGATTGTTGAATGTCCAGTTGTTAGTAGCTCTTTTACCCTAGGGTATCTCTTTTTTCATCCTAGGATCACTCTTTTACCCTGTTTGTTTTACTCATCAGAAGGTTTCCAGTACAAACTGAAGCATGACTGAGGCCCACACAGGGTATCTCACAGTCCATGAGAGAGATCTGGAAGCCAAAAGCAAGACCAGTGTCCTAGATGGTGGGATCATCTTCTTTCCTGTGGTGGTCACCAAACAACCTCATGCACTTGGGAATGGCCTTGCTGAGTGGGTTTGTGAATATTCATCTCATCTGAAAAACATGCCTGAACAAAATCCCTCGGTCTCTAAGCCTTTTTATTTGAGGAGTAAAATATAGATGGTTTCTCAGCAAGAATCCCATGGAAGGAAGGAATGAAAGAAGGAAGGGAAGGATCACTAATCCTAAAAAGCCAGATGAGGTCAGTGTTACCAGCAGAAGACACACAGTACCATGCTGGTAGCCTCAAATCTACCTGAATGCTCACATTGCCTGTGCCCCCATGTCCCAGCCCCTCCCTCACAGAGAGAAGCAGCAGAAAGAAATTAAACAACTGCAGATGAGGAGGGCAAGGAGTTCAGGAAGGCTCTAATCTCATGAACTTGCTGGAGGGGGGGGATAAGGTGAGAACTTATTTGCTGAGAAATAGGAGGTTTGTCATAAGCAAACTTCATCAAAGTGCCTGAGCACTGCTATGTTTCTGCTGACGTGGCATGTGGTGGTGCTTGATGGACTTTTGGATGACCCCAAATTTTAGGAGCCTGAGTATCTCTCAGTTGCAGAAGTTGATATCAAAGTGCAGGAATGTCTGGAAGTAGGCTGGTGAACTGCAAGACTCATTTACCTTTAAATTGAGAATTTTCTTTTGCATTTCACATAACTCCAAATTTGTCAGCAAGTTCATGCTGTTAAAAAGATCTCTGAAAGTAGACAACAGACTTGCCACTACTGCAATAGTTTAGAAGCTTCAAATTTGCTCTGTCAGTTCCCATGTCCAAAGTGGAAATGTCTTAAAATTTCTTGATTCCTAATTATTAGAACAATATAAAAACACCTTGCAGGTGTTTGAAGTTGGAACAGATACCAAGAGGGACAACTACACATGTAACATAAAGTTTAAAACTAGTTGGGATGAATCTATGCTCCATGTCTATCTGCTGGGTGTTCTACCAGTGAGTGGGGGTGACCTGTCTGTGTCTTTTGTCTTATGTGCTAGAAAAACAGTTTCTTCTTGTCCTCCACTGACAAAGTTTTCAGCCAAGCCCTGGTTCCAGCTCCGCTTTGTCTCTGGTGTCACGAGTGATGCTCCCTGGCTGGCATGTGCCTTGTGCTTATCTGAATTGCTCATAGCCCATTAATGCTCCTCAGGCTAATTACTGCCTCATTAATCATTTGCAATCAGTTTGTGTACTCACGTTGTTTTCCCGCTTTCAGTGTGTTTGC
>VYXD01014619.1:314304-335801 GCA_013397195.1 Hylia prasina
TAGGTCACCCTGGAGCCTTCTTTTCTCCAAACTAAACAATCCCAATTCCCCAAGCCTTCCCTCATGGGCTCCATCTCTCTGCTCAGCTTGGCCTCCTCTGGACCTGGCCGATGTGCAGCAGTTCTGACAGCATTGGGCAGTTTCTGTCACAATACCAGCAGAGAAAACCAGAGTCACGGGCACAGCGACGCCTTGGTGGGTGCTGCTGCTGGGTGATTCCTTTAACTTTTATCCTGGGTTGCTGTGGGACAAGTGGAAGAGCCAAAGAGCAGGAGGATGGCAGGAAAACCTCCCCAAGAACCCTGCTCCAGACAAGTCACCCATCTTGCTGTGACCCTTTTCCAGCATCCTGTGAGGAGTCTCCCTCAGTGCTAGAGGATACAAGACGTGGAGGTTGTTTATTACACTTATCGCACTTATCACATTTAATTGATCGTTGCTGTCTCAGCTCCGCTCCTGCCCCGCCGCTGCTCTCAGCCCTGTTCTCCTGGTGCCACCTCGCGGGTAGTCCCTCTGCTCAGCTCCCCCAATTGCTGCGGGTTCGTTCCGCAGCGGTTTGGGCTCGAGCAGACACGCTCGGTGTGGTGTGTCCTGGAGCAGAGCGGCAGCAGAAAGCGCCCACCCGTGAGGCCAGGGGCGTCACGGTGAGGGTCGGGGCTGCGCTGGGCAGCAGAGAAATGCTCCTGGGCGGTGGGAGTGCAATTAGCAGCAGAGGCCAATTATGCGGAATACGGCAGCTTTTGGTACATTGGTGATCTGTGATTTCCGCAGCCTCCCCAGCCCTTCCCCGTGGACACGCCGCTCCCAGCGCTTGGCTGGGAGTCCTTCCCTACGCCGCTCCCGCTTTCCGGCTCCCTCCCCAGCCTCAGATTNCTACCCTTCCTCTTCCTCCTCCTCCTCCTCCAGGGTCCCCCCGGCCGCCGGGCGCTCACGTGACCCCGTCCCGGTGCCGCGGTCACGTGCGCCGCGGTCACGTGAGCACGCCCGGTGTCGCGGGCGCGCCCCCGGGGATGTCCCGCAAACAGGCGGCCAAGGCCCGGCCCGCCGCCAGCGCCAGGAAGGGCCGGCGGCCCCGGCATTCCCGGCATTCCCCCGCCGGACCGGCCCCGGGCCCCGCTCCGGGCCCCAGCGGCGGCCTCGCTGGGCAGCTCCGGGCCCTCGGCCTCAAGCTGCGGGAGGTGCCGGGAGATGGGTGAGCACCGCGACGGGTGTCCCCAGCAAGCCGGGGGCCGGCGATTCCCCGGACATCCAGCCCTGAGGGCTTCCTCCTCCCCGGGTGATGGGAGCCCGTCCCCAGGGTCGAGGCCTTTCGTCGCTCCCGGGGGTGGGGAGCCCGTGAATCCCCCGGGGGCCGAGGATTTTCCCCTCCCGGCTGAAGTGGGCCCTGTGCTCCGCAGGGGTGAGGATTTCCCCGCTGTACCCTTCAGGGATCTCTGCTGTTCTCTGCGGTGCTGTCGGGCCTGACGGCTTGGTCAGTCCAAGCCCTGGTGCTCAGGGGCCTGAGGGCTCCACTGTGCCGTGGAACTGAGCATAGCAAAGTCCATAAATATTCTTATGGAACTCTTTCACCCCCTTCTTTTCTATAAGGTGAAAGGGTAGTAAACGTTTCTGTGGAGAAGTTGCTCAGTAGGGCATTGGTTTGTCGTTTGTTGCTTTATGTCCCTCATCTGGTGTCAGTGTGACAGTTTGGTGCAGCAGATTTACCATGACACTATCACTCAAACCCAGCCACTCTAGCAGCAGCAGCCATTCCAAGCACAGGGAATGAACGCTCCTTTGCATTCGTATCCTTGCTAAACCGGGCAGAATGAGCACGGCCCATTTCCCCAAGCCCCTGCCTCAGCCACAGGCTCTCCTCATTTCCCTCTCGGCAGTAACTGCTTGTTCCGGGCGCTGGGGGATCAGCTGGAGGGGCACTCCCGGAACCACCTGCGGCACCGGCAGGAGACGGTGCAGTTCATGGTGCAGCAGCGCGCGGACTTTGAACCCTTCGTGGAGGATGATGTACCCTTTGACAAACATGGTACGGGCTCCGTGGGACAGCCTGGGAGGCATCGCTGTGTCAGGGGCTGGCATCTCCTTAGAGCAGCTCCTTACTCACCAGTTCCTCATCCCAGAAGTACCTTAGGGCTCCTCTCTGGTTTTTAGAAACAGGGACTTTACGTTTATGGCTTTTGTGATGCTGTGGGGAGGTGAGCTGTTTAATCCACGTTGAATTTGTCCTGAAAACTGTTTAAATTTAGGAGAAATTTGGAGAAGGAAAGTGAGACCAAAAAGGCAAGGAGTAAAAATTAGGCTTTTTCAAAAGGAACTTAAGAAAAATTGTCTAGTTTTCCTTGAATACGGGTGGGGATTTGGATGTTTTGGTGAGTGGCTGATTTCTTTGGGTTTCTTCCTCCTTGGCACTCAGTATTTCCTCCTGGGAACCAAGGAGAAGATCCAAACCGGAGGCAAATACAGCCTTTAATGTGCCAGGTGCCATGCAGATGATGCATGAAAGTGGTTTGGTCACTCAGAATGTGGCACTTCCTCCTCCTGAGCTAACAGAGCCAAGTGGCCTTGCTTAGTCTAATCTTTTTTAGAGATTTCTGTGGTCATTTAAATGCATTAACTCATGTTGCAGCCAAATTCTTGCCTCAGCGCTCACTCTTTCACAGGTGGGATTTCCCTTCCAGAATTTCTTTGGCTGGTATTGAAATCTCACCCCTCATTATTCCTCCACCGCTTTTGGAAGTATCAGAAATTAGATTTCAACTCTTGTGAATGTTTTTTCCTTTAGTTGCCAATTTGGCCAAGCCCGGTACTTTTGCTGGCAATGATGCTATCGTGGCCTTTGCAAGGAACAATCAAGTGAATGTGGTTATTCATCAGCTCAACGCTCCACTGTGGCAGGTGAGAAACAAAGCTTCTACATTTCGGCCTAACTTTTACCTGAGGGGTATAAATAGTGTGGAAGATTCCTGATTTATTAAAAAAGAGCAGTAGCTGCAATGGTCTGGGCATGGGGCAGAGCTGTGCTTGGTTTTTGAAGAGGGGGAGCACTCGAGATTTTGACTAGGAGGAAAGGGAAGGGAAGAAACAGTGCGTGCATGAGAGAGAGGTGTGTGGGGGCAGAGCAGCATGTTTTGCTTGGGCTGTAAGCTATGAGCTTCAGTGCCATGCTCTGTTTCCTGAAGATCAGACTGCATTTAAGCTGAGTTTTCTGGTAGGAATCCCAGAATGGGTCAGGTTGGAGGGGACCACACTGCAGCATCTGGTCCTGTCTCCCTGCTCTTGAGGCTGAGCAGCCCCAGCTCTCTCAGCCTTTCCTGGGCAGGGAGATGCTCCAGGCCCTTTCTCATCTCTGCAGCCTTCACTGGCCCTGCTCCAGGAGCTCCCTGTTCCCCTGTCCTGAGGAGCCCAGGGCTGCACACAGCACTCCAGGTGTGCCTCACCAGGGCTGGGCAGAGGGGCAGGGTCACTCCCTGACCTGCTGCCAATGCTCCTCCCGCTGCACCCCAGGACCTCACTGGCCTCTTGGCCCCAGGACACTCTGCTGGCTCTGGGACAGCTCACTGACCCTGGGACCCCCAGGTCCTTCCTGCAGAGATGCTCCAGCAGGTCACCCTTGCCTGTGCTGGTACCTGGGGTTGTTTCTCCCCAGGGGCAAGACCTGCATTTCCCTTGTTGAACTTCAGGCAATTCTTCCTTGCCCATCTCTCCAACCTGATGAGTCCTGAAGGGCTGCACACCCCCCTGGAATCTGAGCTAGGCTTAAGGAAACCTGTACAATGAGATTGAGGAGGATGGAAATGAAGGTATAGCAGGGCATGCACTGTGTTGGAGTGAAGCTCCATCAGTTCTGCATGGGATGTAGAATGCCAAGGTTTCTGACAGATAGAGAAATGAGCTTTAAAACAAAATTTTAAAACCTTAAAATGGTGTTTAGTCAGCTCCTGGAAAGGACTGTGTGGTGTGGTTTCCTCTGACAGGGGCACAAGTAATCCATCAAGTCCCTTGTTTTCTTTTTGTTGTTGTTTTTCCACGGCAAGTCCACACTGGAATGGCTCCATGGTCACTCTGCCTGGTCATTGAGCAAGTGAGAACCTGTATTCAAGTCAGGATTGTTTCTGGCTCCTCTTTACAGACAGAACCAATGAAGTATGTAGATTAAACAGGGCAATAAAGATAAAAAAAACCAGATGAAAGCTGTGAGTGACGTCTTAAGTACATTTAAAACAGCATCACATGGATTCCTGAACTCAAGTTTAAACTCCTGTTTATAGGCAGGCGTGGGCAGTGGGACATGTGGGTGAAGTACCTGTGCAGAGGCAGTGAACCTGCAGGGGAGGTCACAGGGGTGGTTTTCACATGTTGTTCTTCAGTGTTAGAATTTACTGAGATTTTGATGTCCTTTTGAAATTGGTTCTTTAATCTCCTCTCACTGACCACCTTAGGGTATCAACCCAGAGTTTGTGACGAGGTTCTGTCTTGCCTGAGCAGGGTTGTTAGTGGAGGGCTGTCTCAGGCCCTTTAGAATGGTGTGAGTTAATGGAACTGTGAGTGGTTGTAACATCATGTAACGTGCACCTCTTTGCAGGTGGACATCTCTGCATGGAATTTTTTGGTCTTTGAACACCCCTTAACTTTTTTGATAGTGACTGTAAATTATAGAATTGTTAAAGTTGGAAAAGACCTTTAAGATCATGGACTCCAACTGTGGGCTCAAGTTAGCTGAGATTTGTGGGTTATTTTATTGGCTTTTTGGATAACAGGCTGGCTTTTTCCCCTCTGTTTTTAATCTGCAGTTCTCATTTACTTACCAATTTCAAGGTGTTCATAGGATCAGAGAATCCCAGGTTGGTCAGGATTGGGAAGGACCTTAAAGCTCACCCAGTGCCCCCCCTGCCACGGGCAGGAACACCTTCCACTATCCCAGATGGCTCCAAACCCCATCCAACCAGGGATCCAGGGGCAGCCACAGCTTCCCTGGGCAGCCTGTGCTGGGTCCTCCCCGCCCTCACAGGGAAGAATTCCTTCCCAGTATCCCATCTAATCCTGCCCTCTGACAGTGGGAAGCCATTCCCTGGTACTCCAGGCCCTTGTCCACAGTCTCTCTCCATCTTTCCTGTTGGCTCCTTCATGCACTGGAAGGTCACAGTTAGGTCACCCTGGAGCCTCCTCTTCCCCAAGCTGAACAATCCCAGTTCTCCCAGCCTTTCCTCACAGGAGAGCTGCTCCATCCTTCTAAATGAATTTGGTGGCCTCCTCTGGGCCCACTCCAGAGTGGAAAGAGGCTTCTCTAACGAGAGCTAAATTGGCTAATTTTCAAATCTTTCCAGAGCTTTGGGATTTGTTAGATACCTATTCAAGCTCTGGCAGAGGAGAAATGCTTAAAATCTTACCAAGCATTTCAGCATTTGAGTAATTTAATAGGATAGAAAGCAGGAATTAAATATAACCAACTGTTGGAATGGAGAATTATTTGTTGGAAAACCTGGAGTCATTAGTGCAGCACAGGCCACAGCCACGGATGAAAGGTGGCTTGGTGTGTGTTCTGGGAGCTGAGATAAGGCAATGCACAGACGTAAAAGGGTTGGGAAACTCTGGAGCCCTAAAGCAAGGAGTTCTGGTCCTTTGCTTGCTGATGTCTGCTCCAGGAGAGCTGAACTTGGGCTGGCAGGTCAAGCCAAGCTGGTCTGCAAGTGCAGTGGGATTTTCTGCACTCCTGGCAGGAGCTGGAATGCTGTGTAGCTCTTATCTAACAGTTTGAGCCACTGATAATCGGGTAGGAACTATTCTCATATCAGTACAGATAATACTCAGAGCAGGAATTTTCTGTGGAAACTGCTGTAACTTGCTGCTGACAAAGCAAAGCAACGTTTGGTTGTTAACAGTGCTCCTGAATGGAGTTAATACGTTTCTTTTAAAAAACAAAACACAGCTGCTTGGAATGCTGTTAAAACAGCATCTTGTCCCAGCTGCAGATCAAAATTTACTTCGAGTTCTGATTTACTCTGACTGTTTCCGCTGTTGCTGTCACTTGAATGGCCTCTCTTCCCTCGTATTTGAAGGGTAAAATCACAGAATGTGTAGGTTGGAAGAGACCTTCGAAGTCATCAAGTTCAACCCAGCCCTAACACCTGAACTGAACCATGGCATCGAGTGCCACATCCAGTCTTTTTTTAAACACATCCAGGGATGGTGAGTCCACCACCTCCCCGGGCAGACTATTCCAGTACTTAATCACTCTTTCTGTGAAAAACTTCTTCCTAATGTCCAAACTATATCTCCCCTGATGCAGCCTGAGACCGTGTCCTCTCATTCTGTCAGTTGCTGCCTGGAGAAAGAGACCAACCCCCACCTGAGCACAGACACCCTTCAGGAAGTTGTAGAGAGNCAATTCATCTTGTTAGACTCTGCCCATCCATCCAACCATTCCAGATCTCTCTGCAGAGCCATCCTATCTTCCAGCACACACTCCCAGCTTAGTGTCATCTGCAAATTTACTAATGAAAGATTCAATAACCTCATCCATGTCATCAGCAAAAATACTGAACAGAGCTGGCCCCAGCACAGATCCCTGAGGAACACCACTGGTGACTGTCCCCAGCTGGATGCAGCACCATTCCCAACCACTCTCTGGGCTTGGCCATCCAGCCAGTTCCTAACCCAGCACAGGGTCTGTCCAAGTCCTGGGCTGCCAGCTTGTCCAGGAGTGTGCTGTGGGGGACACTGTCAAAAGCCTTGCTGAAGCCCAAATAAACAAAATCCACAGCCTTTCCTGCATCCACCAGGCGGGTAACCTGGTCATAAAAGGAGACCAGGCTGGTCAAACAGTGACGTGGTACATTCCCTGGGAACTCTTGCTGAAGTTGGTTCTGGGAAGAAAACTGATAGCTCCCGTGGAAAGTTCAGGAAATAGTTCTGAGCTTTCCACAAAAATATTTTCATTCCACATTTTGTTTGTTCTGATGTAACTGCCCAATATTTCACATCTGGCTTTCAAACCTTCTTCTCTTCCTGTTTCAAATGCTCCAGCAACCACCTGCTTGCTTCCTTCACAGTGTTACTGCTGTAAAAAATGGATACTGTGAAAAATCTCACGCCAAAGTTGGTTCCAAATCCTCGTTTACAGTTTGTTTGTTTTGTTGAGATCCGGGGCACAGACAGGAGCGATGCCAGGGAGCTGCACATCGCCTACAGGCACGGGGAGCACTACGACAGCGTCCGGAGGATCAGCGACCACTCGGAAGCTCCGGCCTGCCTCCGGATGGAGGTGGGTTGTGACGGGATGAGGCAGCTGTGGGTGACAGACAGAGCTGAGGAATGCTGCCAGTTGATTTCCATTCTCTTTTGGGAGGGAGGGAAGTGCTGTGTCTCTGTGCTGTGCTGGGAGAGCAAAGCCCTGAGGTCGCTGTAGCTCATGCTGCTGGCTCTCCTGGGAGGGGCTGTGACGGAGGATTTCAGCCTCTGGGCTGGAAATGAATCCAAAGATGATGCTGTGATGTCGGCTGTCTGGAAGCAACCTCATCTAAATGATGTACTCATGCACGTCAAATGGAAAAACAAAGGGAAGGGAGGAAAGAGCTGGAAATGCAACAGCTGGATGCAGCTGTCCTCTTCATATCTCCCTTTTTGATGTTGAGGAGTAATTGTGCTGTGCTTGGGGTTCTCTGCACACAGCTGAGGTGTGGTATTGTATTAAAAACAATCCATTTAAGAGCTCGGTTGTTGTGATTCATGATGTTGTAGTACACTGGAGTTTGTTCAGCAGTGCAGGAGATGTGGGAACCTCTCAGTGATGGTTTCCAAGATGGTTTGACACGGGATGTTCCCGAGAAAAGTGTGCCACAATAATTAGTTTTATTAGGATGTCAGACTTCTTTGGATTGCATGCTTGTGTGATCTGCTGGGCTTTGCTCTTCTTCAGATGCTTAGCAAGAATGATTTGAATAAGACAGAGGAAGTGAAGCCACAGAAGGGCGACTCTGAGGATGAGACTGAAGTGGAGGTGGAGGATGCTGTACAAAAAGTGTGCAACGCAACTGGGTGTTCAGTAAGTACTGAGGAGCCTTCTGTGCTTAATGTTCAAACCTCCTCAATACATGGAAGTAGTCCTGGGAAAAATGGTAAGAAACACTCACCTTGTACAAACTCCAGTACCACGGTCATCAATCAGGGTACATCTCATCCTAGAACCAGCCGTTAACTGCAGGTGAAATACCAAATTTTTTGTGGATGCCTAATAATTTTGGAAGGTTTGTCTTGCGACTCTCATAAAATTCACTTGGAAACAAATCCTGTAAGTTCTGAAATCCTTTGAGGGTACTGAAGATCCCAGATAACTGGGTAATCTGTGACTCTGGCTGTTGTCATTGTGCAGGTGCCTAGAACAGAAAGGGCCAAGAGGGAAACTTACACTGAAAACAGCATATTCCTTTTTTCTGATATCTTCAGGAAATTAGGGTTTTCTCCCTCACCCTTTCAGAAATGAAGCACAGACCAACTGAATGATCATAAAAGCAGCAACCCCCTCTCAGTGGTGCAGGTGTTAAGTGAATGTAGGTCAGAGATTTGAACTTCTTCAGTGTTCTTCTTCCCCTCTTGTGGACAGGACATTGATTTGGTAAGCCATGTTCTGGAAGTGGAGGACTACAACGTGGAATCTGCAATATTTGCCATCTTGCAGGTGAAGGAAGGGGAAGGAATAGGTGAGTGCACAGTTTGGCACCTGGGGCTTTGGGTGACCATGATGTTTTTTGTTGGGGACAGCAGCAGGACAGGTGGGATTTGTGTGCTGCCACCTCAGCCTTCTGTGCTCAGGAAGGTTGTTAGAGAGGACAGCTTCAATCCAGCTTCCAAAAAACCCCAGGACTTCTGGGAAAAGGAATTGGCCCCTGGGTAGAGCGTGTCTGAGGAAAACCTCTGCTGTGGGCAGGTACCGAGGACCAGCAGGAGCCCCTGGGCAGGGAGCAGAAATCCTGCAGCAGGACACCGTGGGAAGAGAACGGAACTGGTTCAAGAATCTTTGGAAATCAGAGCTTGGATCAAGGTGAAGCAGAAAATGACAAGGGAAAAGCTGGATCCAAGGAAGAGAACCGAGCCAGCAGAAACCCAAAGGTGTGTGAGGGGTTTGGCAGCAACATGAGCACCCTTGAGTGATTGGGGGGATGCCTTAGCATTGCTTACTCAGCAACTCTCCTCTCCTTTCAGTTAAAAAGAGCTTCTGCTCACTGCATTTTGTCACTGCTGCAGCTGTGACTGCTCTGCCACAAACATTTCCTAGTAACATGCGGCACTCCTCCCAAAACAACTCGGAATAAAGTCCTGATAGATAGTTAGGAATGTCCTCTGGCAGCTGCCTTGGTATCTGCTTGTCTCCTTTATTACTTTTCCCCAGCTGAGCAGAGCATGTGTGGTTTGAACTTCCTTTCAGGTGGCCAAGAAGCAAAGGAAGGAGCAGCAGCGGCTGGAGAAGAAGAAGCGGCAGGAGGAGAGGCACCGGCAGAAGGTCCTGGGCACCAGGAGGGACAGTGCAGACACCAGGACAGAGACAGAGCCAGCCACCCACGTCACCCTGGTGAAGGCCCTGGCAGCCCTGAACATATAACTCAGTGCTCTGATGAGAAAAGGAAATAAAACTGGTGAAGATGAAATACCCCCAGGCACCCATGATTATCTTAAAATCCGTCTCTGCTGGGATTTCCAAGCACAAGAGAACTTCCTCTTCTTTTGCTTGTGAGGATGACAATTGCTCATTGATTCTGCATCAACCTGTGGTGAGAAGAGTTGTTTAAAGTTAACAGGAAATAGAGACTTGGGTTATAATCTTGGAGTTAGAGGAAGGTGAGAACCTTTTCTTCACACAATGGTGTCAGATTTGTTTTGACATATCTTGATGTGCCTGATTTTTTTTTTTTCTTTTATTTGTTTATGCCTGGAGCTTTATTTTACCTTGCTGTCAGGGAAAGCTTAACAAATCTCAGCTCAGGAATATCTCTGGTGGGTCTTTTTCTATTTAAATTCAAATAAAGTAAGGGAACAGAGTCCCAGAATCCTTTCCAAAGCAAAGTGTGCCAGCCAGAACTGTCTCAAACATAACATTCCTCTTTTGTTTGCCATGCAGGAATGCAGTGACAAGTTTTAATCTCACTAGAACTGCTGGCATTGCACTGGACTGGTTCAGAAGTGATGAACACAGGGAGGTATCCATGCTTGCTGAGCTTTGGGATCAGCTCCTTTAAAAGATGAGACCTGTGGGGTGGGGGGGAACACCCAAAACAATAATCCCAGTGGACTCTTGAGCATGCAGAGCTGATTCTTCCGATCTGATAAAATGTGAGCAGAACAGGCTTGCAGTTCAGGTGAGTGTTGTTACTTGGACACCTGGAATCTCATCCCCTTTGCCCTGTTCCAGAGTTTCTGGGCTACTCCAGGGCTTTAGTCCAAGCCAGGAGCTGGATAGGTGTTAGTCTGCAAATGAAATCAGTATAGCCAGAGGACCAAGAGTCCTGGGAAGAAGCTTCCAAGCAGCAGTGATCCCTGGGACACCTGCCTATTTCACTTCATAAATCAAGCTTCTGCAGGGCAGGATTTTTTTCATCTTAAATTCCATTTTGGTGATGTCACCAAGTAGGGTGTACAGCTTGACTCCTGTGATGTTTTCCACTGTAGGACTGAGAATTTGGATCGAGGTGAAAGGACTGTGGGATTCAGCCTTTGATTTATGGCTCACAGTGTTTCAGCTCCACTCAGGTTTTTGGGCCTGTAACAAACACTAAACTTGAAGAAAGCACATGTGCACTTAACCACAGGAGACACCTCATCAGCCAGGGCAGAGGTGAAAGGGAGTTTTTAAAAGTAAGGAGTGTTGCATTTGAAAAATTTGTCCATGCTTTAAAGTTTATAAATCAGCACAGAAATATAAATGGGGGTTTTTCTACTGAACTGTGAAGAATTGGGCTGGTATTTGGTGGGCTCTGCTGCTTTACTTGAAGAATAAAAAGGCAGGCGCTCTCCTGGAAGAACTGGTGATGTAGGAATTCCTTTTTCTCCAACAGTCATTTTTACTGTAGTGGAAAGAGAGGTGAGTCACAGCTTAGTGGGGAGAAAATGCAAGTTCCTTCAGGGGGTGAGTTGTGACAGTGGGTTTGGCAAGGCAAAGTATAGGTGACTGTGTCACCTGTGTCCTGCCTTGTCCTCTGTTTTGGTCTGAAAGGCAGGTTCTGCAGGTTTGAAAAGATAAGAATTTGCAGTTGTGCACTGTGAATAAAAGGTTTGATCTTAATGAATTGGGTTTTTGTCCTCTGGAGCCAGAGCTGATAAGAGATTCGTTGTTGGCTGGAGCCTGAGAGCTGTGGAGGGAGTTGTCCTGGAGGCTGAGGAAGGAACTCAAACCTCATCCCATCGTGTGCAGGATGAAAGGGGGGTCTGCAACAGCAGCACAAACATCACAGGGAGAGACTGGCCCACAGCTCGTGGCCTCTGATACGTGGAACAAAATCTAGGGCTGAAAATGCTTTCACTTCTGAGTGTAATATGATTAAAATAAACTCTTAATGTGCTGGGTTCATAGATCTTCAGAAACCAGTCAAATTCCCTTTATCTTGCCAGGGTGGCATTGTGCCTGCGCAGCCATTCTGTATCCAAAGACATTAAAACTGATTTTGTCTGTTTTACATTTTTCCCATTGAAATTTCCACCTCCCCAGTGTTGTGGGTTTTTTTTTTTTTTCCCTAGGGAATCTTTGTGCAACATTCTTCACAGAACTCAGTTTACGCAGTGAATTTGCTTTGTAAACGGGTCATGAATTTTCCTGGGAGGAGGAAGGGAGGCGGGAAACAAGAGGAGAACAACACCATGATTCATACGTAGTGTGTGTTTACTCCTTGGTGGAGCTGAGTGCTCCATAATCCGAGGGCCAAGGACAGACAATAAGCACTGGATATTCCCTTGGGGTTTGAGGAGGATGACTGTTTGTTCTTAGCTGCTGGCTGACAAACGTGAGGGTGTTTTGGCTGTTTCTGCAGCAGGGTCACTGTGAGCCTCTCAAGGGTGAATACGCAGTAGGAGGATACAGAAAGCCACTTTCCCTGCACCCTATTTCCCACCATCATCTTCCGTGGACTTATTTTCCCAAATCCTGCCCCTGCAGGTCAGGAATTCAGCTGAACTGGAAGATTTAAGCATTTAGGCAGGTTCTGGCTGACCTCCATAAGCGTGTCTGTTTATGGGAAGGGTTTTTTGCCTGTGCTGCTCCGTGCCTCCTGTCCCTCGTTCCTACTTGGGAGCTGCCTTCTGGTTTATCTCACAGCTCTGCCACGTCACCCATAGTCTCCATGTCTGCAGAGCTTTGGCAGCTGCAGAAAGGGACTGAAATTGGGCATGAAGAACAATCCATAATCCAGTGTTGGATGAAAGGATGATGGTTTGTCCTGGTGTTAAACTGAGGTGGTTCCTTGGAGCTTCCTGGGTGCGGGCACCAGCCTTTGAAGGCAGCATTGGCTCTGTCTCAGCTTCTAGAATCCTTAGTGGCAGTAGAAAATGAGAAGAAATGACTGGTTTGGGGTTATAAATATAGCACATTTATTGTAGGAACATGAGGTAGGGGTGTTGTTGCTTGTAATGAAACAATGCCAAGTCAGGCAGGAGCCCTCAGCACTGAGGTGGAAATCAAATCAATTACCCTTAAAACTCCTTTATTTTAGGCAGATCACATCTCCAGAGACAAGATTACGGATGGAGGTACCTCCATCCAGGCCCAGGGTACAGCCAGCCCTGGCTTGTTAGAGGTAATTAGGGCTAATTGGAGATCATGTGCAGCTGTGGTGTGGGATGAGGTGGCTCATGGAGCTGCAGCTTGAGGAGATGTCTGCCTGCAAGAAAGAGCCACCCAAACCTCTGAGACCCCACCACTGGGCTCCCCCGTGCCTTCAGTGAGTATTAATTGCTCAAACAGTCATTAGAAGTGGGATGGGGCTGGACTGTGGATTGAGGCTGAGCTCCTGGAGAGAAGCTGGGCTTGGAGCCTGCTCTGGGGTTGGGGTGCAGCAGCCACTTGATGGCTCTGTTGAGATTTTTTTTCCTCTAGCTCTTAAGATTTACTGGTTGGCAGCTAAAATGTCACTTCTGGTCATTTTTTAAGAAAAAAAATGCGTGCAGGAAGGAACATTTTCTTAAAAAAATCAGCCCTCAAGCTCCATGCTGTTACCTACCCCTTCCACCACTGATTCCCAAAACACGACACTGGTCACAATTTAAAACTGTATCTTTATTTGCAGGGTTGACATAATTTTTATGAGTTATTTAACCACGGGAAGCAGGTTTTCCCTGTGCTAAGGCTCTGGGGAAAGGTGCTGGGCACCATTTCGGCACCACAGGGCTGTGCCATGTCCTGCCTGGCCACAGGGAAGGCAGAACCGCCCCAGTTCCGATGGTTTCTGTTGGGTTTGGAGCCCCTGGCGGGCAGGTGTGTTCAGCAGGAGGGTGTTCTGCCCTTGCACTTGGATTTGGGGTAGCCGTGGTAGGATTTGCGGTAGGAGCTGGCTGCTCTCTGGAAGCACTCGACCGCCCTCTTGTCACACGCACAGGTCCCTCTCTGGCACGAGTTCCCAGTTCCTGGAAGAAAATTGGGAGGGGATGGAGGCAGGTGAAGGGTGGGAGGGTCAGGGGGTGTTTTTTGACCGTCTCCACAGCCCCCCTGTTGAGTTTGGGGTGTCACAGATGGTCTCATGTCTGGGGTGTGGAGGGAACATTTCCTTCATTTTCTCTCTGATGTGTCTGTGGGTATTTGCCTGGATCGTGCTTTGCTCTGGTCCCTGGAACAATGAGTTTGCTCTGGGGAAATCGTGGCGGCTGTGTCCTTGCTGTTTGGCCTCTTGGGAAGGACGAGGCCCCTCCTCGGGGAAGTCTCTAAGATCTAAACTTCACCGTAATCCAGCAGGTACTTATTTGCCTTGTTCCTGGCACTTTCCCTGTGTTTCCACCCGCTTCCCTGTGTGTGGTTTCCAGACCAGGATGGTCTAAAGGGGATCTGGGAACTCAAGCTCCCCAGGAGTGTGGGTGGCTGCGCCCCCCTGCTCAGAGTTCTGCCCCCACCCCACTCTCACCGCAGGTTATTTGGTTTCCTCGGAAGGAGTATTTGTAGGTGGCCGTTTTGGGGCTGCAGCCGGAGGAAACCAGTTTCTTGTAGCAGCAGTCGTGGGCGTGGCAGCACCTGAGGGCGTGAGAGTCGAGGTCAGGGCAGGGGACAGTTGGGACAATGCGGTAGAACATCGACAGCGTTAATCCTTGCTGTCGGCTGCTGCTGCTGAACCGCTTCTAAAGAGGCTTTAAGGATAAACAACAATTTCCTCATTGCTATTTCCACACCTAGGAGCAGGAACAAGATTCCCTTTGCCGTACCCAGGGAGGTGAGGAGGGCTGGGGGCTGCTCTGCCTTCACCACATCCCAGCGTACCTGTCAGTGGCGTCCACGGGCTGTTTGGATCCCCCCCAGCCACAGTAGCAACCGTATCCATTGTAAGCCAGCGGCGATTTCCCGGTCTTTTGCTTAATCATCAGTCCAAACTGGGCCAAGTTGCAGCTGGCAAGGGCCAGTCCTAGGACTGGAGAAGGGCGGTTAGGAGCACCAGGAGAAGTAGCCTCCCATCCCACTTTCCCACAGCAAAAAAGAGCATTCCACCCTCCCCATCTGACTATGGACAGGGCCTGGGAGCTGCTGGGGGGTACTCACAGAAGAGGAGCAGCGAGAGGAGCTTCATTCTGCTGGTGGCAGCTCTGGGGCTTGGTAAGCCCGAGGTGCCGCTGGTCTCAGTTTTATGGCCACGCTCCCTCCACAGGGCCCCTCCTCCGGAGAGCCCAAGATGGGCAAACATTGACAATCCTCCCCATCCTGGTCCCGCTGCTGTGCAGGTCTCCTGGCACTGCTGGAGGCCCCGGCTGTGGGATGCTTTATGTGGTGGAGCTCGTGGCAGGAGGTTTTGGATATGTGGGGCAGCCTGGGGTCAAGTCTGTGCATGTCTCTGGGTGTCTCAGCATTCCCAGTGCTTCCCTGAGCAAAATGAGAGAACTGGAGGGAGAACAGGAATCACTTAGTAGTACAAGGTGTCCCTGCCCATGGCAGGGGATGGAATGAGATTGTCTGAGGACTCTATGATTCCATGATTCATTTTCTTCCTGGATGACAGTTTTTTGATGTCTTGGCTAGAAAATACCGTTCTCTGTCTTACTTTTTCCATCCTGACTTACCTGGGCAGTGCAAAGTATCCTCCCCTTCCAACTTACCAGAGTGGGTGAGATGCAACATTTGGAGTGGAGGAAGATCCTGTGGTCTCCTCATGGCTATGGCTGGAGACAGAGCTGAGCTAAACCATGTTTAGTGATTTTCTTGATGGCGAGGCTTTCTCAGTGCCCAGATGACCTCTGCATGTGGGGATGCTCCATCCTTCTCATAGTGCTGGGCACTGTGTTTTGCTCTCAAATACCTCATGGCATGAGGTGTGTGGTTCACCCTTATATAGAAGCAAAATAAGGCAAGTGGCAGAACTAAAAATGCAAGTGATGTATAATGGCAGGTGGGGGAAAAGAGACTACTTGTGTTGATTACTCAGGGAGAATCTCTGATTAAATGGGTGGTACTGAGCAATCATTTAGCAGATATCTTCTGGCAGAGATTGCAGCTGCTCTGTGCTGCTTTTTGAGGAACCCCACCATGGGCAGGCACTGAGGCAGGGGAGGAAATCCCCCCAGGGCTGGTAGGGAAACTGAGGCAGGGAACAAGGATGTGGCTTGTGTGGGAATCCAAGAGATGCTGAGAAGAGGGAACTCGGCTCAGCAAAATCTCTTTTCCCCCTCTGGCATGAGCCCTTTGCTTCATCAGCTCTCTGGGCTAATTTTAGTCCCTTGGGATGGTGTTAATTAGCTAAACCAGGATTTGCCATAATTCAGGATTTTCCAAGTCCACAACCAGTTTTATCACGGGAATAAGGGATGTTCTTGTCCATCAAACTGGCTGAGCTCCACTGAAAATCTCTCCACCCCAGCCTGTCTGCCCGTGGCAGGTTTGCAGGATCCCTTCTCCAAATGGGAAATACCCCCCCGCTCCCCAAAGCCAAATGCCTCCTAAGCACAACTCTTAAGCAGCCCAGTTTATTGCAATGCTCCAGGGGGCTGCAGTATCTGAGCCAAAACATCAGCATTTGGAGGATTTGTATGATTGGATTTGTACAGCCGGATGTCCAAGCAGGAAAATTCATGGACGGTTAAAATTCACCCAGAATTTACAAAGGGTGAGTATAATTCAATTTATCCCAGCCTCCAATCTGTCAGGGATATCCATCCTTTCAATGAGGATTTGATCCTTGCTTTATGTCCTGCTGGGCAAAGGGCTCCTTCCTCATCTCCCCGAGAATTCCGCATGGCTGGGGGAGGGTGGTGGGGCCTGCTGGGTGACAGGGTGACAGCTGCCAGAATTTCAGGGCTATTTCCTGGTGCCATAGATTTCAGCTATGGGGCAATACAGGTGGGCATCAGCCCCTGGGGAAGCAGTGTTTTGTTGCTGTTTCTGTTTCTTTCGTTGCTGAGCCCCCCTAATAAGGCAGTTTGGAGCATGGAGACCTGCCAGGGTCAGCATTCCAAGGCACAAAACCTGGGGATGCTGAAGTGGGGGGAAGCAGCCACTGCCTGAACTGCCTTTTCCTAAGGGATGTGCTCAGGGTTGTTGCAGAATTGGGCCAAAACATTCTTTTCTGGTGAGAACTCTGTTTTGCTCAGCACTGGGTGTGAGGCAAGCACCCAGCTGTCCATTCCCAGCAGAGATTTAGGGGATCACAGAATATCCCAAGCTGGAAGGGACCCACAAGGATCACCGAAGTCCAAGCCAGGCCCTCCCATGCCATCGTGCCTGCCACCAGCCCTTCTACCAGCTCCCCCTTCACCATCCCTCAGGAAAACTGGAATTTTTCAGAGCCTGAAGGTTTAGAGCTAAGTTGGGGCAGTTCAGGGGTGAGTTGTGTCACCTCTCAAGTGTCATTTTTGCTGAATACTTCAACAGGAAACCTGTCTGCGAGGCGAGGGGTTCACTGGGCTCGGCTGAGTCACGGCACGCTGGGAACCGGTGCTTTGGGCTCTCTGGTTTTATTTTGGAGCAGCAGGAGGGAATTTGCTGTGAAGCAGGAAGCAGAGGGAGCGGACAGGCTGCCAAGGGGGGCGCTTCCCATCCCACCCCTCACCGGGACGAGGGGCAGGTGTCCACTGCTCCCTTGTTTTGCTGTGCTGGAACATCACGTCGGCGCTGCTCCCGCTCCTCGGATCCCGTGACGCGGCTTGACCGGAGGGTCGTTGTCCTCTCCTCGAAGCCAAAAGGCCCCGAGGAGGAGACTCACCCGGGCTGGGAAGCGCTGCCGGCGCCGTCCCGTCGCGGATCAGCCCGGAGATGGTTTTGCAAAGGGAGTTTTTGCTTCAGCAGCGCCCGGCTCGTCCCCGGCACCTGGCGCGGCGGCGGAGCTGGGCCCGGCACAGCCGCGCCGCCCGCTCGCACCTGCAAGCGGCTCGCTGGCACCACGTCCCCGACCCTGCGGGCACCGACAGCGCCGCTGAGACCTTCCCCGAGAGCCCCGGGGGCGGCCCCCGACGGGGCGCCACCAAAGGGGATGTTCTGGAAGGGGCGCCCCGGGGCGAGCACTCACGGCAGGCGAGGGTCCCTGCCCGCGGCGCCGTGAGGGGCTGCGCGGGTCTCACGCGGCACCGCCGCGCCGCCAGCTGCGCGTAGCAGCAGGCTCGGAGCCGGCAGCACCTGCGGGAGGAGGAGAGCCTGGGCCCGTCGCGAATGTGGCACCCGCTGCTTCTGCCCCACCTGGCACAGGCTCTGCGAGCCGGGCAGAAGAGCAGCCGGCTCTCTGGATCGCCAGAAGCTTCTCTGTCCTGCCCGTTCCCACGCCAAGCCTCTGCCTCTCCGTGCAAGCCCTGCCCCACACCCCGGCTTCAGGACCGTCCCTCTCCGCTGGTGCCATCCCACGGACCAGGCAGTAGGCGCTGGCACCACCCTACAGACTCCGTGATGGAATTAGGGGGGAACGCTGCCTCACTTTCCTTGCTTCCCGAAAAGCTAATTACTCCCTGCTGCTGCCAAGCACCCGGTCTGCATTTTGCAAAGCTTCGGGGGGGCTGCTGGGGCCAGCGTTAGCCCCCCGGGGCCAGCGTTAGCCCCCCGGGGCCAGCGTTAGCCCCCCGGGGCCAGCGTTAGCCCCCCGGGGCCAGCGTTAGCCCCCTGGGGCAGGTTGCCTGTACCGATCCAGTGAAGCCCTCGAGGTGCCCTGTCCCGAGTAGCATCCATGGGCAGTCAGATTTCCTACGGTGCTTCCCTCGAGTCCCGGTGTGAACGTGCGTGGGTGCTTCCCATGAGCTGTGAACAGACCTAGGATGAGTGTAAAATGTGATTTTTTTTTCTTTTTTTTGGCGAGTTATATGGAGAAATGAGGCCTGAGGAACTGGGGAGGGAAGGAGGCTTTGCTGGGAGTCTCCCTGAGGAGTGCACAGGAGTTTGGGGATGAGCCTGGCTCCTGTCTGTGAGTAGGGGATGGACTTACTGCAGGCAAACAGCATCGTCAGCACCAGCAGGACCTTCATCTTCCTCTCACCTGGGCCTGGGAGGAGAAACAGGGGACAGGCTCAGCTAGGCAGCGTGGGCAGTTTGACAGGAGCTGCTGTGAGCAGCGTCCTCTGAAATCAGATCAACCCCCAAAACCTGGAGGGAGGAAAGCAAATGGTGCCCCCTGACACATCAGGGTTGCTGCCTCTTGGCCGAGAGCAAGTGGTTTTGAAGCTGCCCCACCACCTGAGCACCCCCCAGCTCCTGTCCCACCCCTCCAGCATTTCTCACCTCCTGTCCCACCGCTTTTGACACCCAGTGCCCCTCTCCCTGCGTAGTGCAGCCTCCCCGCTCTTTCCATCTGGAAGCAATTACACTTTTCCTACAGGCTTGGGCCGCTCCTGCTGCCTCCTCCCGACATCCCCCCGTGTTTTTCTTTCCACAGCAGCGGGGTGAGGGGGGAGTTGCTCACCAAGGATCTTCCTCATCTGTCAGTCTGTCCTGCCGGGGAGAGCCTGCCCTCTGTGTCCAGCCCACGAGCTCCAACTGGAAGCTCCGAAATGACTCGTCTGTCCCAAACGCACGGACTGCTACGCCCCTTCCCCCGGCCAGCCCCCCTCTCCCTGTGGGCTGCAGCCTCGAGTGACGCAGGGGCCAAGACCGAGTTCTTGGAAAGTTTTGGGAAGATGTTGACTCTTTACAGGGATTTCTCTCTCTGCCCAGCAGCAGCTCTCAGAGGACCGGGGACATTGAACAAGAACGTTGTTTATTTCCACATTGATTTGATTTACAGCAGCTCTGGTGTGGTCAGCACAGGCAGGGATGGAGGACGATCCCGGCCCCGCATCCCAGCTCCCATCATCAGCACAGGTTCTTGGGGTAGAACTGGTAGAGTTTGCTGTAGCTCCTGATGTTTCTCCTCAGGCACAGCGCCAGGCTGCGGTCGCACTCACAGGACCAGTAGGAGCACGGTGAGCCCCGGCCTACGGGACGAGGGGAGCCCAGGATCAGCCCTGGCTGCGGGGGGATGACACGCCCTTTTCCAGGGCGGTACTCACTGCAGGAGGGGCTGCCGTAGTGCCAGTTATAGTGGTAGAGCTGTGTCTTGGCATCACAGTGGTACATCAGGAGGTTTTTGTAGCAAGTATCATGCAGCTGACAGCATCTGCACAGGACATCGAAGATTTAGGGGATGGAGTTTTCTCCCCCTCACCCAGAAATTTAAAAATATTCCAGAACATGTCCAGGAAGGGGGTTTTAAAGCGAATTCTCACACGTCTGTGGCATCCTTGGGCTGCCCCTTGCCCCCCAGGCCGCAGTAGCAGCCATAGAAGCCGTAACGCCAAAGAGCATTTCTCCTTGTTGCCTCTGAGATCATCTGGTGCAGCTGCAAGAGGTTCCCGTGGGCTGGGGACAAGCCTGGAGGGGGGAAATCAGGGAGATCACTCTGATTTCCTGCCCCCCAAACAGCAGCTCCATCCCTCCAGCCCTTAAATTGTCACCCGGGTGGTGATGTCTATAATGCAATGGAGAGGAAATGTATTCCCACCTTGGCACAGGAGTGTTGTGGCATGCCTGGGAGAGCTGGTGATGGGGAGAAGTGAAGAAATCACCAGCCTGATTTCAATGGATGTAACTGCACAGAGAGCCTTGGGGCCGAGAGAGGATGCTTACCCCACACACACAGCACAGAGAGGCCAAGGAGAGCGTTCGTCCATCTGACACCTCTAGGGGAGGAACCAAACCATTCTCGTTATAACAACCATCTTCTTTCTTTCTTCATCACCCAGGAGCAGAGGTTCTCCCTCTCTCCAGGAACTAGGAGCCATGAGGGGGGTAAGGATGCGCCCACTGTTTCAGTGCAAAGCGTCAGGGATGGGAATCAGATGGGAGAGGGTGGGAAAAAGCAAAATCAGGAGAAAGGGAGAAAAATTGGAGGGATGTTCAGCCCTCAAGGGCTGCACCCACTGCTCTTCTGGGCTGGTGTCTCAGGCAGCATCTCCTTTAATCCTGCTTCCCCAGCATGGCACTCGCTCCCCCCTTGCACCACTGCTTCTGATGAAAGGAGGGAAATCAGTAAATCAATGCTCCATCCCACTTACCTTGGGAAAGCCATGCTGCCTTGCAGTGCCCTGCAGCCAGCTGGGCTTGCTTTATATAGTTTGCTCCCATCTGCCCGGGGCTCCTTTGACCCAAATCTCGCTGACTGGGCTTCCCTGTAAAGGAGAAGTGCCATCCTTCCCCTTCCAAGGAACGTCAAAATCCCCTAGTGCCCCAGCTCTGTACCCCACGCCTGAGGTGGGTGCTAGGTAGGATGAGGTGGAAAAGCAGCATCACTTCCAGCCCGAGGAGGAAGCAAATACGCTCTGCCTCGGTCAGAGATGCCCAAGAGTCTTTTCCTTTGCCCTTCCCAGCACCGAGGAGCTGCATCGGGGGCAAGAACAACTCCAGCTGGGTGTGGACACAGCAAGTTTGGGGCTTTCAAGGAGGCGTAAGGTGGTTCAAGGAGAGTTATCACCTCTCTGGGAAAAGTCTGTGGGGAACACTGAAAGCATCTCTAAATGTGCAATTCCCAGAGATACAAGGTTGGGCAGACACGGGATGATAACACCCTCACTCAGAAGCAAAATTAATAATCTGAGGTGAGAAAGTGCAATTCCCTTTATTTCTCTCCTTGTGGTTTTTCCACCCTCTCATTATGCCCTTCTGCAGAAACCATTCAGTCATCAACTGCCCTGCTAAATCAGCACTTGCATAATGTAAGTGGTCAAGACCTTGAAATCTTCCTTCCTCTGTGGATGGTTATTCTTCAACCCTTATTTCCAAGAATCATGACCAGACTGATTTGGTTTGGGAGGGATGTTAAGGGAGGAAGATAATCTGTCTGTGTCTTTTGTCTTATGTGCTAGAAAAACAGTTTCTTGTT
>VYXD01014619.1:342393-357825 GCA_013397195.1 Hylia prasina
ATTGCCATTTCCTGTTCCCATTCCCCGTTCCCATTCCCCGTTCCCCATTCCCGTTCCCGGGGCTGGCGCGCGGCGCTGGGCGGGGCGGGGCGCGCGCCCGGAAGTGCCACAGTCGCCCCGGCAACGGCGTCGTGCGGCGGCGCGCGGCAGGTGAGGGACGGCGGGGCCGGGACCGGGACCGGGNAACACCTGGAACACATTGCCCAGAAAAGGTGTGGAGTGTCCCTCACCGGAGATACTCCAGACCCATCCAGACACAATCCTGTGCCTGGTGCTCTGGGCTGGCCCTGCTGGAGCGGGGACGTGGCACCAGATGAGCTGCCATCGTCCCTTCCAGCCTGACCCAGCTGGGATCCCGTGCTCTAGGTCAGGGGTGTGAAGTGCCTGGCCTCCCAGGCCCTGGGGTCACCGTTTGGGGGCACCTGTGGCCACAGCCCTCCCTGCTGTGGTTCCCCATCCCACCCCTCACCAGAGCCCACGTTTTCAGCCCGTCCCATCCAACATACACCCTGCTGGGGCAGTACAGACACTCGCGGGTTCTGCCAGGCTGGTTGGTTGGAGGGGTTATCCTTGGAAGTGGCAGTGTTACTAGGGATATTTGCAACTACTCCCGGGCACTTGGGAGTTCTGCCTCAGTGCATTTTTGCCTTGGAGTTTGTTAGCGGCAGTAAGGGGAAGGTACAGCCCCTGTTCCTCCCACAGGCTCCTGGGAAGCTGGGATGAGTCACCTGGGCCAGTGTCCCTGTCCCCCTCCGCTGGAGGCTCAGGAGCGACAGGTCTGGTGCTGCGACTCTGCCTTGGCCATGCTGAGCTGGACGGGAAATGTTAAATAACAAACACATTGCTGGCAAAGCGCCACAGGGACTGTTCTCTCTGTTTAGTTTAGAATAGAATCCCAGAAGGGTTTGGGTTGGAAGGGAACTTAAAGACCATCTTGTTCCACTCCTGCCATGGGCAAGGACACCTTCCACTATCCCAGGCTGCTCCCAGTCCTGTCCAGTCTGGCCTTGGACACTTCAAAGTGTCCAAGGGATCCAGGGGCAGCCACAGGTTCCCTGGGCACCCTGTGCCAGGGCCAGCCCACCCTCACAGGGAACAATTTCACCCCAGTATCCCATCTAACCCTGCCCTCTGGCAGTGGGAAGCCATTCCCCCTTGTCCTGGCACTCCAGGCCCTTGTCCACAGTCTCTCTCCATCTTTCCTGTCAGCTCCCTTCAGGTACTGGGAGGCCTCAGTTAGGTCACCCTGGGGCCTCCTCTCTCTAAGCTGAACAATCCCAGTTCTCCCAGCCTTTCCTCATAGGAGAGCTGCTCCCTCCCTCTGATCACTTTGGTGTCTCCTCTGGACTCTCCAGGAGCTCCACATCCTTCCCTTGCTGGGGACCCCAGAGATGGAGGCAGCTCTACAGGTCATCCTTCTCCCAGAGCTGCTCTTCCTCCACCCAGGTGTGCTTGGGATTGCCCCAGCCCAGGTGTAAGGTTTTGCCCTTGGCTTTGCTGAACTCCATGAGGTTTGCATTGACCCACACTGGGGTGCTGGGGTGACAAACAACATCCGAATGGGACTGTGTCATTTCTGGAGAATGCCAGGCAATCCAAGGTGACCTCTTTTTTTCCCCTCCTTGGTAAATTCTGCCACGAAACCCACAGGAAGAGGAGGTTCTCTGTGGCACTTCTCCAGAATGTTGTTGTGAGGTCGTGGCCCAGTGGCTGGGCTATCTGTCCTGGCATGGCTGAGAGCTCTGGGCGCAGCTTCCTTTGGGGAACACTCAGCAGAGCGTGGCTTCCTCCTCAGTGGAGCTTATACCACAGAATCATGGAATATCCTTAGCTGGAAGGGATCCACAAGGATCATCCAGTCCAACTCCTGGCCCTGCACAGACACCCCAACAATCCCACCCTTGGCATCCCTGGGAGTGGTGTCCAAACACTCCTGGAGCTCTGGCAGACTCGGGCCATGCCCATTCCCTGGGGAGCCTGGGCAGTGCCAGCACCCTCTGGAGAAGAGCTTTTCCCTGAGAGCCAACCTAAACCCCTCTGACAGAGCTCCAGCCATTCCCTCAGGTAAAATCTGAGGGAATCTCTGTTAAGCCACTTTTGCCCACTGGAGAGTCAGAACAGGGTTCTGTGTATTGAATCAGGGTTTTGCAATCTCAGTGGTTTGAGATACCTTTAAAATATGAAGTGTAGTCAGTCTTATCCCAAAATCCACAAGAGGAACTGAATCTCCCACTGCAGAAACAGTGAAAAGGCCAGAGCTGTGCTCTGAGCTTCAGTCATCTCACATTTGCGGAGTTTCCACCTTCAGAACAAAGAAATTGTTCTTTCCATCAAAAACTTGCATTCAGTGGTGAACTCCCCAAAGCTCTGGGTCAATTTTACACAATTGCTGCCAAAGCCAGTCCCTACATCTCCCACCCTCTGTGACTCAGCCCTTCCTGCACTGCAGAGTTGCTGCCTGCCCATGCAGCGATACCTCAGATTTGTTCCATTATTTCCTGACACGCAGCACAGCGTGGGAGTCGTGGGGAGATTGAAGTCTCCTGGCCCATTCCTGTAGCTTTTCCCTCTGCTCCCGGCCCGCAGGTGAAATGGCCACAGCGGCTTTCTGGGACTCAGCACCAGCTCAGCTCCGCTTCCCTTCAGGCACAGCCACTCTGCCGTGGGCCAGCACCATCACCATGCATGTCACCAGGCCTAAATCTGCCAAGGGACAGAGGCCAAGCTTGAGCCACAGTCGGGGCATGGAAGCCTGTCTGTGCCATGTGCCATCTTCCCCACCGACAGCCTCTCCTGAGGAATTAGTGAACAGCCAGAGAGCACCACGCACAAACCCAGCATTCCCACCTTCCCGGGTGTCTCCTGAGAAAATCCCAAAGCTCCTGCAGCAAGTGCCTTTAAAGACCTCCTTCTCCCTAAACAAGTACCGGGTGCTGCCCTCCATCATCCGCAAGGGCGCAGGGAGCAACGCCGCGGAAGCGCCGGCTGAACGGACCGACCAGCTGGGAGCGAGTGAGGGGCAGGAAGATGCTCCAAGAGCCATCAAGGCCTTCTCTGGAGAACAGGGATCTGCCAGCACGTTGTCAGGAAGCGGCATTCCCACTGAAGAGAGCTCACACGTGCACTGTGCCCCGGAGCAGTGGGGAAGGCAAGCAAGGCAGGAGAGCCCTTGGGTGCTCCCTGTAAGCCCAGAAGAGCCACACGTGCTGCTCGCTGTCCGATCTCCCTCTGGGCAGAGGTTTGAGCATCACTTCAAGCCCTCCGACAGTCTCCAGACGGTCCTTGCCGTGGCAGGACAGAAACTGTTGGCCAACTACCAACACTGCAGCGTTGAAACCATGGAGGTGCCCCGGAGGCGCTTCCTTGACCTTACAAAGTCCCTTCACGAGTGCGGGATCCTCCCCAGGTCCATGCTGTGCATCCGGCTGGATGAGCAGCACGACACAGCACATCTTTAGGCACACAGAGATGCCGTGGGTCCTTACATTGCTTCTTCCAAGAAACTGAGAGTCTGATGCTTCCTGCACCTATCTTCTTTATCTTCCATCTCCTACAAAATCCCCATGAAGCAGAGTTATGGATATGTCACAGTATTTGAAATAGTATTTCAGATGCATAAACCTGATTCATACAGAGCAGTTTGTGTCGCCTGTGCCATCACAAATTTCTGCCTCAGCACCAACAACCTTCAGCCTTTCTGGTTTGTTGAAGCCGCTGATATTCTTTGAAAACTCAGGCTTCCAAGACCTCTCCTCTTGTCCTTTTCTGTGTTTTGGGAAGGTACCACTTCAGCCTTTGGCTGGTCAGCTGCCCTCCACACCACCCTCCTGAAGTTTGCATCTGTGTCCTGTGCTCAACACAAGCTTGCAGCCAAGGAAGAAGCACTTTGCATCAGTGACAAGCTGTGACCGGAGCCAGGGAGCACCAGGCAGCTGTGAGAGCACAGGGGCTCTGAGCAAGAGCAGAACAATCACACAGTTCAGCAAGTTGGCTCACAGTGGACTTCGCATGCTGGAGGATGTTCCTCCTGGATATCTAAGATAAAGCTGGATGAGTTTGGTTCTAATCACCTCACTCAGGCTACCGCATCTCCAAAGATGGGGAAAAAAATCCCCAAGTCTTGATCTAGGCAAGCAGAGCGCAGGGAAAACACCTCTTTTCTCTCTCTGTTCTCCTTCTCTTCCCTTCAGAACTGTTCCGGGGAGATTTTAGCAGCAACTCCAAGTCCAGCACAAGAAGCACAGGGAGAAGAACAGTATTTATCTGACCTCATTTATTGTGTGGCATCATTTAACAAACTTCTTTGTGGGAATCTTGTAAGAATTTCAGCATTAAAATTCATTCTGTCACAAATAGAAAACTTAACAGGACTTTAGTCTGAGAATGTCCTTACTGAGGCTTTTACACACCAACAAAGTATTGAAGCAAGTCAGCAAAGGGATTGTTCAGCATGTGTTCTTTAATTCCAATTAAAAGTACATTAGAAACAGCACACAGGACCAGCAGCAGCTTCCATGACAATTCAACCCAAAACTCTGCTGTCACCAGGTCATTTGGCTGTACTAGGAAAGTAGGTGATTAAATAAAGTCTTCCACTCCACACGCAAGCACTCACTCACCTGCCACTTTAAATAGGATTCCAACAGAATAAAAATAGATACACCCCAGAATACAAAAAGTTTAATTTTAAGCTTTTTTTTTTCTTCACTATAGCCTTTATACAAATTGATAAAAGGGTGCACAATTTCCTAAAATTTTAGGTACATTTTAAATGAGCCTTTTTTTACTTGGTAAAAGGATCCATATTCCTGTCTTTGAACAGAATATGATGGCCAAAATTGCAAAGAACACAATTCAGTTTAAATTTACAATTTATACATTTGTTTTGACATGATTCCCACACTGAGTAGCAGGCCCATGGCTGCTCACGCATGTCCCATTTCCCCCCAACAAAGAGCTGTGCACCCTAAGGTCTGGTTCAGGAGCCTCCTTCTCCTGGAGACTGGGCTGGGGGAACAGCCCACAGCGTCCAGCTGTGTGCACAAGAGTGGTCCCAACACACAGGAGCCATCATCCTTCCTTCTCCAGGAGTTGTGAATCCTTCCTTCTCCGTGGAACACCCCGGGGCAGGGACCAACAACCTATTTTGCACTGTGGAGCACTTCCCACCTGCAGTTTGGCTGAGCATTTTAACTCAGAACTCTGGTACCGAAACGTACTGCAACAGGTAAATTTTTTTGGTCAATCCAGGCTATCGTGATTCTTTTGTTCTTTTATTCCTGTATCTGATGGGTGAAGCCCAACAGCTCTGTACATTATCCATGCTGAGCGTCACAGCATGGTGTGTTTAATCACATGGTGAACTTCATTCAGAGAGGTGAATTTAATCAGGTAATTCAATCAGGTAATTTAATCAGGTACAGTTCCCTACATACTGCCCCTCCCACCCCACCCACCCACACCATAGCCAGGTTAAACACTTGGGATGAACTTGTGTTGTGTCACCACCACCCACGTCACAGAGACCGGCCATCCCAACAAATCCAGGACAAAGGAAAAGTGAAAACTGCCCAGCAAAGCGACACGGCACCTGTGTTTGCGATTAGGAGCTACTGGAGACATCCTCAGGACAATTTATGTAAGGAAAAGCAGGGCAAATCCATCAGAAAGCCAGAAACGAGTCTTAAAGAGCTCAGGGGAGTGCCAAAGAGAATGACATCCTAGTTTGTACAAGTTGAGTATTTAGCCAAAAACCAGCTGCCTTGTTTGGGGGTTTTAGGTTTTCTTTTTTTTCCTTTTGTTTTTTTCCCTATGACCATTATATATTCAGCTGTTGAATTTAAACTGACCAGGTTAATGCTGCATATTATTCCAATTAAAGGCAATAATGTTTAATTTTTTTTTTTCTTTTAAAATTTTACCTAATTCTCTATTGCCTCTCTTTTGGCAAGTGTATTTCTTAGAATTCCAAAGATCATCCCATTTTAAGGCTAAACTAAGAAATGTTAAAAGCTTCTGTAAACATTTCCTCTTCCTCCCCACAGCTGCACAATTTGAAGTCCAACTGCAATTTTGAAAATGAGGTAATTTTTGTGTACTAATATCTTGAAGAGTCCTTTTTGGGACGAGCCAAAGAGGCTGTGCCAATCCAAACGCTGATCCAATTGTAGTGGGAGAGCTTCCACAGCAGGGCACACACCAGCTCCAGCAGCTATTTCAGTTATTTATCTTCTCAATTTCATCCAAGTCGTCAGTATCCAGTTTGTTTATCTTTTTGTCTGGAAAAGAAGACAAATAGGTCAGATTTTGTAACACTGAGCAGAGAAGGGAACGCTGCTCTCCTCAGCTGGACTTGACTTCTGGTTTATCAGGGAACGTTCAGTCAGGCTTTAAAACTACAAATTAAAACCGTTTCCTTTTATAAAAGGTCCATCTGGGTACTCCAGTGTCACCCAACCCTGGAACATCCACTTCAAGGACTACCCAGGCAGCCAGCAAACACAGCCTGATTTATTCTGCTCCTGTCACAGCAGCAGGTCATAATCCCAAGTGATGCTACACCAAACACTCCTGCTGTGCTCCTCTGCCACCCACTGAAGCCTCAACAGACATCCTTAGACCCGCTCAGCACCCAACAAGTCAAATCCTGCAGCGATTCAACAGTTTAGAGAAAGGACAAAGCCTGAGGGTACGTACTGAAATGTTCCTGGATTCTGTTGAGAATGTTCATGCTGTGCTTGCTGTCCACCATGTTAATGGCCAGCCCGCGCTTGCCGAAGCGGCCGGTGCGGCCGATCCGGTGCAGGTAGGTCTCGTTGTCTGGATTTCCATCCTTATCCACGGGCAGGTCAAAGTTGATAACAACAGAGACCTGCTCTACATCGATCCCTGACAGAAAGAAAGCGCTGTGTTACACAACCTCCCTTAAATCTTTTTAGAGCAGGAACAGCCTCCTCAGACTCTGAAATGGAGCTTTCCCACAATATCCTCGCGGGGTACTTGGAAATAAAAACTATTGAGGTGTTAGGGCAGAGTCCCACTGAAACAGCCAGAGGCACTGAAATATTTTAGAAATTCTATCAGCACGCAAGTATTTCAAAAACTCTCTCCTTCCCTGCAAAGCTCTAAAGACCACTTGCTTTTTCTCAAGTACGATCCTGTCTTAACTGTTCCAGGATGTCAAATTACACCACAAATTCCTATTGGGACAGTGAACTGGATTTCACTGGTTTTCAGTTTTCTGTACTTGGGCACACATTCACTGCAAACCCTGAATGTCAGCAGCACAAGGCAGCCAGACTCTCACAGGATGGACTTTCCCATCTCAAGCAGCAGGAAGCCAACAAGAAATCCTGTGTTTGCCCACAGGCATACAGTGGATGGACACCAATTTCTCCCAACTGGAACACCTGAGGATGCAAATTCTTCCTGCAAGCTGGCCAAGGGTATGTGTTATCTTAGGAAGTGCTGCTTCCAGCCCTCCCTGTGATGCCTTTTGGGGCTACCTAAAAACAGAGGCCAGGCAGAATTAAGGGAATAAAAAGCACTTGTATTTACTGAAGGGCCCTCAGGTACATCTTGGGCAGACAAAGCCCCCCAGGGTTTACACCCAAAAATGGACCACGGGTCTGTAAGTTTTTAAAGTTTGGTCCATTTGCATATTGGGGTTAATCCTCCAATTACAGCTTCAGGTAATGAAGTAATTTACCCCAAGTTTGCTCCCCCAACTCACTTTTGTTTACATTTCTTGGGGCCTGAGGCAGCGAGGTATCCTTGATTCCCAGGCCCAGAGAGGAAATTTTTGTCCAACCAAAATGGGAGAACAGCAGCTGACATTGTGTGTGGAGTTTATAGAGTTATACACTAAAGAACTGTAGGGTTACAAATAGATGATAAATATAAAAGCTAAAATCCTAAGGCATCACCTGGCCCCACTCCCTCGTGTCCTACCTCTGGCACAGACATTTGTGGTCACCAGCACCTTCTCCTTGCCCTCTCGGAAGCGCTCGATGACGGCTGCTCTCTGCTCCACCATCATCTCCCCGCTGAGCAAGGCCACCTGATGGCCCTCCCGGGACAGCTCTGCCGCCAGCCAGCCCGCCGTCTTCCGAGTCTGCAACACACAGCCAGCACCACGTCTGGGAGGTGGCTTTCATGCTGGAAAGAGGCAATAAACCTCCCTGGGGACCCACTGGAAGCTTTGTGGCTGCTCAGGTTTTGTCTCCCTTACAAACTGTATCAGGAGGACAGTACACCTCAGCCACCACAGGAGCCCTCGATTAATAAAGGACACGTTTTCTTTGTGCTCTGCTCCTTGGAGTTCACTCTGCTGGATAGTGACACTACACGTGTACACTGAGAACTCATGAAAATTGTCACAAAACTACAACTACTCAGCTTGGAAAATGGCAGGGCCAGACCCGAATGTAGTTGTGAAATCCCACAGAGGCTCTACACAGCCTTGAATTAAACAGGCTTGTGAGCTCCAGTTATGTCTTGAGACAGCCTAAAAGCAAACTGCTGCAGCTGACTCCAAACACTTTCATCATGTCTGAGCTCACTTTGCCTGGCTGTTCTGTGCTGTCAGCACTGATTTTTCCCTAAAAATTATTATGGTGGCTTCCAGAAAAACAAAACCAAGTCTCAGTATGATTCACAATGAGATCCCAGAGGTGTATCCTCAATTACCTGAGGGAAATGAAGTCCCAGGAACAGCTCTCTATCAGCTAGAGAAGCAAAACACTTCCCAATCCCTCATTTGCCCTATTTTCATTCATTTTCCAACACCACTATTTTTTCAGTAGTTGAGTTTTGGAAAAAATGTCCATCAATCTGATCTTTGCTTCAGAGGACTTCAGGGATAACAACGACCATTCAGGAATTCAGGAATAAAAAGTCTAACGTTGTCTCCTGGATGGACAAACCCAGAGAATCAAACCAGCATGGGCTAACGTGGCTTTCAAGATTGCACTCAAAGAGAGAGCCAGAGAAGCCAGAAAGAGCAATTCTGTTTTCAGTTCCTTTCTGGAAATCGTGTCTGGGTTGGTTTTAGCAGACTCTGAGGGGTCACTAGGACTAAGATTCCCTGGAAGCACTCACATGGCAGAAGATCATGGCCTGAGCGATGGTGATGGCGCCATAGATATTACAGAGAGCCCGGAACTTCTCATCTCTGTTATTGCACAGAACATAATACTGCTTGATGGTGTCCAGGGTCTCCTCCTCACGCTTCAGCTTGATAATGTTTGGGTCAGGAACAACTTTTTGAGCAAACTTCCACACAGAATCCTCGAAAGTGGCCGAAAACAGGAGCATCTGGCAGTCCCTGGGGAGCATTCTGAAAGAGAGAAAGAGAGAGGGTTCCCGCACAATACTGTCATCTCCTGATATCCTGAGGGAATTCATGCTATGGGCAAAGGAAAACCATAACCCCGGAAATAGTTATTTCAGTGGCTGGAAAGAGTAAAACCAATCTTACCTACCCATGATTGCTCCCTCATGAACAGACATCCAGACTTACCTTCTTAAAAAGGAATAAACCCTGCTCCAGGAACAGGATTTTTATTCTGTAAGGAAATGAAGCAGCTTGTCATCCCCTGACACTGTGCCTCTATGAACCCCCTGGACTAGAGCTAATCTATCATTTCCATCTGGTTGCTTCATCAACAAGGTCAGCGGTGCAGCTGCAGCCCCGCTGTCCCTGTGGCACTGCTCTGTACCTCTGGATGCGGATGCTCTGGTCCTGGTGGCCCTGGGTGGCGATCATCACATCGGCTTCATCCAGCACAAACACCTTGATCTTCTTGGGATCTATGAATTTCAGTTTGGAACACCAGTCCAGCACGGTGCCGGGTGTGCCGATTACGATCTGCTCCGAGATCTTCTGCCCTCTCTCCACTGCCAAGACAGAAGGAAGGGTGGCTCTAGGGTGGCTGTACAGACAAGGAAATGTTCTGGCCCTCTCTGAGCCAGCTATTTCACCACCTGACTGCTCTGCTGCACCTGAGGAGCATCATTCCCTCATTCCTGTTTGTTTCCCCTTACTTACGTTTGTTGCCTCGGACAGCGTACGCAAGTTTCAGGTCTGGGTAAAAGTTTCCCATCTGTTCAATCACTTTTCCTGTTTGAAGGGCCAGCTCATATGTTGGGGAAAGGCACAAACACTGGAGGAACAGAAGGATAATCAGTAAGGTGATCAACGTCCAGGGCAACACTATCACACTTTTTAAAATCCTTGTTGGAAGTTTTCTTTAAGATGAACATGCAAGTGGCTGAACACTTTCTCAACCATCCCATGAGGAAATTTTATTTAAAAAGTCCCTCTCCAGGCATTGTCTGCTCTGTTGTCACGGTTACCTTCTCTTCCACCCCAAACCCACTTATCCAAGCCCCTTCAGGCTGCACTATTTCTCTGATTTAAGTCCTCCCAGAAAGATTTAACTCCTCACAGAGCAGTGGCATCCTGTGTGATGCACGGGAAGAACTAACAAGAACAAGCTTTGAGCAAAATCCACATCTTTTGCACTGAAGGCATTTTGATAAATCCCCAAACCTCCATCCCCTTTAAGCAGTTTAAAAAAGTAACACCATGGCTCCATCAAGCCATGAATTTACATGTGAAGGCCTCCCAGCAGCCCAGGCTCTTCACTAGATGGCACTGCACCTCCAGGGAACGCCCTAAAACAGCCACATCCCAGAAACTTTACCTGTGGGTACTTGTTCCCAGGCTCAACCCTGCTGAGCATGGCCAGGACAAAGGCAGCTGTCTTGCCAGTACCAGACTGCGACTGTGCGATGAGGTTCTGCGGGCTGGGGGCACAGCAAGCACAGCACAGAGTGTGAAGCACCACGGTGGCATTTGAATCCTGTCACGTTTACCCCTGCTCTGGATCCACAGCCAACTTGACCAGCTACACTCCATGGGGCAGGAATTACTTCCTGCTCAACACTCTGCTTCAGTGTTTCTCAGTTATGGAGATTTGGAAGAACTGTGGTTCTCTCTCAGTAATCTCCCATTTCACACATCTTCCCCAGTGTCTCAGTACCTCACACATTCCAGCTCAGGATTGTGGAGAGGAAAATCAGCACCTTAGGTACTTCTACCTACCCAGGATTTTTGAGCTATTTCATACTATTTCTTCCCAAACTAATCAGCAAAATGGCAATGACCTCCCAAACCCCACAGCGCTGCATGCTCAGTACCAGCCCTAGGAAAAGGACAAATCCAGTTAATAACCACAGAAACACCGTGGCATGAAAACTCTTTCTCCATATGCTAAGAGTTTCTCCATCACCCTCCTCCCATCCAAAACTCAGGAGCAGCACAGTGAACCTTTCAAATCCTTCTATTCTGCTAGAGAGCAGGAAGAACGTGTACATACGGTTCAGCAAGCATCATGGGCAGGGCATTCTCTTGGATCTTAGATGGTCTGTTGAAGCCCATGGCATAGACTCCTTGCAGGAGCTGTGGTTTCCTGAAAAGAGAAATTTTTATATCATGACCTATTTTAAGTCCATTTAGTTTTCATTTGTGTACAAAAAGGTGAGAAAAACCCTCGAGAAGACATCCTAGAGCTGTTCCTGCTACAGTCCCACCCGTGAAACAATGATGGTCAGCGTCTGGAAGCTACAGGTGACAGCAGGAAGTCTGGACAGGAAGCTTGGCAAAACCCCCATGATTTAGTAAGTCAGCCTGCCTCTCCCAGCTCAAGGGCAAAACCTGTGTCTAAGGCCAGCACTGCTTGTTCCAAAGCAGCTTTTCAGACAACCCAGGAATCCCAGAGCAGAAAACGTTAATCCTGTCCTTCAGGCCAATCCCATTTCCTCAGCCATGCCTAATCTTGGTGCCAAAATTATCACCCCTCGATGACTCAAACGCAAAACAAAGCGTGAGGAATAGGATCATCCTGAGATCCTTGCAAGGACTTCAGGAAGTCGTGTGGATTCTGTAATACAGCTGAGTGATGCTGGCTCAGGTAAATGACTGCTAATGAGCTCCGTTTGCTGTGACGACACCTTGTGATCCCTGGCTGCAAACCAGCCCTCACACCCAGAACTGTGTAATGACACTGCTGGCCAGCAAACTCTCATCTACTGCTTTCTCTTGAGGGAGCTTTCTACTCTCAGCAGATACTTGTGTAGACAAGGAGACCCCAGAACAACCTAAATCCGGGTTATGGTGCTGGAAACTCTCAGCTGATGACCCCCAAGCGCCCCCTGGATGCTGTGAGTGCTCTCAGAAGGGCTCTCCATCCAAAGCAGGTTACAGGTCTCCCACCCACATTTCCCACTGCAGTAACTTCCTTTTCAGCAAACATGCTTTTGCAAAAATCCTGTATTACTTTCCAACCATGGCTGGAACAAAAGCTCTTTGAAAACGTAACCTTGTGCTGCTCCAAGCAAGGACAGACAAAGCCCAACTCTGCACCAGTTGCCAAGGATACCCAGAGTCATAGCAAAATGAAGACTCAATTAGGCTGGCTGTCCCTGTCATTAACTCCCTGTGATTGTTTGCCTTTTGAAACACAGGAATGAATTAGTCTAACAGGCACTGCAGGACCTCAGCTTCTCTTTGTAGACATTTAACCAGCAACACTAACAAAGCAAAACATCCTGGCATTTCATGGGGAGAAGGTTCTTTAGCGCCCATTTTCCTGCAGAACTTGTAGAGCAACAAACCTGAGATCAGTGCAAGCACAACAATCCCAAGAGGACACTCTCTCCAGCATATTAATATATATATATCCATCAATCATGCCTTAAATACAGTTATCATCCCTTGAAAGCTGCACTGGTAGAGGTTTTCAATGGGAAGGAAGTCAGAAAATACTGGTCTCTCCAGTACATAAATCCAGTATTGCTGGAAAAGATAAGCTTTTCCCTTTGTGCTGTTCACTGCTGTTGTTTCAGATGGAAACCCCCAGCAGGCACCCAGATAAACCAACTCTCCTTGCATTTAAATAATACAAATGATACACTCACTTATTAATTGCAGGTCGGCAGTAACCTGAAACACAAACCCATGTACTTTTATGTGGTATCTCCTATGCAACTAGGGAATTTTTCAGGACACGAGGAGAGATTCCAGCTACCTGATGGGCTCCAAACTCACATCTGCTCTGGCAGTTGCAGCAAAACTGCCCTCTCTCCCTGAGTTTAACAGTAAGGTTCCCCATGACAAACTGTTTAATATATCTGATCCCAGGACTTAACAGCTCCATGCAGAGAAAGCTCTGGCTCATGCCAGCAGGCACTTACAGGCGCAGCTCCTCAAAAGACTTGACAGAGTAGAGGGGTGATGTGGGGTCCCTCTGCAGCACCTCCACCTGATTTGTGGTGTCAACCAGGTTACTGCGGATCAGCTTGTTCAGTAAGGACTGGGCAGCTCTGTCCTCTGGGAAAGGAGGTGGAAAACACAAATCCATCAGTCACAGCCTGTTCCAGGTCTTGCTCCCACTGAACTCCTGAGCCAGTTAAAAGGGACAAAATCCCTCTGAATGCTGAAATTCTTCATTAGAACGTACTGGCTTGAAGAGCCCAAACCTCCTGGATGAGACATCAAGAGATCCCAGAGATTCCCCCATTTAATACCCAGGAAAACAAATCAAATGAGCACTGTTCTAAGGAGGACTTTAACAGAAACAGATCTCTGCTTATTTAACATTATTTTAGCTTAGCATCTACCTGGGACACGGTAGATGCTAGCCCTCCTCAACCCTCACTCTGATATGTGGGCAGATACCTCCTAGGGTTTTGTTTTTAAGGAATGTTTGAGGCTATATGGTACTTTAAAAGATTTCAGAGCTGAAACACGAGGGCTGAGGATAAGGGAGATCCAAACGAGGTTAAACTGCTGCACTTTGGGGTTTTGCTACTAAATCTGTTTCCTAAAACCACCTTCTGAAAGAATCTGAGCCTTTACCCACCTCTGAACAGCCACTGCATAAATGCAACTTGTTGGTTGCTACAGCAATCCCAGCTCCAGGTTATCCAACTGCTCCTGTATCCAGTCCTGCCTTGAGAATACTGCTATCCCCTTATTCCTCTCCACTCTAATCCAGGAGTCTCCCAAGTTATAACAGGACACAATGCCTTTAAAAGTGTTATGGAGGAAGGACATGTCTTACAGTTAAGTCCTTGGGGCAGGATACAAGATCAGCGGTCCTGAGACACAAGGCAGACTTACTTTAAGTATATATTAAATCAATGTAATTATAATTAAATTAATTTCCTTGCCAAAGCTTTTTTCAAGGAAGGCACTTACCCTTCTCCTCGTCCTCCGTCTTCTCCACGTTGTCATCTGCCTTGACAACAGCACCTGAATTGGAACAGATTAGGGGGCACAGGTGAGGTCAGGCCTCAGGGACAGCCCACATCCCCAGAGCTTTTGAATATCCTGGGAAAGGCTACAGAACACCTCGTTTTCCTGATGAGAACTGCCCTGCTTCACTGCTGTGCAGAAGAAACCCAAGCTCCAGCTCCAAGTGGAGTTTAGCAACCACATCAATGGATTTTGCTCACACAGCTTCCTGAGACACCAAAACATTTCATCTGTGCTGCTGCTTAACCTCAGCTCTTCTGGGATCTCACGATTTAGCAGGAATTTACTTTGGCAGCAGCGCTCTGAAGCCCCACAGGGAAACATTCCACCCTTTCCAAGCCCACCTGAGCAGCTGGAACTCACCATTGGCATCTGGTTTGGTTTTTTCATCCTTCAGGTGTAAAGTGCTCAGCTAGAAATAAGGAAAAACACAATATCAGAGAAATTCAAATATAGATCCCTATGTTCTAATTCCAGCCAGGAAAACCTGAGCTTTGGATTTATCAAGTATTGCACAAACCCTGCTCAAGTGGAAGGGATGAAGATACAAGAAGAACTCGATTTCAAGAGTTTTAATACAACTATTTCTAAGTAGGAGTTTTAACAGAAATAGAAGTTTTTCTAAACTGTAATGACAACACAGTGAAGGGGTTGTTTTCTGTCCTGCAGCCTCCACTCCCTAATAGCTCTGCGGATGGAAAATGGGAGAAAATCAGCATTCCAGGACGGAATCAGGATCCATGCACTGTCCTGGCCAGCACAAGCTGTCCCAGGATGAGTTTGTTTTACCACCTGAGATATGCAGGGAGAGCAGCCCCACGGGTCCTCCCCACATCCAGGGGCTCAAGTGAGTGTTCTATGCCCAAGCGCAGAAAAAATAGAAAACAATTTTTCTGAAGTTACATTTTTCATTTAAAAAAAAATGAAAGAAAGAGGGATTTTTTCTGAATGCTGGAAGACAGAGTTGAGGCTGGGTGAGTGCCTGAAGCGGTGCAGTGTCTGGATGGAGGGTGCGGGGGACCGCAGCGACGTCTTTGCCCATTGGATATGCAAAAAATGGATGAAGGCGAAGAAATTTTTAAAATAATGGTAAATAAGTAAATAAATAAATA
>VYXD01014622.1:0-190438 GCA_013397195.1 Hylia prasina
TGCTTTTTAAAATGTGTTTTTCACAGTCTTTACTACTTGTACAGCGTGGAAGATAAGTAACATAACAGAATTTTAAAATCAAGTTTGTGTGATTTTTCTGACTGCCCTCTCCTTCACCAAAAGGAGCAATAGTTTAAGTGGCATGGAAGCTATCCTTGTATTCTGAAAGTTCAATTGAAAATCAAAAGTGGTGATAATGGTTTTAGTTCTTGTAGTCTGTCTCCCAATTTATATGTAACATTTTAGTCCTGATAGGATCAAATTATGCTAGTCCTCTTTGTGGCAGTTGAAAGTTAAAAAGCTTCCATTTCTTTCTCTTGGTTGTCCTGCCAGTTGAGTTGTGTCAATAATTGTCAGACAGCATTTGTCAGACAGTTGTCAGACTTTTTGTTCTGAAATATGCTGGAGAACTTTCTGTACAGCACTAGGAGTGGAAGACATGAATGAGCCTGTAATCTAGATTCAGTCTAACATTTGGGAGTTGACTGGAATTAAGGAAGATAACACTGAAGACAATTTAAGGTATTCTAATATTTGTCTTATTAGCGGGTTCTTGAGGAATTAATTTACATGAGTTATTCTCTGGAGGTCCAGGCATAAATCCTCTCTGGAAGTCAGCTGCAATACCTCCCCAACTCCCTGAGGATGGCAGCCTCATCATGTGTACTGTATTACCAGGCATAGTAATTATCTGAAAGTGGTTTTACAGGTGAGAATTAGTGTCTCTCTTCCTGCTGGCTACATCCTCGCCTTTGTTTGGTTTTTTTCTTAGGATCTCTTGAGCTGTACCAATAATATTTCTCCCTAAGTGCTGTGTCTTTCAGAATAATTGTGTTAAATATCTTCTTTATAGAAGAAACAAATGCAAATCTGCCTTCAAATGAACCCTGATGAGTAATGACTGAAAAGATCTGGTTGCTTATCTGTTTTGTTTAATGCTAACAATTGAGTTCTGTTTCCCAAACATATTTCAACAGGAGCAACTACTCAGTTTTAGAAGTTGTATAAAGCTCTGATAAATTTGATACCAGAACAGAGATGTAACAAAGTGATTTGAAAGGCTTTAAAGGAAGTGCTGCTTTATTATTTATTATCTTTGCCACAAAGGTTTAAAACAAGGTAGAGATGGGGCATTTTTTCGTGAACTCAAGAGAGTTTGCCCTCCAGTGTGAATGCAGCCACTGATGCATAACCTCAGACATGGATTTGCAGAGACACCAAACAGCTGCCAGGGTCTAGAGAATCCTGGAGCCTTGAGCAAGGTGATTCCCTAAAAGTAACTGATACCACATAAATATGAGGAGTAAGTGAACTTTTGTTTTTTTCTTCTGCTCCACTAATACAAATTAGAGTGAAATGCCTGTGCCGGAAAGAGCAGTGGTGTCCTCTCTGGGAATGTTTCAAATTTGCTTGATCTTTGCAATAATAAAGCTCTTAGAAACAGCTGAGGCTCTGCCCCTCGCTTGATTTCACTTGGTGACATGGGAGTAGTGCTCAATTTGTGTGGTAAAATGTTAGGGAAAGGGCTTCATGAGTGCTGGTCTAACTGGGTACTTGGGCTATTATAGAGCAATAAACCCCTTTCCTGTTAAAAGCCATGTCAAAAGAAGAAGGAAGGAACTAGCAGATTGCCAGGCAGGCACCACAGAAAGGCCTTTGCCCTTTCTTGTTCTCCCCACTATTTTTCAGTGTTTTCCCCTTAGTTCTCCTTTCTCTACCAGGTGTTAAATTGTGTCATCTGGGGTTATAAGTTTGGCTGTAGATGTGGTTTCAAGACTTACAAATAAAATTCTCTTAGCAACTTGATTCTGTGAGGTGTTAAACATGGATTAGATGCTGAATGCTGGATGCAATGTGGGATTAAGATTTTAAATCATGTTTGTGCAGTGATGCTGTTATTTATAACAAATAATGGTGAAAAGATGCATAGTATATCTGAAATGGCAAAGAGGTGGTTATCTGCCAGCTTGAACGTGTTTCTTCCTTAAAGATGGGGTACAACAACTGTAGTCTCTCTAGTGATCTTTTGATTGGTTTAACCATCTTGAACAGTCTCTTAGAGACTTTTTTTAGTGCTCATCCATTTGAAAGCTGATAGTGTAATAGCTTTTCAAAGCAAAAACTCCATGAATTTCTCTATTTATTTGCAAAATTACTTGCATGGTATATTTTCTGGATTTAAGTGTACTGCTGTTCCATTATGTCTGGGAATTAAAATAAATGGATCTAGGGGGTTTTTGTTGTGTAAATGGACCTTTTTCTCTTCCAATGAATGATGATGACTTCATCAGTTTCTGTTGTAGTATTGGCTGAGTTCCTGAAATTATTTTTGTACAAGTGTTTTGAGAGCTGTTGCAGATGATTTTGCTTTCTTGGTTCTAATAATGGAATGATTTTTCTTTGGTGCAGCTTTATTCATAGCAAATTAATAAGGTAGAATATGACATAAAATTTCTGCCTTTCTGCTGTTAGTTACCTGTTGCTGAAATTGACTGTTGTTGAAACCCTGTATTGAGTTACAGGAGCATTACAGAAAATTTTGGTAGAAGTTACTCAGCTCTGTGTAGGCAATTGTGCTTTTGCCTGTTCCTTCAGGATGGTGAGAATATATTTGCTTACAGTATAATGAAAAAGCATATGGATTTTTTTGGGAAGGAAGGCACTGAACCCCCTTTACGTGCAGTATGGGCAGGTGTGCACAGCAGAATGAAATGCAGAGCACTTGTTTGAAATTTATTGTAGCAGTGAGAAGGAATAGCAGGGGGTTGCTTTTCTTTCGCCTGGAAGTTGCAGTGCACAGTGTAAAGCAATGAAAGCACAAGCCACAATTCCAGTCTTCCTTTTTTCGACTGCCCACCATCACCTAAAACTTCATCCCCCAAGAGGCTCCCCCTCCAAGCATTCCTGTCTGAGTTAGTAAAACAATAGAGTGTCTGTACTCCAGAGATGACCAAGATGGAATTAAATTATTACTAGAGAGTAAACAACACTCTTATCTGGAGGGAAATAGCCCTCAGCTGAAATGTTTTGTTTCCTAATTTGGCCAATTTACACAAATCAATTTAATGCATCTTTTGCCCTTGCTTTGACACTTGCCTTTTCAGACACAGAAGGTCTGACCAGTAAGGGGAAAGAAGGCAGCCAGGCAAGAGGAGAGATGCTCAGTGCCAGCTTAAAGTACTGAGAAATATGAGAACTGACATTTGTCAGACACATTTCTTCCCAAAGTGTGACACAGAGTAGTCCTCTCTGGGATTTAGCAGGGGAATGTGTTGTGGTACAGGAACAGCTGGCTACAAATGTGGATAGGAGGCTTGGAAACACAAGCAAAAGGAAGCCTGTGCTAAGCTGGCTACTGTTTTCTCCCTTATACTTTTCTAATCAACTGTATGGGTAAAAGTAAGTTGCTTGGTTATGCCATTGATTCTTCCAGTATTTATTTAATTTATATAAGTTTTGCTCTTGGCTTATTACAAGTATCTGGCCCATCCCCCACCATTCCTTCCCCTTCCAGCCAAAATATTTACCAGCTTTAGTAATAAGTTTTTGCGTGGTTTTTTTAAGGTTTTAAAAAAGTCTATGTTTCTATTTTGCTTTATGTTGTGACAGATTGTTAGTCAACCACAATCAAGACAGATCTGTAACAAGTTAAAAGACAATATGCTTCTGAGCTGGGAAGACATTAGAGATTAGGCTAGATATCTTGGTCATATGAATTTTCTCATTGGAGGTGGAATGAAGCTTAGCAGGGTCCCCAAGGACCCAGCCCTGGTCACAGTTTTACAACACAGAACCAGAAATGTCTCTTTTAGAATATGTTTACCACCACTTTCCAGTTTAATTAAATTCTTCATATCATCTGTAACAGGTGGGATTTGGGGAGAGGTTGTGTATGCAGGTTGTGTATGGAGGGGACCCCAACCAAATTTTCACCACATCTTGTTCCAGTCCAGCTTGCATGGGTCTTAACATAGATGTGGCTTCCACTAGATGATTCTGTGGTAATCTTTGATGTTTTGGGGTAATGTAGGATTGGATTGGGTAGCTGCGTAACATGCATCTTGAAAGGCCCTGGAGCTGCAAGTAGATGCAGTCAGATGTCTCTCCCAAGTTGTACTGAAGGGTTAAATGCTGCTGGTAAGGGTTTCTGCCACTGGGCAAAAGTACTGCAAATCAGGAGATGCATTTCAGACCACTGGGGAGCTGTTCCATATAACTGGCGCTTCCAAGCCTTGCACAAAGGTGAACATCAAAAGTTGTGATGCAGCCAAGTCAATGAAAGAAATGAAATAAGAATAATTGCATCAAGGCAGGGGGGAAAAAAGTATATTTAGTATGCCACAGTTCAAGGACCCTGGGCTGGATGAAATGTCAGGCTTTGAACCAGGAAGTGTTTCAGTGGAGCAGGCTTTGGATTCCCTATTATATTTGTGTTAAAATGAAAGGTGGACATACTGCTGGAAGATTACTTGCTTTAGGACATTGCATGACTTTGCAATATGCCTAACTTTAAAAATCTCTAACAGAGGTTTATTTTTTTTCTCCTCAATGAAGCTCCTTTAGTCCAAAGAACAGAAGACTTGGTTGAAATAGTAAGAGATCCAAGTACATTCATATATGTGAAAAACACCTGCATGAACCTGTAGAACAAAGAGGTTTTATGAGTTGTAATTAATTCTTATAAAAATGTAGGGACCAAACTTTGGTGGTGGAAGCAGGGATCATAAGTACTTGTGGGGCTTTTAGTTTTAATTGGTTGTTTTTTGGATGTCGTTGTTTTGTTGTGGTGTGAGGTTTTTGTTTGTCTTGGGATTTTTTGGTTTGCAGTTTGGTTTCGGTTGGGTTTCTTTTGGTGTTTTGGTTTTTTTTGGTTTGCTGGTTTGATTTTGGTTTGTGGGTTTTTGGAGAGTTTTTTTTCTTGGTTGTTGGGCTTTGTTTGTTGTATAGTATAGTTTTTTTGGGGGGTATAGTTTTTTGGGGGGGTTTCTTTTGTTGAAGTTTTTGTTGATTTTTTTTTTTTCAGTTTGGTGTGGGGGTTTTTTGTTAAGTAGGAAGCATTATTTTAATCTTGCAAGGAACAAGCATTGCTTAACCAGAACTTGCTGCTTTCTAGTATGGAAAGTGTAGGTGTGAAGACTGAAACCAAGGTATTAAAGGAATTGGAAACTTGCCCTTTTTAGATGTCCAGTATCTGTTATTTTTTTGTTTGCTTGTTTGTTTTAAAAGAACTACCATGAGGCCAGGGAGATTTAAGTTGGATGGAATTCCTATCCTTCTCCCAACTCCACCAAATCTGCAAATTGCAGAGTTCTCCAAACACTCTTTAACGTGTGTGGATCTATGGTCTGTAAGGTATGAGTGTTCACCTCTGGCTTGACTTGGGTCTGAAAAGCTTTTTGAGCTCAGGCTTCTATGCCAAGTAGTTTGAGGCTAATAGAAGAGAAAGCAGACCCCTGGGCTCAAGAGGTGATGTGCAGGTCAGACCTCAACATTTCCAACTCCACAGCTGGGATTTATAGTTTAGGGGTAAGCACACACCACAACACAGGAACATGCTTCTACAGCGAGATCATCCCAACACACCACACCTCATTTCTGCTACAAAGTGAGGACAAAATCTCTTTACAGGTATGGTAGATCAGAAGGCAGTGCAAGCGGGCTGGAGGCATGACAGTGATTTAAGGAAACAGCCATTAACCTGTGCATGTGAGCAGCATCCTTGCCAAGTGTGTTCACAGATGTCATTTCGTTTATCAAAATGACATCGTGTTAAGGGAAAGCAGAACTTCTTCAGGGGAGTTCCCTTTGTTTGTGAGACTTACAGAGCTCATACAGACTGAGTTAAAGCCCCATTTCCCAGAGTACAATGTGATAGTCTGTGTTAGTTGGTAGCAGGTAAGAGCTTAATAAGGTGTGTAATATTAAGGAACAGAAAGATAAAGAGAATGAGGTAGTCATGAATGTGTTGATGACAGTGGTGTGTGTCCAGCCATGTCTGCAATGAACAGAAGACACTTCAGTCAGCTGCAAGGGGGCCTGGGAACACATTGGGGTAATTTGCCTCAAGGCTAGTGTTTTACACAGAGTAAATAACAGAAGAAGGACTTGTCTGAGGAAAGTTAGCTGCTGTTGAGTGTCAGACTGGAGACCACACTAGAATGTGGAACTGCAGTTTTGTTTTATTGTATTGCATCACTAGCTATTGTTTGAATGTCTGCCTACTCTGGGCCATTTCAGTTGTTTGCTTCTCTAACTTTATATTAAGAGGTAGTGATCAAATTCTTCTTAAATTGATGAGGGCTAGTAATAACAGACAAACCCCATCTATCTCCATGTGTATGTGTGGGGTGATGTGGCAAATACATGGCTAAAAGGAGGCAGTTGTTAAATGTGTGGTGGTAACTTGTGATTGAGGAAAGTCTTTACAAGTACAGTGCACTTAAGTCAGAGGAAATGACTTATGCTGGAATCAATGGGCACTAGCATTGTTTTATGGAGAGGACTGGCAGAGGTGAAAGGCAGGCAATAGACACCATATTCTTTTAAAAACTCCTAAGGAATGGGATGCAAAGCGAACAACCATATAAATTCAGTGATGAAAACAAGTGTTAAAAAACTTCAATGCAAAGCTGTTTGTGTTTAATTTTTCTTCTTTTTTACATATCAATGCATCTAAATTAAAGAGAAAATATAACAAATACAACAAACAGAGCACTTCTTGCCTGGAAAAGATATGTGTTTAGGTTTGGAGTTGTTTTGCCATTTCACTGAAAACCATCTTTGCACTCACTGTAATCCAAAAGTCTCAAACTATCTTTGCCACCAAGATCCCATTTTGCTCCTCAGGATAAAAAGAAAACCAACAAACCCTCACAACTGTTTTCTACTACTGCATTAGTCTGTTATTTAGCTATTACTGAAGGAGCACCAAAAAACCAAAACCCCATCCTTTTCTAAAAGCTAAAACCTTCTTGACATTTCAACTCTTGAAAAGTGTGATTTATGTTATCCTAAATCAGTCTCCTTGATACTAATCAATACTTTCTCTCAGTTTTAAAACAGGAAATAGCTTCAGTCTGTGTTTAAATCCTGCAACGTCTCATGTCATGACCTTTTAGTAGTTTGTTCCTTTTCTCCCCCAATCCCAGTTTTCCCTTATTTTCCTTCTCACAAAGGCCCCTCAGCTTGTCCTTGGGTTTTTACTGAACAGTGGGAGCTGTCGAAATATCAGTTCCTGCTTTTGGGTACGTGTATCTTAGAGATTTCCAGTACCTACTTTGTAACCTTCTTTGGCCTTTCCCTTTGCCTTCCTTTTCATATCATGCTGTCTGAACTGCTATCTGAACTGCTCATTTTCTCACATCCACTTCAGCCCTGGGGTACAGGCTTCTGGTAGTCTGAAAGCCTGCTGCTCCGTCTGTGGGGATAATGAACTCCTTGACACCAGCTGTGTAAATCTCTGTTGTAGGCAGTAGTGTCAAGTCTGTAGGAGCATGTGGGAGATTAGTTCTGTGTCCAGACAGGCAGTATGGACATCCAGTGATGCTGGGCATTAGGATGTGGAAAGCTTGTATTTCCTTGTGGCATTCTGTTCAGTGATTCAGAGGTGTTAAATCTGTTGCTGAAGGGACACTTGGTATCTCTCCATTGGTTTTCGTTTGTTTCATTTGGAGACCTGACAAACTAAAAGTATTGGAGGACTATTGGTCCTGGCTGAGTAGACATGTTTTGAGAGAATCCTGTATATAACTTTAACAGACCTTGACATTATTAACAGGATCTTCTAGGAGAGGCCCCAGGGCTAAACTGGCCAGGATATCAGGCTTAGCTTTTTCAGACATTGAGAATGGAGGCTCCTGGCAGGGCAGCTGTCTGACAGGATGCTGGTGCAGTGAGGAATGCTGGTGTTAATTTATTCATTCATGTACCAGAATAAAAAGATGGCACTGCTGCACTTCTGCTTTTCTGTTTTGTTTTGTTTTGGTGCAGATATTTACTGTCTTTATGAACAGAAAATGGTGAAAAAAAAGTGCAGAAGAAATGTCTGCTAACTTACTGTCTGCTTTGTTCCTTTTTCTTCCCCTACAAGATATGTTGTGAGGATTTTTTTTAAAAGAGCTGAGTCTCATGAGTGCTGTCCTCAAGTTCAGTTTCCTGGTTGAAAATCTGCATATGGTAATGTAATATTCTTCTCCAGGAAAGATTTTTATGGCATATGTAAATGAAATAAGACCAGCCCCTGGTGGTATTGACAGGATGCTGAGAAGGAAGCTGACTGTGTATTAACGTGCTTGCAGCTTAGGTCATTCTCACCGAACCCTGCAGCTCTGTGAGGTTCAGCTGCTTGGTGGAGATGACTTCTCATTCTTTCAGTGACCCTTTGTAAAATGCTGTTTCATTAATGAGAGGGTTTTTTTTATAGACATATCTTCCCTAAACTGTAGATGATACTGAATTGGATGTGCAATAGTTCTGTTTATACAGGCATAATTAAAGAAATGTGAGCAGGAATCCAGCCAGTATCTGGTGTAAACATTACAATGGAAATAATCACTTTCTTTTGTGATCATTCAACTCTCTAGATCAAACTGACTTCTCCATATTTTAATCCCATTGGGACTGGTGTGGTTTCCTTTACTTAAACTTCCAGAGAAACTTTGATTTCTATCAATTTCTTTGTTTTAAAATCAGGAGTTTTAGTGGGAGTGGTATGAGATTTCAGGAGACAGCAAACATAACTGGAACTGGAAAAGCAGTTTCTGGGTTTGCTGTGGCATTAGATGTATTGCCCTTTTAAGAAATTGTCTTTTGTGCTCACAACTTGGTTTCAAGAAACTTTGTAGTTCTCTTTCCAGGACAGGAGAAAAATGATCTGGACAAAACTTATCCTCAACAACTTACGTTGTACTTGATGAAATGTGGTGTTAGTTGCTAGATTTCTTCCAGAGCTCATCAAGCTCCCTTATTTCACAGCTGGAAGCTTCCTTGGGATTTTGGTGCACTGAGAAGAGTATTTGTTTCCTATATTCAGGAAGCTTTTTGTCTGCTTTCCATAGTGCTGTGTTGAAAGCAGAGCTTCTCACAGGTTCTTTTCCCTTTTAATGAATATGTGTAGCAGAAGGAAAAATATCCTTCAGTGGAGTAATTGGCTGTTTCCATCAAGTATTCTTGTTTAGAAAGTTTGTAATAAAGCTGAGGAGCTTCTGTCAAGCAAAACAGTAGCAAAAGAGATAAATAGGAAATTTTATGTGGCAGGAAAATCTAGTTTGTCTGATGCAAATTTTGTTGTACCAGGTGATTGAAGAGCCCTTTGGCATGTATTCAGATGGAGTAACAACCATTCAAACCAATGTAGCTACACTGATCTGGAAATCTTTCAGCTCTGCAGTGGTGCCCAACATTTTGTTATAGAATATTTCCAGAACAGTTTATAATGAGACACTTGCAGGCCACGTGTTCTGAGTAACATCTGTCTTGTACCAAAACTGCTGCCCTCTCATTCTTCTCTCCTGTGGGTGATGACTCTTACCCCTCATCTGATCAGGTGAAACTATGCATTTTAACTACACAGTGTATTTGCTGTTAGCATTCACTTCAAGTAAGAATAAAGATGTTATCTGGGATAATTGGTAAAAACCTGTTTTAGTGTTTTTGCTGATTTTAAGATTGCTTTTTATGTTAAAGGATAATTCAAGAATGGTTAAGGAGAAATATTTGGTGTCTTTTTGCATGTACATGATGTCTGACTGAGTCCTTGTGGAGGAAAATCTTGCTGTAACCAGAATATTGTTGTCTTCTCCTGTGAGAGCTCCTTGGGATTTTGCTCTCTATCCCTTTGTGCTTCCTGTTTGCTTTGCCTTCTGCAAGTGTGTTAGCTCAAACAAGTATTTAAGACAACTGCCACCCAAGAAGCTAAGGAACAAAAGTATCAGTAAATACCCAAGTACTTGGAAGAAGAATTTAATTCGCCTTCTTAGCTGTCTGAGATTTCAGGAGTAGTGATAGCTGTGCTTTATTATTTTTGTCCTATGCTTTTCATTTTTCAAGATGGTTTCCTTAGTACTAATGGCTAAAGTCTGTTAAAGGCTGAGTATTCTTTTTGAAGTTTACCTTTGCTGTTGCATGCCCTCTCACTGCTGAATTAAATAAGCAGCTGTGCTGTACATTCAGTGAAATGAGATTAGGTATTTTCATTTTCTTTGTAGCTGATTATTCAATTAGAATTTGTTATCTTGGGATATTTTTGTTAAGATCTATGTTATACTGTCATAAGATTGGATTCTTAAAAGTTGCTGCAGCCTTCAAGTGTCTCATTTACAACTGTGGAGTTGCTTAAGCCTAGAACAGAATGGTAGCAAAAGGAACCCTGCAACAGAGAGGTTTCATAACTGGCCTACTCTCTGCCAGATATGGAGGAGGCAGAATATGTGCTAAGAGGATGATAGATCAAGCATATGAATCCAGAAGTTTTTGACAAGGCTGGTTTTTCTCCTTTGTGAGTGTCCCCCTTCTGAGAAAGACGTAGACAATGAGAGATCAAGAAGACACCATGTTCAAAAATACTGCAACTTGCAAAATTCCTTATAAGTTGAAGGTATGCTATATTTTTAAAAAATTGCTCTATGCTGTCAGTGGTAACTAATTTCTTTTTGCCTAGGAGAAAAAGGTGTAGAAAAGCAGGCTTATCACTGTCAGGATTTCAGTTCAAAGTGGTAAGGGGTCATGATGGTGCATTATGTTTCACTGCTATCCAGTCCACTGCAGTTCTGCAATTCACTGCACAAATTGCTATCTGGTTCATTGCAGTTTTAGAAGTAGAAGGTGAGCTTTTCCCTTCCAAGAGGTTTTTAGTAGGCTATCTCCAAACTTTATGGACAACACTGGAGTACAGCTGTTCTTTAGCTAGTGATAAATCCATATAGAAACTTATATTTGCTGTAGTTGTCAGCTAATGATCTTAAGCCTGATTTTCTATGTGAATGTCAGCATTGGACCAGACCCTATTTAATCCAGTTTTTGGTTTTAAACAGTGACCAGTAGTGACTGCCTTGGGAATATGTGTATAATTAGTGAATGAAACTTCTGTTGCCAGCAGCTGTATCTGCATCTTATTTTCACACTCCTTCATTGATCTTTTTCATTCATAAATTTTAAATCTTTTCCTCTGAATGTGTTTAAACTCTAATCTCAATTAGAGATTAATCTGTAATCTCACCCTGGACAAAGGGTATGTAGAGGAAGTATTCTCTTTTCCTTTTAAATCTCCCTGGTAATTTCATTGGATGCCATCAAATTATTGCATTTGAAGAAGTTAAGAATAATCATACTCTGACTGCTTTTCTTCCCCCTCTTCCTCCCCAGTAAATATGCCTTCAGTATATTGACATTTAGTTGACTTTTTCAGACAGAGGGTCCTTGTTTAAAAAGACTTTCGTATTTTTGTTGTTCCCTGTCTGCCTTTGTTTTTTTGTTTGTTGATTTGGTTTGGGGTTTTGGTTTTTTTCTTTTTTTTCTTTTTTTTCTTTAACTTTTGGTTCATTTTATCTGATTGAGAGAAAAGAGCTGCCACTAAAGAGTAGGACGCAGTGTGGATTTATGTATTTGCATAATGGAGAGTTTTGTCATTTATGTTTTGTGGGTTTATGAAGTTGTTGCCCTATGGACCTAGGTGAGCAATTTCCTTACACAGAGCTGAGATTCCTAGATCCAGAAAAATGATTCATTCCAAAGCCTGCATAACAACTGAAGTGCTGAAGGCCTGTAAACATATGGCTTCGAGCTGGTCACCTCCAAGGTGAGACCAGGACTGAGATTAATGTGTGGCTGTTATGCCTGAATTTGTCTGAGATGCGTGAAATAGGCCTCCATATGTGTAAATGCTTTTAAGGAATGGCTTTGGTGTGCATACTGAAGGCACCACATGAAGCAGGATTAAGCTAAGTGTCCTCTTCAGACTGCAGGAGTTTAAAACCACAGTGTTTCCCCTTCTCCTGCCTGCCTGAAACGAGGTTTGGTAAGATATGCTACCCATCTCCCATTGTGTCACTTGAAGAAGAGAGTGGATCTTGATTTCTAAATCCTATTCCTGTTGTTGTGTATATCAATTATCCAGAGGGAAATATCTTCCTTTCCTCTAGCTTTATGCCTGTTCCCTGAAGTGGAGTTAGTAATCTATCTGTACCTAAAGAAGCAATTTATTTATCCTTTTGTGTTTTGTTCATTTGGGACATGGTCAGTTAACTATAACCAGAGATTTGTTTTCCTAGCAATTAAATAACTTCCAATTAGAGACTATGCATCAGGGGAAAAAAAAAAAAAAAAAAAAAAAAAAAACCCCTTGTGCTGAACCCTGGAAGGGTAGAACACAACACATTTCAGCCAGATTTTGTACTGCTTCCGGCAGACCTGAAAGAGTCATGCACCATTGGTTCAGGTTTATTTGTGTGTGTGTGCGTGTCTTAGCGTTCTTCTGTGAATCTTACAGCAGCTGAGTAGAGAAACAGAGTACTGGGACGAGTGGTGTAAAGTTGATAATGTCTTCCCTACAGTAATGCCACAGAAGTTTGTCACTGGAATCTCTCCAGTGAAAGGATCTTGAAAGAAAGGTGAGTCAGTGAAATGGAAGAAAGAAGGAGGAATTTAAGTAGCATGAAAAGGGAAGTGGGAGGTCATGTTTGTTTTCTCTAATTATGATTTCAGGAGAGTAACTGGCTGCAAAATTAGTTAATTATCTTGTGTTTATTGTAAACTCCTATGCTTTTTCTGAAGACACCAGAAGTCCTTTTGCTTCATAAATTGAGTTAAATCAAAGAACTTTCATTATATTACAGAGCTCTATAAATTGATGTCACAACTTGAGAAAAACACTTTTATCTGCAAGCATTTAAGAGCACTGCCACTTTCAGAACCATGCAAGACATTAGTAGCTGGCTTGTTCAACTCCTTTCAGCTTTCATGCTGACACATACCATATTGAGGACATGGGTTGTTTGTATAATACTTGGTTTGATCTTTTTTCGTGGTACTTTCAGTACTATTGAATCAATCAAAGTAAGTGACTGCTCTGTTGGGCATTAGCATACATTTAGATATTTCTGCATTAAGAGCTGTTCACAGAGGAAAAGGCTTTTATGTCAAAAGGAGAGTAAACAGTATGACTGCCACTGCTTTGAGCTGTGCTGTTACTTCTGACCCACAAGTATTTGAAAGTGAGCCTGTTTGTACTAGCAGTTATTCTAGTTTGGGCCACCTTGTCAGAAAGGGTCCCTCTTGTCCCTCCTCTTTTTGAATTTCCAATTCCTTTAGTCATCAGCAATGCTGCAGATTGCGTGAATGCCACAGATAGGGAAAGGACTCTCAGTTGCTCTTGTGATGGCTTGCTTCATTCATTGATTAGCACACACAACTGAGTTGACTTCTTTATCTCCTGCTGCACAAGCTACTGGGAATAGTAATGCTAAGACAGTTGGTAATGCTGAATATTCATAATTTGTGCGTGACATGTGGATGTAACTTCCCTTGGAAACTTTTTCACATGAACTTATTGGGAAACCCAGTTCTACAGAGGACTGACTAATCGTCTGGACCTTTTTCAAGCCTCATTAAATTCCATGAAGGATTAGTTTTTTGACTGGGTTTGTAGTGATTACTGTCAGCTACTAAATTGAGTAAAGAACCACTTAAAATGCATCTGTGCCTCTTCTAATGTCTTTCTTAATGCTGTTTTATAAATGTCACAGATAAGTAGTGAAGCACAGGAAGGGATAGAAATGAATAAAAGTGTGTCTGAGATATAAAAGGCTGGGAAAAAATATTGCAGAAGTTAACATTGACTATGATAATTATGGCCCAATGTAATTAAAAAAGATTTTGTTCTTGAACTCCGTCTTTTGATCAGCCTTACTTGTAAATATATGTGATATTGCGTTTAAGAAGATTCCAACTCAAATATATATGCTTAAGTTTCATAGAAAAATAGGGCTAACAGTTTTCAGTTTTCCTAATTTTCCTGCTCAGTTTTCTTAAACTGCAAGAATTAGATCTAGTACTCCTTTTCCTTTATCTAGCAAAGATAAGGGAAAGAAACTAGAAATGTCTGTTACTACAAGATCTTTCTTTGAGAAGTAGGTTATGATCAGACGTTATGAACTAATGAGATGAAGATGTTTATTTTTTGCTTGAGTTGGAACTAGTAATTTGGAGAGTGCTAAAAATGTAAGTGCTTGAGAGCTTACTATCTTGGAAACAATCTTTGCCATGTGGAACTTTTTTCTGGATCAGAGCAGTTTCTGTTGAGTCTACACTGGCTGTCTAGCTTTCTCAAGAGATATGTTTATTTCTTCTGATGGATTGGCTTTTATGCCAGATGTTTAGGGGTTTTTTTTAAGCTGAAAAGTCTATGGCCTAAAAATAACCAAGAAATTTTATAGTGTCTACCCAAAGAGCTGTTAACTTAAAAGTTGCCAAGTCTAATGTATCCACTGCTAAAATACAAAAATTTCAAGTTAAAGAAATTATGCACCAAGTTATTTATATGACTTCAATACCAGTGGGTTATTCAGGCAAGAGAAAGGGAGTGATGTGATGGTGCTGATGGATGAGGAAAAGGCAAGGCTGGAAGGAGAAGACTGTTTACCTGGGGAAGATGCTCCAATAACATGGGATGATGAATACATGCAGAGGAAGGAGATGAAGTCACTTCTCTATTGCAGTGCCCAGTTGTGCTGTGTCTCACTGGAGACCTCCAGCACACAAGGCATCATGTGTGCTAAGTGAATTGTTAGAAACCCAGGCCCCGCTGTGTGACAGAATCACATGGGAACCCTCTTCAGGGACTGTTTCAGTCTATTAGCAGGGAAGAGTCTCTGTTGTCGCTAAACTGAGATTTCAGCTGCAGGTCTGAGTGTTTTCAATCTGAGGCCACGGGCCCATGTTTCATTGTTTGATGTGACAGGAAAACCTTCAAGTAACTCTGTGTAATGCAGAACTACAGTATTGTTAACCTGCCTCTTACCTGCACAAGCCCAGGTGATACAACCTCCTCTTAAATGTTACGTATTTTAGACCCCAGACCATCTTAGTAATTCTCTGCTGAACTCTTTACAGTACTATAGATGTTACCTCACCTGTGCTGAGGAGAAGACTGATAATAAATAACTTGTGTCTCTGTCCTGGTCACACTTGTGTCCTGATTCCCTTCCTAGTGCATGGTGTGCTTTGATCTCATGAAAGGTGTTTTTCTGGCTCACGCAGAACCCAATGCCCACCACAACCAGATTATGGGCTGACCATTTCCAAGCCTGCATTAATACATGAGGTTATTCTTTTCCAAGATGTGGAAAAGACATCTTTGTCTGATGTCTCTGAGGCCTATTAGCTCAGTCCCTGATTTTCAGCTCAGCCCTTTGATTCCTTGTATTCCAGTCCCCCTAGTTCAGCATCATCTTCTGACCCTCTGAGGGTATCCCTTTTGTCAGCATTTGGGTTACTGATGATGTTGAGCAGGATGGAACCTCATGGTACCATTGCCACTTTGACACTGAATGTTTGTCCTTATTGCTGTGAACTTTATTCTGTATGAAATATGATGTATTATTTATGTCTCTAATATGTTAAAACTGGTGGGTCCTCAGGCTAATTGCTCTGCCCTGCACCAGCATGTTGGTTTGCATTTGGGGTGTTATTTTTATGGAACAAGGTGAACATGAGTAAAATCTGTACTCCTAAAAATTAAGTCTACAGTACTATTATACCCAAGTGCACATAGAGAATAAATATGTTTTCTGTTTTATGTAAATTAGTCAGATTATTTTTGCATTCAGAAAATTTAGGAATTTGCTTTTTTTGGCATGCAATGTGTTTTTACAGATTTTTTTAATCCAAATTCCTAACTTTGATTTTTAAGTCACCGTCAAATATGAGTTTAAAGGTAATTAGTACTTTGTGATCTTAATGGTTTTCCATTATACTCATGGGAGAGTTGCTCATATAATCCCTCTCTGTCTTCATGAAATGAGTGTTGTGAGCACTTTCATGTTAGATTAGAGTAGCTGTGGCCTCCTGGAGTTTTGTGGTTTTGATTATACCTTGAACACCACTGCCAGCAGACTCCTGGCAAGGCTACTCTGACCCTGTTTGGAGAAATGGGGTGTAGAGAATTGTATAGACGTGTACAAAGTGTAATCACTTTTTAAATCTTAGTTTAATAAAAGTGCCCTGAAGGTGTGTGTGCTGGTAGCCCAGCAAGACAGCCAAGCCTTTTTGGCTGTGCCGTGCAAACTCTTACAGTGGATTCTCATATGCAGTTGTCATTACCAAAACAATTGGCACATCTGATTTTAGGAGGGTTGAGATCAGCCTCTTGTGTATTGCCCCCATCTGTCCCCCTCCACCTCCCAGGCTCTCAGGCACAGTTTAGAGCCTGTACCCTGCAGTGTAGACCAGCTTGTAGAAGGCATTCATTATATGTCTACTGAGTCTGTTGAATTAGAGCACTTTTCCCGTTACCACATTGGTGTTCCACTTCTGCAGTGTATCTTGAGATCTTGCTTTCCAGTTGCCAGGTCATGTTTGAACTTGGGGCTCATTTTTTACCTCAGTACCTGTTTGGCTATAGGATTTTTTTTTTCAGTGTGTTGTATTTGAAAATTAATTACTGTTACTTGAATTTTACCAGTATGTGAAACATATAATCTTATCAACTTCTGCTATATCCTAAAGAGATTTCAGTGAACTTAGGCTTCCAAATTCTAGCTTTTAACTAAAAGAGAAAACAAAATGTACTGTATAAATTGACTGTTGACTGCATGCTGCTACAAAAGCCGTATTACTAAGTCAGGTGTGCCTGCATAGGCTCAAAGCTGTTCTCTAGACAGAAGTTACTGTAAGCTGACCTGATTTCATGGCTGGATTTAAAAAAGAAAGCATCAGCTTAGCTGCACTGATATGCTCTGGTAGACATGGAGAGTATCCTATCTAACTCAAAAAAGCTGCTTTTCTGTTTCCTTTAGAGCACACAAATTTTTCAGCATGGGCAACTCATCATTTTTCCTCCCAGGCTTTTTGCTTCTAATCGTGCTTAAGTCATGAAGAGCACCAGCGAGTACAGTTCAACTTGAAGCAGCTCCTTTTTATTTGTCTCAATTTTTATGTTATCTGTTTAAGAGATGTTTCATGTGATCTGGCTTATTTAGCTCATTGAGTTATTGTTGAGGCTATGAGTGACCTAAGTGTTACATGAGCAATAAATAAGAAGGTATAAATAAGAAGGTCTGATACTTCAGGTTCCATTGGTGCTTGTGACTTGGATGTGGTCAAATTCAGTGTTGCTGTGGCACTAATGGTCTGAAGAAGCCCAGTGCTTAAAAATCATTGTAGCAGTGGGAGAACAACATTCTTCTAAGGCTGATAAGGTAAAGAAGTGTATATGGAAGAAATGTGCTCTCCTCTGGCCCCAGTAATCTGCTGGTACTTCACACCTGCCTATCAGCTGCCCAACAGTTCACCTTAAAAGACCACAAGTTAATAGGAAAGGGCTCATTATAATGCCTGCTGAAATGTTTCAAAGCTGGTTTTCTGTCCAGGGAAGAAGGTCCTTTAGGAAATGTCCTTCTGCCAGCTTTCAGGAGAAGTTTTACATAAATGCAGCTATTTTCTCATGCTGTTTCAAAGCTCCTTATGTGTAATTATTCTTGTGTCTATCTTTATTCCCTTAATCAAAAAGAGTAGTGGAAGGCATGATTCTTCTTGGCAAATTAGTACTAATTAAACATGTCCTGTGACAGGTGGACATGTGTGTTACCAAAAGGGAACTGCAGCATTTTGTGTTCTTTATGTAAAGATGAAAATGTTTGAAATTCTGAAGACCTGGCTCCTAGTTCTGTATTCCGAGCCTAAGTCAGGAAACAAAATCGTTGGCCTAGTTTGTTATATTAAGCAAAACATTTGTGCTTTTTTAACTCCACAGAACACAGTCCTGTGTTAAACTCTGTCTGTACTGATATGGGTGATCCTGTGGTTAGGAATATGGATGAGAAACTAAAAGTCATGTGAAAAAGAAAAGCAGTTCTCAGAGTTGAGATGTAGTCAGGAAATCAAATTTCTTTGATGCATTTTTTTGTCAAAACTCTTGAAGATTCCTTTCAGTAACAACAAGGTAGCCAGCTTGGAGCTTTCAAGAGGCATAATTCTGAAGCCAACACAAGTTTGGGAAAAGAGGGAATTGAGTTTTCTGGGGCTTTTCCTTGTGTGTTAAGCATTTCAGGCTGTGTATATATACACTGTTAATAAGAGTTATAAGGGAGCAAGCATTGACACTGTAATTGACTGTGTGTGTTGATCCTGAGCTGTTGAAGTACTTATTCCCTGACAACACCAAAATGCCTGCACAGGCTTCTGGACACAGTCTGCTCAGGCAGTGTGGCAGAGGTGAGACTGGTCTAGGTTGGCCTCCTTTTGCCCAGCAGTTTCCCCCACTATTGTGGCAAGTGGTGTGCTTATGCCTCGTGTGACAGCCTGTGATGTGCAGCGTTGGTTTCACATCTCTGCAACATTGTCCTCATCCTTGGAAGGTGCTTGACAGTCAAGGGTGCAGGGGACCAAATATGTGTTGTGTTCACTCTGCCATCTGGTCTTCTGTTTTGCTCTTACAGAGGCAGCTGCTAGTTATCAGTGTTGTTTTCACAAACCACAGGACATTTCTGTGTCTTAAACAAGATATGTGTGTATATGGAACCATGTGCTTGTTGATTACAGATTACCCTAGAAACTGGCTGTGTTAGTGGCTGGCCATTACAATTACAAGTTATTACTCTATCTTCTTGATGTAAATTTAACTTAGACTCTAGGTTGTGGATGAGGACTACAAAATCACCCCCTTTCCCTGGATGCTGTATTTGAATGCTGTCATTTAACCATGGGCTTAGTGAATAACTGAAAGGGTGAGGAGGGGAAGGAGGAAAAATAAAGGAGTGATATTCTAAAACAGTGTTACTTGTATTGAGTCTGATGTTAGAGGTTAATGTCAAGTTCCTTTCTTTCAGCCTGTGTTTGGGAGTGGTGAGAATGCTGTGAATGTTCTGCTCTAAGTTAGTACCTAACCTGACTTTGGACAGAGCACTGATTTAATTGTTGACCAAGCGTGAGCCGATCCCAGTCAGACTTTCAGTTGTCAATGGCTTTCCTATATAAAAGTGGTCTTTTCTTTTTTTATAATCTTAGTGCGAACACCCTGGTGCTGAACTTTCCTAGCTGTAGAGAGATTGTGAAAAATGGAAGCTCAGTTATTTTTTTAAAAAATATCTAATTGTTTATGGACTTTGCAGGCATTTTATTCAATCGAGACTGAACTTAAGGGAAGGGTGGGAAATAACTTGCATTTTGGTAGTGTTGTTGTAATGGAAAATTTGTGACTTCACCTCTCTTCCCTGATAAGTGAAAACCCTGATTTTCCAGGTTACTCATAGTTTTGAAATTGAAAAGCTTGCAATTTTACAGATGTGGCACTTTCACTTTGGATAATGAGTCTTCTACATGATTGCAGCCCTATGATGACAAATACTGGTTAAGATGCCCTGCTCCAGGTTGTGTCTGTCTTGTTGTCTGCTCCAGGAGCATGTAATTCAGAGATGCTAGGCTTTTGAACTATAACATGTAGTTGCAAGTTGATCATGTATATGCATTTTTATATTAAATTCCAGGAAACATTTCACAGAGAGGAAGAAAAATAAATCATGCAGGGTTACTAGAATTCAGAAGAAAAAAATCTGCCAGTGCTTGTAGTGCTGCTGAAATAGCAAACTCTCTCAAATCTCCTAGCTGCAGATCCCTTCATCTTCCTTCCGTGTCAATGTCTGTGGTTTTTTTCTCAGGTATATCATCCTAAAAGCAGCAGCAGTTTACAACAGTAATGGTGTCCAATGCTGCTTTATTTTATATTTCTGAGCCGTAGTTGAGTGGAGGAGTAGAGCGTCCATCAGGCCAGTGAAAGGAGGTTACCCAGGAGATGCAGCTCAGTCTCTTCTCACAGGTGGTGAGTGACAGGACAAGGGAAAATGGCCTCAAGTTGCACAGGGGAGGTTTGGATTGGGTATTAGGAAAAAAAAAATTCACTGAAAGTGTGGTCAGGCATTGGAACAGGCTGCGCAGGGAAGTGGTTGAGTTACTATCCCTGGAGGTATTTAGAAGATGTGTAGATGTGGTGCTTAGGGCTTAGTGCTGGGCTAATGGTTGAATTTGATGATTTTGGATGTCCTTTCCAACTTTAATGATTCTCTGATTCCATGATGGCCATGTATGTGGTGTGACTGATGCTCTCACAGTATTGCTGCTCTGTTTCTAGAGGCGGGTGCTCACTCTGCTTCTTCTAATTGATCTTTTGGTTTCATCACAGGGCAGAGGCTCCCTAAATTGGCTGATGTGCTTATTAATTGACATAATGTCAATTGTCAGTTAATTTCATCATGTGTTGCAAAATTTTGTAAGCAAATCTGCTATGTGAAATACACGGCTGCTGGCTCTGTGTGCATGTCCTCAAGGGTATAAAAGGACTAATCTGTATGTTTTACAGACTGAAAATTTTTTGCTTTGTCATTAGAAAAAGACTGGTTTCTGTGTTGCATGAGAACTGCTCAGGCTGATTAGCATGGAAATGAATGTGCCTTAATCAGCTTGGGGTAAAGGAATCTCAAAATTAATTTGATATATTAGTTTCATTTTAAAAACACATAGCTGTTGCCACTAGTGACCATTATAGCAAAAAATGCAAAACAGTCTTTCATTCAACGCTGTGTTTATACCAACTCATCACTTTCCAAATAATTTGTTTTCCAAACTAGGTTTTCAGTATTTAATCTTTGCCCCATAGAGCAGACTGGGGGAAGGGCAGTCAAGACAGAAATGTGCAGGGAGGGATATCAAAGAGGAGGAAGATGCTGACTTGAAACTTAACCCTGTGTTCCCTGGAACACTGTGTTTATGTTACACTGCTTAATACCTCGAATCCAGCTTATAAAGAGATTATTTCCTAGCCCCTGTCCTCTGAAGATCATTTCAGTGGCAACAGTGAAAGGCAAATGAGTTACTGAAATATGCAATGCAAGTGGGAAATTCTCTAATGATGTGTATGCTAAAAAAACCCCCATATAATTGGCAAAAACTTTTTTTTTGGTAGTAAAAAGATACTAAATTCATTTGTGTTCTTCCTGTTCAGAAGACTGTATAATTCAGAGCCTTTATAACTACAAAGAGGGCTTTATATTAAGAAGGCGTATCTAATTTATCCAAAGTGATGCAGAAGAAACTGCTTTGGTAACCATTAAATTAAAAAAACTGACCCATGTCCTGTGAGCATGTATGTAGAAGTGTGCATGTGTTTTGACTTAGAGCCCTGCTAGGCATTAAAAATACCCTGTTCTGGATAACCTGAAATTTAGAGGTGATGTATGTTGCTTAGAAAGTCAAGTCTGTGACTGGCACACCAGTGAGACTGAAAAACTGAAGGAAGATTTTTTTCGTCTTATAAGGTGAAACGACACCCCTGATGACAGGTGAAATAGGATGTAAAACTCTTTAAAATAATAATAATAATAATAATAAAAATAAATAAAATACTTTAAGCAGTCTGATAAATTTGGATGAGTGAAGCAGTTTGAAGGACGGTCTGCTCAGGAAAAAAATTAAGTATGGAGAAGTGAGACTGCAAATGAATTGACAAAGGATCACAAAGCTGAGATTGTTCTCACAGAAGCCAGCAGAGGTTTGGTAAGGCTTCTGGTTGTCTGTTCAAAAGACATGGGGCTGTAGAAAAGTATTAGCAAGAGCAGGAAGCAGAGTCAAGAAGTGAGGATTTTAGAAGGGGGGCTGTGTCAGTCAGTTCAGCATCAGGTGGCCATGTCAGGAGGAAGCAGGCATTCTACCTTACCAGAAAACAGGTGAGCAAAAGCCGGTGCACTTGATTAATTTAAAGCTATTTAGCACTGCAGTAATGTAAAATAAGGTCTTCCTCCTGTGAAATTTTATGACTTTTCCATGTGAGCCACTTACCCTCAGCTCCCTTTACCTTGCTTGAGAGAAAAACGGCAATTTTAAGAGATGAACTACAACCTTAAAAGTAATGTCTCAAAGCCAGATGAATTGCACTCTAGAAGTGCCTGTTTCTCTCTGACTATAAAAGGAGTGTGGCATGATTAGTGCAGATAGAGATGTCTCCATTGAAGACACTTATGTGAATTTGGATGAATTCCTTTGGTGCTTTTTCTGAACAACTAAATTATCCCATCAATTCACTCAAAAACATAAGCTTACTCCAAAAACTTAAGTACTGCACCAGAGCCAGTCCTATGAAAGTTGTCAGCAGGGGAAGGAAGTTCAGAGAAATTACTAAATGTAAAGCATTCAATGCAAGGCACATTTTGAGTCAACGTGATATGTGCTTTTGTTCACTTTTCTTCTGTGGGTTACTGTATCATTACAAGATTATCCAAGATATCTCATGGCATCATGACTGCAATTCAGGCCCTACCCGTGTTTGGATGACGTGCTTGAAATCTGCAGACTGGTGTGCGTTAGGTGAAATCAACTGCATAATTAAGAACTGCTAAATGTAATGTCATGGTAAATACAACGTCATGGTAGTGCTCCTTGTCTTCTGAGCATTACTTTTAGTGGTGTGTTAATTTATCTTGGTTTTTTTTCTGGGAACCAATGCATACACTTATGACTATGTTATTCATAGCTCTCAGCTTTCTGGGCTGTCTCATCTGCCTTTTCTGTAGATGAGGTCACCGACTTTTTTTGAAGTACTAGTGTATTTTATGATAGAACAGGGTAAAATCGTGTTCACTGCAATAAAGGTAAACTCTTAAGGGCCTTTTGTGTTGCATTAACAAGGCATTTCAAGGAAGTAGGATATCAATTTTATGTTTCATGTTAAAGACATTAATGTCTTTGTGTTTATGCCTGTTATGGCAGGGAAGCAGAAAAAGGTAATACTTGAAACAGCTTTCTTCCTTGCCTTCCTCTTTCCACAAATGAACATTAAAAATTTAAAAGCATGGCTAAGAGTGTCTTCAGAGTATTTTGTATCAAATCAGGAGTGTGGAAAGTATGCAATCTTCAAATGCTCTAGTCTCCTTGTTTTTGTGGAAGGGACCCACAAAAAAAATCCCCAGAAAACCCAACACCTGTGGCAGAACACAGGAGACAGCTGACAATAGGTTTCAAACTGTGCCTTGCTTAGGTGTGGAAGAACTTGTGGGACTGACTGTCTTCGTGGCCTTGTAAGTCTGTATATAAACTCATCTCTTAAAACTTACGTAATATTTTTCTCTGTATATATATCTTATGAATAAAAGGACTCTGGTAGGATTTACTTCATTTTTATTGATCATGTATCTTTTTATAAACAATTGATAGCTTCATTTGCTAGTTCTGTAGCAGAATCTTGCCTTTACTTGGTCCTAAAGGACTCAAATGCAGTAAATAAAACTAATTATTTTCTGATATACTGCATCTTTATTTCCCATCTGGTCTTATGTCCGTATATTTTGAAGCATCTGCAGTGATTCAGCTGTAGATTAAGGGCCTTTTGTGAGAATTATTATTTACAGTTGCCATCAGTTGCTGTCATACATCTATAACTGCAATAAATGCAGGTATGCATAGGGACAGAATTAGGAAAAGTGTTTGTCGCTTCCTACTGACAAGATCTTAGGGAGTATAGCTGACTGGTGTGACACAGGGATGCTTGTGCTGATTGTGTCCTTCCTATTGTATTTGTGACTGCATCCATCTTGGTACATTAGATGGGAATAAGAGGGATTGCCTTGTAGATTGCACAAAGTGTGCAGTAAAGGAATTGATTGTTTTAAATCAGTTGAAGTACATTAAAAATTTCAGATGAAGTTCTATTGCATTGCTTTGCTTGGTTAAAATTGATGGTTTCATGTTTCTACTTTTGAGGTTTTAAAAAACTTTGGTACCAAAATGAGTTCGTAAATAAAATGTTTGATACTTACTTCAAAATATCACCGCTTCACTGTTGGTTTGGGTTTTTTTGTAGTTGTTGGGGGGTTTTTGTTGGTTGGTTTTTGTTTCTTTTTTTATGAAACTTTTCACTAAATTATGACAGAATTTGCTAATTGCTTTGATTGTCCCATAAAGTATCCCTGATGAAAAAATTTGAACTGAAAGATCTTTCATCTTGCTTAAATTCTTTTAAAAAAATAAAGTAGGCCTGAACAAACATCCCAGTGAAATGCGGAATAGAATTGTAGAATATCTCAAGTTTGAAGGGACCCATAAGTCCATCTCCCTGCTCCTTGCACCTAAGACAAGATCATACAAATAGAAGTTTTCTGAACAGACAAAACATATCAGGTAAGAATTTTTCTTGTTAAAGTGTATTCAGGCTGGAGAAGCAAATGCAAATTAAATGCTTTACACCATTGGGACCCCATCTGCAGAAGTCAGTGGGAAGCCACTGACATCTTCGTTGCAAACCGTCTGTGTTACTGCTCTGTGCTGTGCCCTGTGCTGTTTCCTCATGAGCCTGTTCAAAGTTTGGGAGGAACCTCAAAGTATTTCCTGATATAGCAATACAGTATGTTGTTACCTGAAAACTACTCACCCCCTGCCTCCTTCCACTGTTTCCTTATGAACTAGGTCTGTATCTTTCTGAGAATCCCTGGCTCTGGGCTGTATTTCTTTCCCAGCTTCTTCACAAGGTGTGGTTCTTTGTGCCCTCTCTTGCCTCTACCCATCCCATTACAGAGGAAGCAATGTGACATGGAGGCATCAGTCATCTTCAGGATGAAAAGCCCTTTCTTTGTTCAACTGTTAAAGGTGCTGATAAAGACTAAGCAGGTTTGAGACTGACAAGAACCTTCTGTTTTCCATATTAGCTTTTACTTTCCTGAGGGCAAGGCTACCAGAAGGATGTCCCAGAGGTGGGCAAGGAGCCCCTGTGCTGCATGACTGACACTTCATGTACCCCTGCCATCATCCATGGACAGTTTATATTGCACAGCCAAATGCTGAATGATAGGTGCTTTATAAAGGTGAAGTCTTCATCTCAGGCTCTCCTGTAGCCTATGTAGGCTAAATTCAGATTGTCAGGGAAAGAGTTCAAGCAAGAATCTGACGACTTGATCTTATCAGGTTGTAGCTATCACTACAGTTGTAGTACTTGAAACCTGACTTCGTTTTTTCCTCAAGTATGTGTGAAGAGAATCAATCTGTTGTCAAAGACATTTTTGAGCAGAGGCAATAGAAATAATTTCTGTATAAAGGAAAATATTTTAGTGAACTCTTGAGTGGCACTCAACCTTTATAAGAAGCACTGCTGTCTGACCAGGGAATGAATACAAGAGTAAGCTGAAATTTTGATGCAACTGATGCTTTATTCATGTCTTAATTCTTGTTTGGGTGTATATCCAGGCAAGACATACATCCTGATACCATTGCAGTGAGCTCTGCAGTGAAAGCCAGGGATCTTCTGTCTAATAATACGTACCAATTCTGTCACTGCAGATTTCTTTTTCAAAAAAGTTAGTTCTTTCCTTGTGCTTTTTACTTTGAACTTGTTCATTTGTCCATAATCTTAGTGAACTTGGCTATATCTGGGGGAGCTGCAGTTTAATAGTATCCTGTGCTATAATCTTCAGTTCTTCCTGTAGACAGCTTATCAAATGTGCAGGATTGTACCAGAGCTCTGATCATCTGGTTAAGGGGATTAATGTCACCTAATGCAGTTTGTTGGTGCCAAACAGATTATAAGGAGGCTGAGTCAGTGAACTGGGGGAGGAGAGGTGTAAAACCCCTCAGGAAATCAGTAATCATCTCAATTTGCAGCTTTTGTAGATAATGTACTGTGTGCAGCAACAAAATGTGTTCTCTGGAGTTGCGGGCTGTACTTGCTGTTGAAGTGTCAAAGAGGATGCTTGTTATAGAGCTGCTGTTTAGGACAAACAACTACAATCAAGTAACACTTTGTGCTGAAATCTTGTCTTAGATTTCGTCTTAAACCAAGTCCCTAAATATTTGTGGTATTTAATATGCACATGTAGCATTTCCAGTAGTTTGTTTAGCCTTACTAAGCATATAGGGATGTTAAACATTCACTGTGGGCTGCATAACTGTGGATATAATTAACTTCATTTGGTCAAGACAGTAAAAGCATACTCTGTGTACATTATGTAGCTGATGAATGCATTTTTATAGAGACATTCCCTTGACCTGCCAAATAATGGATCACTAATGGCTTAGTTGACTTAAAATCTGAAACCACACCTACAGTGTTGGCACAGAAGTGAACACAGGCTGTATTAGCTTGCTTGACATGTCCCAGCTAAACTGCACTAGAACAAGCTTGAGCATCTCTGCCACATTCTGGTCATGTCTGAAGTGTCTGTAGACAAGCTGCTGGTTTAAACTACAGAGTCAGAGATGCTGTTCACATTTTGTCTTTTTTTCTTCCCCTGATCTTTTAAGCATATTTGAAAACAGGGCACTTCTTAGCTATTTCCATTGCTATGTAACTGCAAAGTAATTGAATGTAAGTTGAAATTCCAAGAGAAGTGTATGTCTGAGAAGGCTGTTAGCATCTATGTGCAGTACTTTGCCGTGAAGAAATAATTGCATGAGGGGTCTGCCAAAAATACATGGTCCCGTGTTCTGGAGGTGCCCCTGGGGCTGGTAATGGGAGTCTGTGCACTTATCAGTCCAAATCCTCCACAGCTGGCCCCAGGTCTCTCTGGAGTTTCCATTTTATGGCTTGAAGTCCCTTTGACTCCTTGCTCCATGCTTTGGTATTTTATTGTGGGAGTACTGAGGGAGAGGGAGGCGCATGTGTGTGCATGTATGAGAGAAAAGTTAAAATTTGGTGTAGATGATACTCAGAGCTGATTTATAATTTAAAACCAGCACCTTTTGTGCTCCATAGATTAGTGTGTTGGGGTTTTGTGTTGGTAATTTAACTGGGTCTCTACTGTGCCAAGTGGTGTTTTCACTGCCAGGTAGTGGAGTGCTTAATAGATCTATCCAATCGTATTAAGTAAATTTTATGGTTTAGTCAACTTTTTCCTGTATGTGGCTTTCAGGAACAGGACAGCTGCTAGACTTCTCAGGTGGTTTAGTTCACATGTGAAGGTTGAGCTTAGCAAGTTTCTTTTCCCCCTAATTACTTATCAAGTTATTTTAAGAGTGATTTACTAATAAAATGCCTATTTAGGTATTTACTAAACAAAACCAAGGCCATAAAGTGTAATGCTGAACAAGATAACTCTGCATTTTTTTGATCAGCAGTGATCCTGCGAAAGTATTAAATGGCTGTTTAAATTGCTCCCACAGGATGTAAACTCTGAAAAAAAAAAGCCATGTAAAAAATCTGTCTCCCCTATTTCCCAAGCTCCCTATTCTCCCCCAATTTTAATAGTAAATTTTTTATATATCAGTTACTTTTTTTTTTTTTTTTGAGTGGTATGTGACTGATTTGAGACGTGGAAAAGTTTTGTCTAAAGCTTTATTTAAGGAAATAGAAAATAATTTGGAACTTTAACTGAAACTGATGGTGAAAAGAATTAGGGTTGTTTGTACAGATGGGGTTAGAATGGAAATATTTAATCTACATGTAGGTATTCCAAAATACTTCATATGATTTGGTAACCTGATCCAACTTTTCCATGACAAAAGGGCATTTTGGATGTCTTATCCAATTTAGTGACCTAGTCCTGAGTATTTTTCCACTTTTGTCTGGTTTAGACTAGTTCAACTCTGAATTCCATGAATTTTTATTGGCTTGAAACTGATATAAAATGAGAGAAGAATCAGGTTAAAGTAACTGCCAATAAATCTGATAAGGATATTCAGATATTATGGAGTCAGTCTTTTGTTTTTGAGTTGGAATTGAGTAAGATCATCGCTGTAGAATTGCACCAGCACTGCAGATATATGTGAGATCAGGAAGTAGCCTTGTGCTTTCTGATCTGACCTGCATAGTCTGAGATTGGAAAGATGGCTTGGCAAATGGGGAGGTCAGTGGAGGAGGGAATAGAATCATTAATGTTGGAAAAGTCCTTCAAGATATTTCTAACTGAAAAGTCCACCATTAACTATTCCTTCAGTGCTGCATCTGCATGACTTTTAAGTACCTCTGGGGATTGTGACTCCACCACTTCCCTGGGCAGCCTGTTTCGATACTGGTCAACCCCTTCCCATAAGGGTTTTTCCTCATATCAAATCTAAACCTCCCCTGGCACAACCTGAAGCCATTTCCTCTTGTTCTTACCATCTTTTACCTGGGGCAAGACACCCCCCCTTTGGTACCATCTCCTTTGTGGTGGTTGTAGGGGGTGATTAGGTATGTACCCCTGCCTCTTTTTCTCCAGGCTGAACAATCAGAGCTCCCCCAGCTCCTCATAAGAGTTGTGCTCCTGACCTTTCCCCAGCTCTATTGCTCTTCTCTGGACATGCTCCAGTACCTCAGTTGTTTTTCCTGAGCTGAGGGACCCAAAACTGAGCTCAAGGTGTGGCCTCACCAGTGCCCAGTACAGGGGGACAATCACTGCCCTGGTCTTGCTGGCCACACCATGGCTGATCCAAGCCAGGATAACATCGGCCTTCTTGGCCACCTGGGTACAGCTGGATCATGTTCAGCCAGTTACTGACCAGCACCCCCAGGTCCTTTTCTGCCAGGCAGGTTCTCTGCCAATAGTGCTGCCCTGGGTGGTTGTGACCCCAGTGCAGGACCTGGTACTTGGCCTTGTTGAACATCATACAACTGTCATTGGTCCATCAATCCAGCCTGTCCAGATCCCTCTGCATGGCCTCATTGCCCTCCAGCTGATCAATATTCTCACCCAACTTGGTGTCATCTGCAAACTGACTTAGGATGTACTCAATCCCCTCATTGAGATCACTGATGAAGGTGTTAAATAGAACTGGTTTAATAATAAAGTAAGCCTGCACTATCTTTTGCAAACCATTGAAAATGTCTCTGAATGTATTCATGGTCTGACTCCTTGATGACAGGAGGCAAGGAAGCCTGCACTGTTAATCTGTAAACTGTCATAGTTGAAGGGGAAACTCTCTTCGATGTTCCCAATATAACATCATCAGTGTTACGCCAGTTAGGAGGGGCTGGGTAAGGAAAACAAAGCTTTGAAACCTTTCATATAGATTTGGTCTCTTTTGCATCAACTATCAGCTAGTAGGTAAATGTGAAACTATTTTTAAAGCTACTTTTTTCTTCTGAAATAGTTTGGCACGGGTTCTGAAGCTTAGTTGTTGAATAAAGGAACTTCCCAGCAACTGCCTTTGATTTCTTCTAAATGTAGGTTACAGCTGTTCTTTTGGGAAAGGCACATAGCTTAGCATGTGAGAAACTGACACCTTTTTCTCTCTCCTTTTCAGAGTATCTCCTCTACAGAAGTCTGAAATAGTAGACATGGTCAAGAAACACGTCAATGCCATAACACTTGCCATTGGGGATGGTGCCAATGACGTGGGAATGATCCAGACAGCTCACGTTGGAGTGGGGATCAGTGGCAATGAGGGCATGCAGGCAACCAATTGCTCGGATTATGCCATTGCACAGGTCAGATGCAAGAATGAACAACTGCTGTATCATCTTGTGAGAAATGCACTGTTGCAGCCATGTAGTGCTTGATTGGCTTCTTCTAGCCTTCAAGCTAGAAGAATGTCTGATTATTTCATTTTCCAGGCAGCTGTCTAGAACATATTTTGGATATATTTTGGGTATTCGTTGTGATTTTATATTCTTCAGAGTAAAGCTCCATTTCTCTTCCAAGTTGTAGTTTCTTCCTGACAGCTGTATAATATCTTGGTTCTTCAGTAATCAGGGGGAAGCAATTTCTGTGATGCTTGTGTTAATATGCTTCGAAGTAACTGATCTGTCTTGGTGCACACGCTTCTCTTACTACGAGTAGGTGTGTGAGAATTTGGCTGTTTGGCAGTTCTTAATTTGAGGTGTCTCCTCTATTTTTATTTCCTCCCACCCTCTGTGTTGCATCCAAGAATTGATCACAGTCCTAGAGAGCTGGCCAGCCTTTTCACTTTACATATATTATTTTGAACATTATTTGGTTGAGTGCTCCTAAACTGGTTCATCAAATTCAGAGCTGATTATTTCGGCTAAAAAGAGGAGTTAAAAGCCTTTTTTGTTTGCAGTGCTGAAGAAACTACAATTTAAAATCAAGACTTTGAAACAAAACTCAGAAAGGAAAAAGATGCTTCAGTTGCTGAATATCCTCTGAATATTTTTTACATCTGAGATGCTCTATGTGTTTGAGACCAATGCAGGGCAAAACCAGATCGAGCTGACAGGAAGCAGAGACAATCTCTTGTCTCCTCAGTGACCAGAGTTTCAGCAGCTTCTGGCAGGGTGTAGTCAGATTTGTTCTACCAAGTAACATGAAATATTAGCATCTTCTGATAGCTTCCAGAAGCAGGTGAAGTTTTGAAAAGGCGCTGATAATGCTGCTGTGTGCACAGATAACTGTTTATTGTGTTAACCCTACTGAGAAGTGGCAGTCATGTATTGCTGCTCTGTTCTGACCTCTGATGAAGAACACTTGGTTTCAGGTTTGAATAACTGAGACCTTTCACAAAATCTATCTTGAGAACTTTAGGCAGTTTTACCATGTTTTTCTGTCATAAACAGTAGCATATTCCAAATATATACCAGTATAGGAACTGCCACAGTCATTGTCTCTGGTATCTTGTAATTTTTACTTTTTTAATTTCAGTGGATTCTGCTATGTAACTTAATGGAATGCTCTTTACTTGGACTTCCTCAGATAATTTATTACTTCTGCTTTAGTAACTAAGCATAAGCAGCAAGAGTTTTGTCTGTAGAAGGCCCTACATATGTAATTTCTTTTGTGTTCCTGAAGCATTAAATCTGGAGAAGTAATTCCACATTCATGTGTTGATTTTGCATTAACAAAACCCCCTGTATTTCAGTTTAGTGTTAGAACGTGGAAGTTGCTCTTGGTTTAAATTCCAGTCAGCGAGTTACTGACAATAACGATGAGTCTTTGTAGTTCAATATGAAATTAAAGCTGGTGACACCAGCACAGAATTGCAGTGTTTAGAAATCAGTGAAACACCGTGGAACTGTATTTTTTGTGTTTGTGTAGAAGAACTTTGTACTGATTAAATTAAAAGACATACAAAAGAAATCCCTCTAGTAGAGGAAGCTAATGCTGTGTGGTAGTATGTGCTTTAAAAAAAAGTAAATTAGTGTTCAAAAGAAAAACTTGATCTCCGTGGAGTGTATTTCTTTCAGCGAAGACATATAACTCCCACCAAAACATCAGTGTATGTGCATGCCTTGAAGGCAGAGTATGTTCTTATTGAGTAATTTAAGACGACCACTGTAATGTAGCATCTCATGTTCAAATGCTATTTCAAATGCAGTGCTGCCAGAAGTAGGCACTTAGAGAAGAGAGAGTCTCTATATAGGCTCATTTGGGATTCCAGGGAGAATCAAAGCATAAACCAAACAAAAATAAAAAGCCAACTTGTGTCTGACTCCACTTGAAATAGCTTCCACAGGTGCAAAGAGCCATCTGTTTGAATCATCCTTTTCCCTTGAAATGATATTGCACCAGTGACCTCTATTTAGAGAATTCCCAAATCAAATGACCTAACTAGTTAGAGAGACAGTAGTAGACTTTAATAATTTTTTGTTCTCAGTAAATAGCTTTATCATCTTAATCCAGAGAACATCTGGTGTCTAGGGACTGTTTCCTTTTCTTAATTAAGGAAGCTTCTTTCTTCAACAAATGTTCTTGTTTCAGTTTTCTTCTTTGGAAAAATTGGCTTGTTTTGTGGATGCCTTTTCGCTGTCTTAAAACCCTCCCAACATGCCATCACCTCTTCTTTTAGTCAAGATAGGTTCTAGAAGGTGATCTCTGTGTAAAAGAAGTTATGCTAGGGTAGATACAGAGACGACTGTAAAAACTTGCACAGACGGTTTCACGGGTACACTGGCCAGGTAGTCGTAATGTTCGCTGCTGATTCAAAATGCTGTAAATACAGGAGCATCCAAACAAGGACAGTGTCTTGGTAGAGCCCCTGTCTGTACTGCTCTGTGCCAGTAGCTGTTCATTTGCATAATATCAGCATCAAAGCAAATTTAATTCTTTGCCATGTCTTCTTAATGGGACTCTTTGCCGGTGTGAGCAGGCTCAGTGTGTTCTTTGGGGTCTGAGTATCTTCTCATTTTCATGAGAGCACAGACAAGAGCAATTAATGGTAGGATTTTTGTTGCCTTGAGCTTTCAAGAAGATCCAGGATGGTTACTTGTTAGATTTAGCAGAGAGAGGTTCTCAGGTTGTATCTGACTATTCTCCACAAGAGCTTTAGGGTCACTTGTAAGGACATTGTGGCAAGTTTCCCACCTTGTTGATCTTTTGTTAGTGATTTTGATGAGGGAAGTTGTAGCTCTCCTGCATATTAACTTGAGGCATTAGGGGTCTAACAGGTCAGCTACTCCCTTGGGGGTGTCCCAGTTATAGCTCTAGCTCAAGTTAAGCAGAGAACAGTGAAGCCTGGTTCACTTTTGTTTTCTCGCCTTCTCTGCTGGCATATCCTAACAAATCTGAGTTGCTGATGCATGGGAGAGAGGCTGTCCTTACAGGATTTGTGGTTCAGTGATTTCATTGCTGAAAAGCATGGGAGCAGAGCTGCCTCACAACAGTCCTAACTCATTACTGTAGCTTTCTATTTCAAATAAGTTTTGGTAAAATAAATGATCTAGAATCTAAATTTAGGAAGTCAGGATTTTCCTGTAAAGTCACTTTGTAGAAAAAGAAGCAAAGCAAATAATTACCTGAGTGTCCAAGATCCCTTCAGGTACACACATGCCAAACAGTAAATACAGTTATCACTTTGAGCTGTGGGTAACTGGGCAAAAGAGGAATGCTGCAGGTCACAAAAAGGTTCACTAACAAAGACAAGACTAGAAAATTACGCATTTACCAGTCTGGATTACAACACTGGCTCCATAAAAGTCCATTTTCAAAAGTTCTGAATTTGAGCTCCATCTGGGGTTCAAACTAGCATTAAAAGGTAAACAATTATACAAAATTCTTTTACTTGTCCTTTATGGCAAATGCTGCTTTATACAATATTTTATGTAACACACAGTCACATACATTTTGTGGGCAGAAAATGTTAATGTAAGTACCTATTTCCTATAAATGCATCTTTTGTGGATTTTATTTCAGCTCAAGACAGTTTTGATTATTAGGTTTTTCATTTTACACAGGGAAGGGAGATGCTGAACCTTGTAAGCCCTCAAACATTGATTTTGCCATCAGGATGATGATAACAATTGAAGACTGCCATTTAAACCTTCAGAAGTTTTGCTACAAAAAAGACTGTAGCTTTAAGTATTTTAAGAGTTGTTTTTTGCATATAACTTCTGTTAAGTTGTTTAAATATTGCACTGGAACAGATTTCATAGCTGATTTGACTATTTTTTCATTGAGGACAGGTGTTTAGTTTCAACCAATTTTCTTCGTATATGTGAATACTTCTTTTCTGTCTTTCAGTTTTCCTACTTGGAGAAGCTATTGTTGGTCCATGGTGCTTGGAGTTACAATCGAGTTACCAAATGCATATTGTACTGCTTCTACAAAAATGTGGTTTTGTATATTATTGAGGTAAGAGTAACTTAATGGATGGGTCTTACTGGTGCTTATTCCTTAAATCATCTCTTGTAACGAGAAAAGCTCAACCAAACGGATTGAGCAAGAAGGACTGCCATTTTTTTTCCCATGTTTAAGAATTTAAAATTCAGTTTCCCTCCTCAAATCAGTTCACTTGAATCTTTTAATATTTGTAAAGGAAGACCAAAGGTTTTCAGTGCTGTGAAGTGTTGGATATGAGATGTCAGAGACAGAGTTAATTCCTTCTGTGCAGTCTTATTGAAAGTATCTTTGTATTCATGGAAACATTTTAATTAGTGTTTATATTTATAAAAACTTTAATTTGAGGACTAAATTTAAATCAAATGTTCATTTAATGGCATTTAATAGGCCATAAACTATGAAAAACTACAGCTATTGCTTCCAAGTTACAGAGATCATAGATTATCTGGAACTGAAATTAGTTTGCTTTGTTTTTTGGAAAGAGATAACATGATTCTGTAAATGATATTCATTTACAAAATGAATCAGGTTATTTGATTTAATAATTAAATTGCTAAATCAAATAACCTCATTAAAACATAACTGTATTTTGAAAATAGTTTGCTGGAAGATGTCAAGTACTGAAACTGGTTTTTAAAGGGGGCTGAATACTGTTACTACCATTCCATTTCAGTGTGCTTAAAACAGGAGTGTAGTTCTCATGCTGCACAACATAGTCTTGAATTTAGGATGTATCAGGAAGGGATTTTTATAATATTCTGTTACCTAGTTAGAAATACTCAAGGAACTTGAGTTTGATCAGTTGAGTATCAAGTGATCACTTGGTATAGCAATTTCCACAATGTTGATCAGTTTTATTAATATATGCGCATATATATTAGATTTTCTATTTCTTTTTACAGTATGTCCACCATGAATGAGGTTAACAGAAAATTGCAACATTTATAATTAGGCAGGTAGTTATATCAATTAGAGGAGACAGTGGTGAGTAATATTTTGCTATTTAGTAAATCATATAATGATAAGAGTGGTCAGTATTCCTGACTCCATCAGGATTTGATCATCTTCTGTGTATGCAGTTAGAGAACAAATATTGTCCACTAAGTTGTTCCACTTTTCCTGTGCTATTTCTGAATTATCTGTTGTCTGTTAAAATGTCAGCACTGATTAGTGTATTGCAAGAGAGTTATCCTGTACATCATATTTTTAGTAAAGGTTTTTACATGCTGGTGGAGATTATAACAATATTTGTTATTATGCAAAGAAAATATAAATAGCGCTTAAAAGAACTCTTCTAGTGTATTTCTTACTGAGCATGGCTGGCCATTGCTGGAATTTTGCCTGAACTTTTCAGAAAATGCTTAATATCTTCATGATTTCCTGCTAGGATTCTTTTCTCTATTTGAAAATTAGTTTTGGAAGTCCTGTTTCTAGCTTATTATAGTACAATGTATCTTTGTTTCTTTTACTGTAGTCTGACAAGTAAATTAAGTTCTGCATCAAATGTATGGCAAAACTATGCCTTCCCATACAAGCAGCTGTGCAAGGGGTTGAATTCAAGTGGAATTATCTGGGACCTCCATCCTGAGGTAGCTCAATTATTTTACCCTAGGGTGGAATTTGATTAGCCAGATATCTCTATATGGTATGTAAAATCCAAGTCCGCTCTGAGAATATGAGGTCAGAGGTTCTCTCCACTGTCTTAAGCTTTGTTCAGTTCTTTCTGCATACTGTCCTGAGCCAAATGAGCTTTTGTGTCTCATGTCCACGACTGAGGATGAGTCAGTTCTATCCAACACCTGAGCACTGAAAAATGTTTTAGAAGGTGCAGCCTTGCACCTCAGTTACCTCTCTGTGCTTGTGCTGCATAGAAGTTGGGAGCAAGTTTAAGGCTTTAAGCAAGATGAAGTGACAGAAATAATCTTGTCCTGCAGCAATGGGAAGAGCTCGATTTGGTTTTCCCTGGTGAATTTCCTTTACTAGAAACCTTAAAGAACTTGTCCTCCAAAATCGTGTAAAACTAGCCAAATTGCCTGGAAACCCAAGAGACACCAGTTTTGGTATCCTAGGGATATAGGGTAGAGAGAAGAGATCTTTAATTTCCTCCTTAGCTTTACACAAAGCAGGAGAGGTTGTTTTGTGTATGTGCTGTGAGGCTTGGCGGTGCTGATCAGTTTGTGATACGGAATGATGCTCATGAAAGAGATGCTCAACAAGGGAATAAATCCTCCAACTTGAGAGAATGGTAGTTAAATTCCTGACACTTCTGCACTGTTGCTTGTGTATATGGCGTGTTCCTGATTGTTTCCCAGCACTCTGGACAAATTTAATATTTACCCATACTTTGTGCTTGGATATGGGGTGAGTGGGGAATATCCTTTTAACATCTTAATGAAACAGGGATTTGAACTTGAGCTACTTTGTAAGTATCTTCAGAAGGATTGTACTAAGTAAATATTTATACAGTTGAATGAAAAAGCACATCATGAATATGACTGCCAGTTATACCTTTGTTACTGTATCTGTTTTATTTCAGTGGAGTTTTAACACCTGAGGAATAGATATAGTAAGCCTTATATAAATGGCTTTTGCAGCAGACAGGCACTGAGGCTATCATAGCTTTTATTCCCTGATACTTTGCAAATACCAGAGAGAAGGAAGAGGTGGTGGTCCAGCTTGGCAGCAGAACATCTGGACAGAACTTGTGGAGGCATACAAGTTAAGGCATTAAGATATAACTTAATTAAACAATGGTAAATGCTTGAGAAGAGCATATTGCCATCTCTTTTCCCAGCATCCCAATGTTGATATACTAAGACCCCTCATACATTAGAAGTTCATCTTGATACCAGTTATGTACACTTAAAACTGGAAGATACAAAGTGTTGCATCTCTGAAACATTAAATTTATCAGCTTTTTTGGGGGGGTTCTGAGTTAAAATACAGAATTTGCAGTTTTGTGAAAAGTATACTCAGATAATTGTTTTCATGGGCTTTGATGAAATGTCATCCTAGGAGGTGCTGTGGGGTTAAGGCTTGTCCTTACCTTTCTGCTGTGGCTGATTCTTTGTGGAGAGAGGAGGGCCCAGGAACTGTTTTCAGCTCCTTTGATGACTAAAATTTGTGCCCATATTGAGATAGTTCTATGCAGCTAGAGAGGTGGTATAGCAGACAGCAGGCCTTGTGGTTTAGCAATTGCAGAAACAATGGACATGAGAGTGTATTTTCCCTCTCTCTTGAAAAGGCCCTCCTAGAATTTTTCAAGAGGTGAATTTTAAGTCATCAAAGCAATAAAGTTTAATGAAATCTGAAAATATTTTGCCTTGGCTTAATGGCTGGAAACTGTTCCTCTCCTTTCTTTATCCTTGTCTCTCCTTTACCATTTCCTCGTGACTGTCCTCCTGCCATTCTCTTGATTTCTCCCCTTGATTTTTGAAAATACAAAGCTAAGTGGACTATAAATAAAAAGCACAAAGAGAAGCAAATCCTGAAATTCTAGTCCTTTTGGTGTGATTCTTAACCCAATTCCTGAACCCTTGTATATCACTGTTTCCAAATTGCTTCAGGGTATAAAGTTGAGGTTCCCTTATTTAGGGACTCACCTATCAAAAGTGGTGCAGAATCTAGCCTTTCCATCCACAGAGCTGGTTGATAGATCAATTGCTGCTTCTTCCCCACTCTTGACTATCCATGCTGGGTCTGTCCTAAGAGTGGCAAGGGAATCTACATGGAAAGCTACCAAGATGGCTGCAGGGATGAAATGCAAATATAAAGCTCTCTCTTTGGCGTCCATTCCTGTATTTCCCATGTCTTCATGCACTAGCAATGTGCACTAAATCCATTTCTAAGGAAAGCCAACCATACAGAATCATCGTGAGGCAGAAGATCAGTGACAGGGTTTCACTTTTTAAAGATTTGTAGACAAGTACCTGGGCATACTCACAAAATACCATTTTGTTCAGTTGGGTATGTAGCTGGCTTCAAACTGAGTAGTGAAACAAAAGATCTGTTTCACATCTGTTGAGCAGCTATGTTTAACCGGAGATGATATAAAGTTGTCCTGTTGACATCAGAGCTTTGAAATATAGCTGATTTCAAATGTAAAAGAATACAAGAATGTTGCTTTCATGTCATGCTCGGAGAAGTAGAAACACAGCAAGATCAAAGATGGTATCAGAAATATCAGGTAAGAGTTCAAGACCTTTGGGAATGGTTCTGTGGAAACAGTAGCATGGAAGATAGCTTTCAGGCCAACTCAGTGTGCAGGAAAAATGTGCTCAGTACTTCACTGGAGCATGTTGGTTTTTCAAAACATACTTAATATGAAGCACTTTTGTATTATGTATTGCTGAATGAGTCAGGGGTGGGAATAAATGGCCCCATGTCAAGGTCTGGCAGTGTAGGGCCATGACAGAGAAATGAATGGCAAGTGGGAAGGGGAGAGTATAATGTACATACCTTGGTTGCTGCATAATTTTAATTTCTACTTTAAAAATCCAGAGATAAATTGTTAAGCCTGGATTGGAAAGATGATTCTTTGTAGATGCTGAAAGGGAAATCTTATATGTGAGCAGTCTTAAACAATATAAACATACTAAACAACAAAACACTAAGATCATATTTTTTCTTCTAGACCTGAATTTCCAAGTTTCAAAAGCTTTGAGTAAACACAATACCTAGATAAACATGCTTTTAAATAAGAGGTGATTTTGTGAGTCAGCAAGGTCTGGCAATGAGAGCTGGTAAGTGCTCCACACACTCTTAGTGGTCACCACTTCAGACGAGCTGATAGCACAGGCTGCAAAAGCACACATGAAATGTTGCTGCATGCGATCTTGCATTTGTTTTTCTTGTTTTCTTGCTTTCCTATCAAGCAAAATAGGTATTTTTAAAAATATGGAAAACAGGCATGGGAATTTCAATTCTCTTCTCCAAATGGTAGGCAGAAATTACTGTATCTCTTTTGGTAGTAAAACATATACAGCTCTAATGTTTCTATGTGCTTATCCCTGATTTATATGATCTTTTACCTACTTCTCTTTACTTTCTGTTTCCAATTGACTTTGCCACTCTTAGGTTACAGCCAGGCAATAGAAAACCTTAAGCATGGGGATTTTTGCAGTAAGTTGAAGACTGAAGTACTATAACTGTTGTCATATAAAGCAACTTTTTAAAAAATAAGAGCAGTCTTTTCCCCCAGTGTTAAATTAAGGATGAGTATCTGGTTGCAAAACTTTTTAACAAGGACAACAAGAATAAAGGCAGCTAGCTGTCTTGTCTTATTCAAATTATTCAGTTGCCTGTTCAAATACTTGAAATGCCAGTGGGCCTTTAATAATCATTACTTCTGTGCATGTACTCAGTTGGTGTGGTAAGCTTAGCACAATGCTCTTGTGATGGTGAAGCAAAAGAGGAATGTATGTGACTTACATTTTATACCATTTGGGAATCTAAATTTGGATTCTCACAAATGCATACATGTCCTGAATAAGTAACTTACTCTCTGTAGACAGGTGCTTTCAGGTAGACAAAAGGTGGGATTCAGTATCCTTAAGATTGGTATCAGGTTTAAATTAGGTGCCTGAGAGAAACGTATGTAGTGTCCACATAGATAACCTTTGTAGAGGCTCTGGGTTTATGGAGAGCAGTATGGGACTGGCAGGTATGTCACAGGACCTGTGACATCACCTGTCAGCAGTACTGACACGTCTGTCTTAAGGTAACTGAATCCTATCCAGAAAGATAATCCTATCCAGAAAGATTTTGTTCTGTTCTTATTTGGGTTTGAAACATGTAAAAGAAAAGAATTCCAAACCTCTCAGTTCAAAAAGTGCAGAATATTTATGGAGGGTATAGTATAGAACTGGGAAGATGTGGAAAACACAGTGTGAGGAACAAAGCTTGTGAAACTCAGCATTGTATTTTGATAATTTATGGAAAAACAGGTCTTACATATGTGCTTATTTTTCTCTTGCACTGTTCATCAGCCTGGTACACAGGTTTAATATGGAGAAGACCTAGGGCAACACAGAACACTATCCCCTTCCTGCCCACCAAAAAAGCTGATTGCAGGCTCCAATTCAAGAGAACATTCTTTAGTAGCAATAGTTACAGGAAACAGATTCTACAAGGAGCCTGCCAAAGTTCTTGGAATATTGTAAAATAGAATTTTCCAACCAAATCCAAAATTGTCCAGATAGTGCTTTGCTTTTGTTCCTAAAAATATATCTGAATTCTTTACAGTTCCTGGTTTATATGCTGCTACTTATTCTCTATTTATTCTCTATTTCAACCTCCCTCTTGTCTGAAGAAATTTTGCATTGTGTATAGGCTGATCTCATCAACTTTAATCCATGATTGACTTCTTGTTTTTTAGCTTCCTAATTGAGCATGTTAATCCCAAGAGTTTCCAAGGAATCAGTCATGAAGATAAATCCATGCTAATTTTCCTTTCTATTTGTAGTGCTGTGCACTGCACAGTGAATCATGAGAGAGCAGTCTATCTTCCTAGAAAACCAAATTGGCCCAGCTATGTAACAGCTGGGTTTGATTTTTTCCAAGCATGATGGAAACTATCAGCATTGCTCTGAATTCATGAGCACTGCCTTGATTACACCCTGCAACCAACACAACCTGTGATTTTTTAACATTCCAGATATTATAAATGATAAATCAAGTTTCTTTCTGTGGTCTCAAAATCCCTTGATGAAACACCCCTCAGGTTCAGTACACGCTGCAATAGATCAAGAAGAGATCTAATATGATATTTTATTTGACACAGAGTATGTTGAGTGCCTGGATCAATTTGTTGTATGCACTTACATAAGAGGAATATGAACGGCACAGTGATGGATTTTTTCCCCCTTGGTAAAATGTATGCTTAATTTGGTGTGAAAAATCTTCAAGTCATCATTTGGTGGGCTTATATCAAAGTAATGATAATGTTGTTCTCTAAATTTTTAGACCATTAAATGTGAAACATTTAGTCATCTCCAGAACAGTATGTTCTTCAAAGCCAGAATCCTCTCATCAGTAAATGTTTTTTCTCTTTAACTATGTCACCAATAAAAATGCAAGTTCATGTTTAGAAGAGAGAGAGCCTAATGTGAAGAAGCTTTTACTAGGGAAAATAAACCTATGTTATGCAAGTTAGGAAAATCCAAGCCTAGGGTTTTTTTCATCAAAAAACCAGCTTTGAAATTCAGGAGTTCATTGTTGATAATTTCAGCCCAGCTTTCTTTCCAAAAGGTAAAAGTTTTCACATAAAATATAACTCCTCTTATGACCTTGAGCAAACCTTGACTTGAAAAACACTGACTGCTCTGGCTCAGTGTTGGATAGCCTGTTGTTTTAATAAAAATATTTTTATAATAAAAAATACTTTCATCTAGGCTAATTCAGTGCACATGACATTACTTGTTGGTGCAGAGAAGACTAAATTTCAGATTTGTGTTGGTGTTGAAAGTGTAAATAAACCTTATAATGGAATTACTTTTGCTTAGCACTTGAATGCTGAGTTTAGCAATGCTGTTCTGCACTGAAGGGGTGATTTTGACAGAGTTTTTTTAAATCCAAGACTTTAGATACATCAATGCATATATGGTAATATATCTATTCAAATACATCGTTTGGGCCTGTGCTGATTTTCTTTCTGGCCTATACCCCTATAAATGGACTTTCTTTAGTAGAGACATGCCTCATCTGCAAGGGAATAACTGAGAGCAAAGTAAGGTCATATGCATAATGCAAATCTGGAGCAGGGTTTTTTGTCTGTTTGGCTTTTTGCTAGATAAGCCATGGGGCTGTCATGCTGAAGATGTGTGCTTTCTCCATTTCTACCTGTACCTCATTGCCCTAAATAGCAATCTTCAAAATGCATTTCTACAGCAATTTATTTGCCTTTCATAGACTCTTACAATAAGCTGAGTTGGAAGGAACCCACAAGGACCATCAAAGTCCAGCTCCTCGCCCTGCACAGGATATCCCTAGAAGAGTCACACCCTGTGCCTGGGGGCATTGCCCAACACTTCTTGAGCTCTGTCAGGCTTGGTGCTGTGACCACTTCCCTGGGAAGCCTGTCCCAGTGCCCAACCAGCCTCTGGGTGAAAAACCTGTTCTTGATACCCAACCTATGTATCCCCTGACACAACTTCATGTCATGTCATTGGGTCCTATTGCTGGGCACCAGAGAGACGAGTGTTTTTGAGAATGATAATACACAGTGCTTATAAAGGAGGGTGAGGAGGACTTGCCCTGATGCCAGTGACTACTGACAATTTGGAACACCAAGTCTAACTCTCCTGTTTAGCTTTGAGGCACTGGCATTAAAATGGCCATGTAGGTGTGTGTGTTCTGTTACTTAAATAGAGCATGGGAAACTTCAGTCTTCCAGGGGAGAGAAAAGCAGAATTACTTCTACTCAATTAGCTGTATCTGCTGCAGTTAAATTCAGGTGTTATTCTCGTATTTAAAAATACTGCTTAGCCTAGGTGTGAAAAGGAGGTTGCTGCAGTTCTTTTTGCACAGCTCTTTGTAAAACACTTTTCAGAGTGACTGAGGCTTTGGAAATACTGCAAACAAGGTATGATGCTGATTCACAAGTCATGCTTTTGTGCAATTTCACAATGTGGATTTCAGCTTGGAGTCCACTTTTGGAAATGCGCGGTGGCTTGCCTGTGAGCAGTCTCACTGAAGTGACTGAATAGTAATTGCATTTTCTGCTTTCTGGGCAGTTCTTTGGAAATGAAGAGAGTTTAATTGTTCCAAGCCACATGCTAGGATATTGTTGTGTGAGCACAAGAAGCACTGGTTTGTGTGGGCTGCGTTTCCCTTGCCTGAACTGCAGTCTGCTGTCTGCTAGCTGCTTGCCAGCAGTAAGGTCAGCTTGGTATGTTTTGGGTGTAAGAGACTTGGTCATAACACTGAAACATTCTGTGTAGTGTTCACTTTTATCATCGTGAAACATTCTACTCATACTTTGCGTCTTCGTTCTTGGCAAGTAAAAAAACTAATTTTACCTGAGCTCCAACAGCAGTCTCGTTTGCAACTTTTCCTTTCTAATTGTTGGTAAGGCATTTTCTAGCATCTTTGGAGGCACTGCTGGAGTATGTTTCTAAAGATCAGATTTTCTAGGGAGTCCTTTTCATACAGATGCAGGCAATCAATGAATTAATAACTCCTGGTGTCTTAATACCTCTCCATAGGCAACTCTAAAATCCTTCTCAGTGCTAGCTCAGGAATGTAGGGTCACCAAATTTTTGGAATATAGAATTTCTTTCCAGTATATATATATCATGAGCTGAGCTGGTCCTGATTATTTTGAGGTTTCCTGGGTTTATATGCTCATGACCCAAAGAAGCTAGGGCAGAGAACAAATCTAACTGAATACAGCTTCAATTTTTAAATGCTGCTAGAAAATAATTTTGTTATTATACTTGGATGAGCACTAATGATAAAAATACCTCTATCCAGTTTCACTAATTAACCACTAGAGATTGTTTTATCTTGGGATGCATAAAAGGCATCTGTAACCTAGTTTAAATGCATGTGAAGGATTTAAAATAAAATGTATCTTAGTTTGTCAAAGAAATCTAGAGTATAGCTTTGGAGTGTTTGTTTGCCCAAGTTCATGGTCTTGAACCAGATTTTTTTACTATAGCAGGGTCAGAGGTAACAACTATACTATGTCTTCCATGATCATATGCAGAGTAAATCTGGATAAGCCTAGGTGGTGCTTTCAGATGTGCTTTTACAGCCTCCTCTGCTGTAAAGCCTGTTCAGTGTTTGACCCAAGGGATATCTGCCCTGTAAGGAGATAGAGCTCTGTGGCTAGGGACATGAAAAAGAGGTGTTGTCACTCAGTGCCCTTGGGAGTCTCCCTTCTGATGTGGGAATCCTGTGTCACTTAACTGAATGGGCATTAGGAGGCATTGGCCTGTGTGACAGCCCACAGCAGGTGTGAAAGCTTTGAGTAACCTGCCCAAAACAGGTTATCTTTTCCCTCTGTACTGAGTCCTTGCAGGCAGCTATGACTGTCATATGCTTCTGGTTATTTCTGTGCTCTAGAGAGTGTGCAATTGCTTTTTGTAACTCCTTGCATCTCCTCTATCTCTTTTCAACAAAATCATTTAGAACATGTTAAAATGCACTAGAAATAGCAAATTACACTATTTACTGATAGTATTACTTTTGAGTTATCCACTTTTCTTTACCAAGATGTCAAAAATTAGTCTGTTGTAGCTCCTGGCCCTGATATTCCATCAGCAATTCATAGTGTTGTCTTGTTACTTCTCCTTTTCCTCACTATTTTGAACCTGATTCCTTACATGAGCCATTGCAATTTGAGTGTAACTGCTGTGAAATAAAGGCATCCTGGACCAGTGGTGGTTTTTGGGGTTTTTTTAAAGTCAGGATTCACAGCCCAGTGTAATGAGGCAGACAAGAGGGAGGAGATTCAGGACGAATACTTAAAGACTGAGATGACCATCTTCTTAACACACTTGTGGGTATCCTTGAATGTGAAATATACATGTCAGTAATCATGGGCTTAAGCTAAAACCCCAAAACTATACCCCAAAAGGCAGAGGAGCCCATTCTTTTGCAAAACAAGAGCTAAGTGTTCTTGATGCATGGTGTATGCTACAATCTATTTCTGTTCCATGTCCAAAGACATGAGGAGCCACTGGTGGCTTCCTGCTTTCAGAAGAGTGAAGAAGGTCAAAACTTGGTCTGCCAGCTTTTAAATGTGACAAATTTATTTTGCTTTCTTTCTTCTTGCTGGATTTCTTTCCTTAATTGCTTTTGCATGAATGGATTTGGAAAGGGAGGAGATGGAATGTATTAGCCTTAGCTGTATCTAGCTTCTGCAGGGATCCAGAAAAAGTATGTATTATGAACTGCATAAATACTACATATGTTAGAAAAGACATCCAATAATGTGTTTTTCATCCAACTCCAAATAATACTGTCTTTGTTAATAAATGACAATGCAGGTTGATTTTATTAATGGTAACTGACTAAAATACAAAGCTTAATAGTGGCATAAGCTTAAACCCACAGTAGTCAGTAACACCTGAACCTCTCAGCATTATTTGTGATGATGGTTCCTGTCAAGTTCAATTTGTGTAGAAAAGTGAGTCTCCCTTTTCATTTTGCTAACAGTGTCTTGACCTTTCTCCCTTTTGTTGCCAAGGAGTGACAGGTGTCTGGAGCAGCAAAGCAAAGTGACACTCAGCCTGTGCTTTGTGTCAGCTTGTATTCATTAGCCTTAGAAATGATGTGTGGGTTTGTACTACTCGGAAATGTGTTTATGCCCATTAATGTGTCCTGATTACTGGACAGTGTAGGGATAGGTTGTTGAGTTGCTCCACTTTCCCCTGGTTCTTTTTTGTTTACTGTTGTTGAATACATAGGAAAATCTAGGAAATGTCAAGTTACGACTTCTGTAGTAGTGTTATTAGTCCTTGTTTGTCTGCTGCAGTTTGTTTTGGTGGACCCACAGCAGTTGTGCAAAAAGAACTGCAGCAGCTTTCTCCACTTTGTGCAGCGCTCACCTCCAAGGTGCCACTTCCCTCTCAAAGGCCCAGTCCCTCCTGCTCTGTCATGGATGTTGCTGTACCTGTCACTGGGCTGTGCTTTCATCATCACTTGAATCCACAACTGGGCTGTGCCTTAATCTGACATGAACGTGCACTGCCATTAAAAAGGGCAGTCTGGTCTTCATGTGTCCCCAGGGGGGTGTTCTTTCCTCTCTTCCTTGCCAAGGCATTAGTGTTTGCACAGCTGCAGGATGGGCTTTTTAAGGTTAGAATTCAGCCCGATCACCTTCCTGATGTACGCAGGAGCCCTTGGACAAGAGAAAGAACCAGCTCTTCTGACAGAGGTATTGACTTTTGTCAGACTTTACATGTTATTTTAGTAAGCCAAGATGGGAGCGTTTGCTTATGTGTATCTGCAGAAAAGACAAAAAATTTGGAGAGGTGGAGCAAATGAAGGGAATGAATTGGTTTTCATGATATCCCCAGTAATCTCCGTGGCATAACTGCTTGGGAACTTAAAATGAACCAATTTTTCCCTTTTGGGCTGTCAGGGTATCTTTTACTCAAAGACATTCCAAACACAGACCTGGGGAAGAAGAGGGAACGAAGTTGAAAAGCAGTACTTGATCCCAAAGACATATCTGAACAAAAACCTTTCCCTATGTCAGTCACATGTTGTTGATGTGCATAAAGAAGCTGTGATCTCTCAAAAAGTGAGAATGTATCAGAGACTGTCATTTTAGCAAAATGTATGCACAATTACTGGATTTTATGATGTGTGATTTGTGGGGTGTATGTATGTGGAAATCTTTAAGAATGTGTGTTAGGCCATCTGGGCAACAAGAAGGAGCTGGTTTGTGCTAAAATACAAGTTATTTCTGCAATGGAGGAGTGATAAAATGATAGCAGAGAAAGCTCTGGCAGACTTTATTTCTCTGGAAGCAGTTACTACTACTTTTTAAGCAGCCCCTGATTTATGCTGAGTTGAAATAAGAAGGTAGGAGCAGTAAATCTGGGAGAAGAAGCAGGAATGTTACCTAAAACCAGGATAGTGCTTCAAGGCATGCCAGACATGAGAGTTGCCATTATCTTCAAACTGACTGGTACTGCTGAGAAAACGCTGTAGGGAAGGCATGGGAATGAAAGTGGAACTTTTAAAATATGGATTAGGATTGGAAGTCCTTCATATTCATATATTTGGCTTTTAGGAATGTAAAAAGTTACAAGCCTGGCAAACCTTCCTTTCTTGGACTTGTTGGAGGAAGGGGACTGTGTGTTGGTGGTCTGTGAAGGGTCTCTTTTGGGGTTTGTAAAAACCAGTTGGGTTGGGGGGGACGGGAGGTGGCATTTGGACAGACACAAAGCTTTCCCTTTTAACCTGCCTCCCTTCCTGAGGAGAATGACTGTTGTCTTTTCAGCAATGAAGCCTTTACCTTGTTTGCATTTTAAAATGGGTAGCACACACAGAATAAAGCAACTTTCAGCATGCTGATTTTGGCACCCAAATACACTGCTGGTACCCACATTGTTTCTAATGACTGAAACTTATTCCTGGTCACTATTAGGATAACCATGCTCACTGAGAGCTACTCATGAGTATGAAAATCTGTCTGCCCAAAAGCTTCATTTTAATTTTTTTGGGTTTTTCGTATGACTTTGTTCCCTATAGAGTAGGTTGCCAGATCAGTAAATTATGATCTCCTGAGAGCTCTCTTCTTGAGAAACTCAGCACAGTTCTGCTGGTCATTGCCTGTCACTCTTCATGTAGCTGACGGCATCGTAATCTCAGTGTTGGTGACTGACTGGTTTCTTGGGTGGGTGTTTTGGTTGTGTTGACTGATTCTGTCTTCCTTCTTGTTTTACTGGTGTGTCAGTGGGGAATCATGTAATGAGAAATTTCAGGTGCTCCATTTACCCACATTGGTACCCACTTGAGATTCATTACTAAATTTGTTACTGCTTTCTTATGAAAATGCAAATCTGCACTTTTTTATTGCAGCTCCAAAGCAGCAATAAATGATAGAAGTGCGGGTACAGTAAACTCCACTTGGGGTTGTAAGCCCATGGTTAAGTTTCTCATTTGTAAGGAAAGTTGCTGCTGCATACATTTCTATAGTATAAAGTCTAGCAGTACTCCTACATCTGCTGTCAACTTAAAAATAATGAAGATAGATACGACTTTAATTATCATATTTCTCCATTTGGAGGTATAGCTGGAAGCCATTCTGGTGGGCAGCAAATATCTGCTCTCTTCTTTTTGAACAAAGGCACTTATTATTTAATTCTAATTAATGGGGACAAACAGATCTTCACCTGCCAGGCTTCACTTATTTCCCCCTCCTCCACTGGCATCAGTCACATAACTCCTGTAGTGAGTATATATCTCATTTCAAAAAGCAGTTTTGACAGACAGCTGCCTGCTTAGCAGTATATGAAGAATATATCTTAAAAATGGCTATTGTATTGCATTTAAATAGCTCCTGCTTCCATTGCAAATGTGAAGTTGTCCTGGTCTTGTCTTGTGAAGTTCGGTACTGAGAGCAATCTTGTGAGATAACATTGTAAAAACTAAAATTTAAAAAGTCTTATTATCTCCTGTCAACACTTGCAGAGCTGGTGTAAATTTTGTGGTGATACACTTGCCCCACTGAGTGCTTGGCTCATGCAGTAATGTTCCCAAAATCATGAAGTACCTGGTTTTGCCAGACTGTTCTAGGAAGTCCTGAAAAATAATTTTGGGTAATACCAACCTTGTTCAGGTGCTCATTCCTATATCCTCTGAGGCTGATTGCAACTACATCAGAGACTCAGAGGTTTAAGGCGTTGTCTTAGAAATGTATGTGTTGTCCTGTCACACTGGTAAGTTTTTTCCTTCCAAACCATAAAAGGCTTCCTTCTGAATTGAATGTGCATGTTTGTGTGTGCACCACCTGAAGGTGTCTTGCTTTACCAGCCCTAAAAATGTTTAATCTCTGCTGTAAAGCAGAAAGGTACCTTTATAGAAGTTGTCAGTCACAGCTGTTTCACCATGTTGTCGAAGAGGAGCAGGGAAAAAAAAAACCCAAACAAGTTGTTATAGTAGTAGTACCAAAGTTTAAACAGACTTACAGGTCTCTGTTTAGTGCTTCAAACAGCTGGAAGTCCAGCACAGTTCCATCTGAGAATTAATAGCTTAGCATATTCTATCAATGATTAGTGAATTTCAGCTATTTCCTGAAAAGCATTTTGAACTGAATCCCTTGGATGCACATGTCTCTTTGCATCCTTGATGTATTTCTCAAAGAGGAGCTATTTCTATGTTTGCATTACTCTTACTTAAACCGGCTCCCAAACACTTTTGAAATCCCCACTGTATGTACAACAGGAAACTATAGTTGCAGTGTGTCAGGCTTGGTAATTCCCAGTATTCCTCATCTTTAAAAGAAATCAGTTGCTAATGAAAATTTAAAAGGAATGGAGTAGAACAAGCATATTGCAATTAATATTTTCAGTATTTCAGTTTGTGGTGGTTATTTCCCAAAATCTGAAACAAGAATTATTTACTGAATTTTATGATATGAATAAAATCTTCTAAATCATTTCTGTAGCCTTAGCAAAGTTAATCTGTTGCAGCCAAATGAATTGCCTCTATGGTATGAGTATAAAATGTTCCTACTTGGTGTTGCTGAAAAGTTAAAAAATTCAGCCATCTAACTGTTTCCTTTTTTCCTAGTGACAACTTTTTGCAGCAGCAAGTCATTTGTAGTCACTTCTCCATTGTACTGACACCTACTTTATATTTAAAGTTTAAGGTAAACTACTGACATAAAGGTCAAGAGGAGCTTGAAGATACTGCATTTTGGTTTTTTCTAGGAAATGCACATGTGTTTGAGATGATACTGATTTAATGTTGGAAGACAGTTTTGTTGAAAGGCCATCTTGTTGGTGAACACCAGAAAACTGACCTTTGGTACCATTTGCTTTCACTTAAATTAGGAGGGAAGTACCCTACTTCCTGTTTGGGGAAGATTTCGGTCAGTTTCATACTTTTTTTGTGCACTGGTGACATGTTATCTCTCAAGGCTGTTTGCCTGTCTTTCTAACCTGTTTTTGGACATGTGCTCAAACCCATAAAGGATACAAAAGCCTAATAGAATATAGGCTTTCTACTGAATATAGAAAAAAGCCAAAACATAGTGTTCCAGTGCACTAAATAATTTAATCAATAATATTCAAAACTGACAACTAGGGAATTCCTGGAGGATGACAAATTGTCCTTAGGGTGACACAAGATGTACTGTGTGTTCATTTTAAGAATGAGTCTCTCTAGAGCCCAGGTCAGGGGGTCTTAGGAAATGCAGGAAACCTGAAGAAGATGCCATTCCAGCTAAACCCTACAAGAAGGTAATGAGCCCTACAGGTTCATTGTCATGCCTGTGATAAGTCTCCATCATGTTACTACTGGTCAGGATTAGGAGGATCTCTAAACTTCTGGAGTGTGTTTTCTAGGGGGTCATGGTTTTTGTAGTTATCACATAGATTATGAATACAATTCAGATGTGTAGCTTATGCATCCTTAGTGTTGGTGTACATGTCAGTCTTTCCTATATGAAGGAAAGGGAGCCTTGTGTTACAGTTGTTTGTTCTCAAAAGTTATTCCTGCCGGCCTACCACACGCGATCTTTTTTCTTCACAATATTTTTGTGTTTTCTCATCTAGGCTTCCCTGAAGTGATTCTGCTTGTGTTACTTTCTCTCAGAACTTGTTACAGACTTAAGTATTTACATGGTGTTTTGTATCATTTCTTTCTGTAAAACATGAGCATTGAAGATGTAAAAGTGAGTCTTCGTATTCTGCTTTACTCTTCTGTTGCAATGTCACTGCAGAATTGAGAGGTTAGAGTGAAGTCCTGATTCTTTATCGGATTTGGATATAATCTGTTGGGACCTGAAGGCAGATTTGCAAACTGCCAGTTGGCTGTGGCAGGCCCTTGCTTTAGCAGCCAATTCATAAACTCAGAAAGAGGAAGATTAACACTCATGTTTAAAGTAAATAAAAGAAAATCAGAAAATCTATGTTTTCAGCTATTTGAAAAGATGAGAATGCAGTAAAATTATTCTTATAGCTTATCAACGGAAATATAGCAAAATTGTTTTATTAAATAGCTTGTAAATTATACATATGCATGGTTCTCTTTTTCCTTAATGTATGATTTATGGCATGACTTTCCAATAGAGATGTGTGGTGTGTAAGACAATATATATTCTGAAGTTTTGATTTGAACCTGAATAACCTTATTAAGTTTGATCATGTGTGGGTATTAAAATGGTTTACAGTAAGTAATAATCAATCATAATAAATTACATATGTTGATACCAAGTTGTAACTCTGCTCAGTGCCCACAGCATTGTTATGATTTGAACTAACCCATTGCAGTTAAATTAAACACATACAAACAATGGGATAAATTTAATTGCCTGGCAGTTTACTGTTTGGTTTCCTGGTACCACACAAGGCCAGAGTACTGGAGTCTTCAAAAAAATGAGGTGTCCAAAGTTTCAGCTCTTTATCTGTCAGACATGGTGAGGTGAAGTGTGGAAGACCTTTAGAGAAAAGACTGAGAGGAAAAAACACCTTTAAATCACTCCAGGGAGAGCTTCAGAAAAGCAGAACCCAAACCAGTGCTTCTCTATTTTCAAAGCAAGATACACAGGCATAGCTGCATGACTCTCATTAAGTTCATCTGAATCGTGCAGCTAAAGCCCCATGCAATGTTTTGAAAATGTAGGAAATAAAAATGGTCTTAAACCAGACATCTGGGCTCCTATCCAGTTTTCTGGTGATAACGTCTGAAGCATGCCATTAATAAAGCATCATCCATGGGCTAAATTATTCAACTATAGAACTCTTTGCAGAGGGCTTATAAGTTGGCTTTGCTTAAAAAAAAAGAAAAAAAAAAAGCCAAAAGCTTCTGTTCAATCTTCACTCTCAGCAGCAACCACTGCTAAGCACAAAGTCCTTTTCCTTTTTAAGTGTTTTAACATTTTTTCCTCTTGTACTTTTCCAATTTTTTTTACTTTTTCTCAAGAATTCTCACAAGGTACCCATCTGACTGTTTGGATCCTAATTTTTGTAGAAGAGAGGAAGTGCTTTCTCTTTGCTGGTTATCTCAGATGAATTTCTATGCAGTCCAGGTACCAGGATTGGACCTGCTGTTTCCCTGTCTTTTGTTTTGATGCTGACAGGAAGTGATCTTTGTAACACTTCTTAGTGATCTTTGTGATCTTAGTGATCTTTGTAACACTTCAAACCTTAATACTAAAAGAAAAATTCTTAATAATAAGGAAGGTGTTCTAATTAACTACTTCTATAGATGAAAGTCTTCATGAGCAAGGTTTGGGTTTGCCTTCAAATGCCAACAACTAAGCTCTGTGTAGCTGAGAGGTTATTTTAAGATTTCCATAAATGTAAGTAATTTGATCATATTACCAAACTGTAGTGTCAACTATGGTATCATTTCATAAGTGTTACCAGTTTGACAAAGGTTTTGTTTTGTCTTAATCTGGTATAAGGTGTGGGAGGAATTACTAAAAATGTAGTTGGGAAAAGGTGATCTACTCGCTTTGCTGTGATACAGCTGTCTTTGATGGCTTTTTGGAAAACTGGAATCTTTATAATTTGCTTGTAATATCTCTTTGTCATGTTGATGCTAAAGCTTGCAGAGCAGGCTAAGGGAAATCTGCCTGTAATGACCATGGCAAGTAGGAGATCTTTCAGTTGTGAGAAATAGCTTGCAATATGCTTTTGTGATGTACTTTTGTGTGTTGATTTTTTTAAAATTAGCCAGGGTAAAAATTGCTTTGGGGCAATGGACTTACTTAATGGTATATGGTTCTGCTTTATAAAACATTGAAATTGTTGGTTATAATTCTAAATCTAGTGCTGTGTTGAGAAGAACAATTGTGCTCTATTAGAAATAGCCTTGAAAAGTTTGAAAATTCCCATACAAATGAAAAAAACTCACTTTTCTGTACGTTGTATGTTACATCTCATGTGAGAGATCTTAACACTGAGTGCAATTAAAATCTATTAACTACCAATATTCTCTTTCCTCTTCTGTTGTTCTTTGATACAGCAGTTTTGTGTACTGTATCTTGTTTTAAATACTGTTTAACCTGCAGGTTTATCCATGAGAATGAATGTGAGTTGATGTGACTCCTGCCATAATGTGAACTTGCCATATCAAACAAATGCTCTTTATTTGCTGTACAGGTGCCTTGCTCTTCATTTTTATCATCATGGGATACTCAGAGTTCCTGGTGCTCAAAAGGAGTCATACAAATTGCTTTCTTCAGAGAAGCATCCTCTTATATGAATAAATTACCCCAAAACAGACTTGGCAATTCCTCACTTCTGGTTGCATCCTCCATTACATCTCTGCTTGCATCTCTAACAGCAGATGGAAGGGAAAAGCTTGTAAGAACTTCTGTAGAATCTAAGTGCATGTTTTCCTGCTGGTGGTCTGTTTCTTGATATCTGATCTCAAAGTCTGGAAACATGTAAAACAATTGTATTTCTGGGGACAGCCCAAAATTTTTGATTACGAATTTTAGGTGGGTTCAAAACATTGGGCTCAAGTGCAAGCCTTTACATAAAGCAGAAAATAGTGCAGCAGTTGACAGTGCAGTGGTTTATTCCAATCTGGCTAGGAAGGGAAAAAACATGGTAAACAGGACACCAGTGAGTTAAAGTTGAGGGATTGCCTCTCCACAAATTTCAGCATGTCAAAAAGCTGGTTAATTGGCAATATTGAATTCTTTGGTGTAACAATGGGTTTTTGTCAACTCTACCTAGAAAATTGGGCTGGTAACCAATATATATGAAACAGAGTGGTATCCCAAATCTTCTTGGGCCAGGATGAGGGGAAAGATATTTTTGATAAAAAATGGTGCCAAGAGGTAAGAGAAGTAGTCTTTTAATCTAAAGATAAGAAAGATTATCGAGTGGCAAAAACATTTACGCTGTTAACTGCTTTTCACTGCATATGGCTCACAGCTAGCCTGAGAATCGTCACCCTCAACATGTGTAGTCCTTTAAATCATATTGGTAGGCTTAGTACCCTCAAATATCCTCTTACCTTGTGCCATATCCACAACGTGAGACCTCACTCATGCTACAAACACAAATCTCATTCTTTCCAGCCCTTTCAAGTTTTGTAAAGAAACTCCATGCAGTTGGCCTTCTCAGACCAAGCTCAAAGGGCCGCAAGGCAGTCAAGCTACTGTTCCTCCAGGTGCTGACACTGGGCAGTGTGGACACCAGCCAGTCGCTGTCTGCGAGACTGGTAGTCAGCTCTCTGGAAGAGCTGAAAAACACAGCATAGCTATTGCTTCCTCAAAAGACACCAGAGACCCATCTAGAATTGTACAAAACAAGCCAGCCTTATATTGCATAGGGCTCTCCCAGCCTCTAGTCTCTCAGGAGCATTTTCTCAGAAAGACTTATTTCAGCTCTGAATAGAGTATCACAACAGACTTGATGTTTCATTTAAGATTGTCTTCCATACTGCAGCACAACAATCAACTCAATTTTAAATGCAGATTTTAAATCTGTGGAACAAACTATCTGGGCTATCATTTCAGTTTAAATCAGGCTTAGAGCATTCACAGAACATTTGGAACCAATTTAAGTGGATTTACAATCACATTGCAGTTAAACCACTGTAACTTCCTTGTGTAGACAAGCCCGTATGGCAGGCAAGGGAACATTTGTTTATAGTTTGGATGACTATATGAGGGGAAAGAGGATGTCAGAAATAGCCCTCACTTCACTGTTTGGGGATTTTAGCTCTGAAAGTTGAAAGGTGGGGGGAAAAGCTTGTTATTATACTTGCACTACTCAAATATTAGAGGAAACTTAAAACCACTTTACATTGGGTTCTGTCTCAGTCACTCAATTTTAACAATAGAGAATATACCACTACATGCAGCCACATCCAACCACTTGTGGAGAAATACATCCAGAATTTGTGTCGGACTCTCTACCCTTAGTAAAATTATAAATATAATTAATGTTTTTAACCCATAATTTTCATCTTGCTTAATCCCCAGAAATAGTAACTAATCCATTTTCACTGGTGTAATGTTGGCTCTTCAGATAATTTTAAGATGGAAAGTGGTTACTTGCATTAGTGATCTTGTCACTAATGCATTGCCATTCCAAGTTAAGGTTTTGTTGCCCTGAAAATAACTCTTTGAGGAAAAAACCCAACCTCACAGCCACTGTGTGTATGACACTGCTAATTCCTGGGGTGCACGAGGCTGGAAGACCTTTGCAAGGTGCTGACATACAAATGTTTGGTCCTTGGTGCCTTCCATCATTCCTGGGGAGTTATTCTCTGTCTTGTTTGTCATACTACTATCAGGTTCTAGCATGAACACATGTTCCTTTTGTTCAGACACTGCAATGTCCTAATTGAATACTACTGAATGTTTTCCTCTTGAGGGAAAGAGGATTTGACAGGTTAGGAAGTATTTCCTAATGTAAAGGCTACAGCAGCTTGGGTGTAATCATCTGAATTATCTCACAATCAACATGCTCTCTTTAGGGTCAAAATATTTTTTATGCTTCTGTAACAGAGCAAAAGTTTCTTCAACTCCCAGCTGAAATAACCACCTTGCCCCCAGACATACAATGCAATTGTTTTACATGTTTCCAGATTTCGAGTTCAGATATCAAGAAACAGACCACCAGCAGGAAAACATGCACTTAGATTCTACAGAAGTTCTTACAAGCTTTTCCCTTCCATCTGCTGTTAGAGATGCAAGCAGAGATGTAAGGGAGGATGCAACCAGAAGTGAGGAATTGCCAGGTCTGTTTTGGGGTAATTTATTCATATAAGAGGGTGCTTCTCTGAAGAAAGCAATTTGTATGACTCCTTTTGAGCACCAGGAACTCTGAGTATCCCATGATGATAAAAATGAAGAGCAAGGCACCTGTACAGCAAATAAAGAGCATTTGTTTGATATGGCAAGTTCACATTATGGCAGGAGTCACATCAACTCACATTCATTCTCATGGATAAACCTGCAGGTTAAATGGTATTTTAAAGAAGATACTGTTGCAGGACAGTTACAGGGGCTTAAGAGGAAACAAGAAAGTCACAAAGGAATAGAACTGTGAAGGATATGGCGTGGGCAAGGCACGGGAGACTTGGAAAATCCACAGAGCTGAATATTTGCAGATACTGACTGAGTACCTGGAGGCTGTGTTTCATACTCTTTCCTAGGGCTTGAAATGCATGTGTGTGCTTTTAAAAACAGGCACCTGGTTTAGCCTTTTGTTTGAATGGATATGACTGCCTTGATGTCCTTATGCCAAATTAGTATTTGCAGTTCTTGGTGGAAGTGGGATACTCCTTCAGGGGCCTGAGCCCTTTGCCCAGTAACCAAGACCTTAGGAACACTGGTACATGTTTCCAAGGAGGAAAGATTCTGTATTGCATATGACATGAACAGAAGTTTCCCCATACAGCTGATTACTCCTATTTTCTAGTTGCCTTCAATTTACATAAATGCTGTGAGGGTGTTTTTGTTGTTGGGGTTCTTTTGGGGTTTTTTTAAAGGTCTTATTGTGTCTCCCCTCAGTTGTTGAATGGGTACATTCTGCACCTGGGAGAGCTACTTTTCTGAAGATGTATTCTATCCCTACCTAGAACGAAGGGAGAAGGCAAGAAAGAGGAAACAATAACTATGATTTAGTTGGACAAGTTTTTGCATAGTATGTGGTTTCCATACAGAAGAATGTCTTTTGGAGCCTCTGCTGTGTTCTGAAGAGTTCACTGTCCCGAGAATTTATTAAGAGGGAATAAATATACATTTCCTCTGCATTTAATTCATCTGCCTTGGAAACTGAACACATCTATTTATTCCTTCTTGTACTCTTCAGGTGCTTTTATGTACCTGAATCTAGTTCTGAAGTACAGCTGCTGTTGGAGTAGTAGGAGGGAGGTGTACTGCAGCTAGATCATGGGAATCATGGTGTGGGTGCTTTCTGTACGTGTTCCTGCCTCCCATTTCCTGCAGTATTAGAAGCTAGCAGCACTTGTTTTCTTTACACTAGTTAGTTTGTGGAAATTCTGCTTGGGTAATAAATTCATTTGATGTCCAAAACAGCTTTGGGGTCTTGTACAAATAGTGTTTTCATGGTTTTATTTGCTAATTTTTAAGTAAGCATGTAGTTAGTTTTTCATCATAATTTTTGTTTTGTTTTATTTAAAAGATGACAAATGCATCTTCATTCTCAGAGTTGCTCCTTAGAGCATTGCCAAAGCCCAAACCTCATTTGTAGACTTCATTCCTGTGAGTGTCGTCTCAGATTTTCATTGTGTCATCTTGCTGTGGCTTTAAGTAACTTGTGAAAAAGAGAAAGCAGAGGTGTATCCCTGGCCCATGTTTGGGGGCAATTTGGTGGTCATTTGTCTCAAACAGTTCACCCAGCAAGAATTTGATGGTTCAAGTTAACTCTCCCTGGTTACAAATTTGCAGAATGCTGTGAAACTAAGAACTGGTTTGCAGCAAATATAATCAGTCTTCTATAGTCTCTCCTGTATTACCCAGCCTTTGTAGGAGAGACATTCATAAAAAGAAGTCTTTTCTTCATGCTTGATGTCGTGTGTGTGCAATACCTTCCTAAAGCCACGTAATGACATCTTAGACTGAATTTGGGAATCATGTGAATGCTTTGGGCCTGTGTGTGAGCTTATAGCTTTTTCTTCGCTAAGGTATTTTTCCTAGCTAGCAAAGAAAAACTTTGGTTTTCTTTGTACACAGCTCTATCAGAAGATACAGCAAATGCTTTAAAGACACCCCACCAAAGAATTTCTTTGTATTGCAGGGAAAGCAAGCTAGTTTGAACGTTATTTCTGTAGTGAGAAGTACATCAATAGGTAATTTACCAGTGAAGTGATTGCACATGTTTACAATGTGCTGCATATTTTGGCAAAAGATGTTTAGGACCCAATTCTTTTAGCTTTTGCCAGCACATAAAGCAATAAGTGTAGACTTAAGTTACCAATATTGTATGTATTTTCTACATGAAAAGAGAGGTAAGGGGAGCAGGGAACAGATTTTTTTGTTCTACTAGTTTTGAAGGTTAAGGGAAGGGGTAGCATGTTTAAAAGCAGTTGTGTACAAAGCAAAATGCTAGGTCCTGTCTGTTACTGGATTGTCCCATTGACCAAGAAAATGGATGTATTAATAAAAATGGAACAAATGCAATGAAAATACAGGGAAGCTTTTCAGATTGCATCGTGTGTCCTGGTAGTTTTGGGCTAGAATATTGTCTCTGTGCTGAAATGCTAATAGGGTTGTGGGTAATGAGAAACATGGGCTGCTCCTGGGATTACCCCTGTAAAGGTTTAGTCTTGTCAGTATGACAGAGGATGAGCTACAGTTTCTATAGTGGTCTGGCTTTTCTGTTGCTAATTTTGCTATTTTCTTTGGGTTCCAAGCTGTCAGGAAACTTCATATAAACTTCCTGGATAAAAGTAGCTTAATTCAAGGTCTTACAAAGACTGAATTTTATTTCATAGGGAGGAAGGGGGGGAAAACAGACTTGCAAGGGAAATCTGGCCCTTCACATAGCCATAACAGGGAATCCTAGGGGGACTGCAGTTCCAGACCTAAAATGACCTTGCTACAGAACTGCTCCTATTACACTTAATTCAGCAACTCTGCAGAAGGATTTCTTTATGTGGTGACAAGAAAAGCAAAGTCTGTGAACCTGCATTTATAACTGTAACATAAAGGACTTCTGCAAATAAAAGCAAGAAGGGGAAGAATTGAAGTGAAATGTCCTATAAAATAGGAGCTGAATAGTAGCAGTCAGGGTCTTGGTCACTCTCCATTTTATTCAGTCAGTACTGGGATTGCATCTTGTCCTTGGAAATTTTAAAATAATTTTGATTACCCAACACATTGCATAGGTTCATATCCAGGAAATAAGAATGCACAACTATATTTTAACTACAATAAATGAATATTAATTTCCTTATTACTTTTTATCCTGTTGCTCATTGTGTCATATGCAGGTATAAATGAATGCATTTGAGTGTGGATTGGTAACTCTATTAAACTACATATAGGTTAAATGGAAACTGCCAGCTACCCAATGCTATGAAATGAAAGAAGCTAAGAGCAAAAGTAGTACCATTTTCTTGGTGAATTATACCATTCTATACATTCTTTAATTCAATACCTATCCTGCTCCTTCCTGATACCTTTTGGGTTAATGCTTCTACATTCAAAAAAAATCTTTACTACATTTCCACTCTCCTCTTCCCAAATACACAGAATGTTTGGTAGGGGGGGTGTTTTCTGTGCTTATTTCTAGGGCTAGATTTGTGTTATAGTTCCTGGTGTCTGTCTGTTTTTGCTTTGGTCTGAGAGGTGTGGAAATATTTTGTTGTTGCATTCTGAGATGACACGTTTTATTCAGGTTACAGTGAGCCCCAGTGCACATCCCAGGTGTGAAGAGCCTTGGTGTGTTTAGCCTCACTTTGGACTCATGGCATTATCAGGCTTCACTCACAGAGTGCTGTGTTTTTTGTTGACTTTGCTTCTGCTTCTACATCCAGTACCAGACTGGTTGATGGTTTTTGTAACTGTTTCTGTGCTTTCTTTACATTGCCCTTATTTGGATTATTGTCGTAACATCTTTTCTTCCACAGTTCCCTAATCTTCTGTTTCAAATACTGTTTTTCTTACTATTGGACATATATTTTCTTAGTGGACTCCTAGTGCTTAGCAGAATTTCAGGTGGATAAGTTACCTGAAACTGTTGACATTTTCTCACCTATCAATGTAAATAGTTAAACTTCTTTCTTTCATTTGTTTATTTCAGCATTAGAGAACAGACTAGGAATAACAAATCCAAAGCACTTAAAGATACCACATAGCTTCAGAAAGGCCAGGAGATCGTTTAAAATCATATAGTAGCATGTCCTTATCTTGTGTGTGTGATATGGGTCAATTACACAGTTGTCAAATTTGTATCAAGACCAGTCTGTCATGATTATGTGCTGAGGAGATACTGTAAGCTATTAATAGACATATTGTATTTCTCAGTTCCACAGTGATGTGCTAATACTCAAGGGCAGTTAAAGAAGCTGATTAGGTAAATCCAAAAGGCAAAAACCCCACCAAACAAGCCCCCCCCCAAAGACATGCTAACATGCCTGAATTGACTCCAACCCTGTAGTCACTGCTGCTGTGTGCATAAGGATGATGTCCATGTGAGTGGAAACATTTCTTTACAGTTGTTTGCTTTGTAAAGGGAGGCTGATGGCACAGGGTGTCCGTAGCACGAGTTTCCATTGCTCGGCACCAGACAGTGTGGCCTGGTGTGATGTTCCCAGCTTGCCAGCCAAGCACCTGAGCCCTCCTCACTCCCCAAGCTGGGGATAGGAGGAGCATGTGGACAACAAGCTCCTGCCTTGTTTCATCTCAGCCTGAATCCCAGCCCAAGCAGGACACCCCAGTTGCTTTGTAGGATAATGGTTGGCAATTCCCAGCATCATCAGTCCTGGTAGCTTTGCTCTAGCTGTGGGTTTAGACCCCTTTGGCCATGCAGACACGCTGACACTCTGCATCATGGTGGGGCCTGACTGAACCATGTTGGGTTTTAATTTGTTTTTTGACAAGTCACTATGTGAGTCCTGTGACTTCAAGGGTGTCCCAGATATACACTTGAAAATCCTAGTGTAGCAGTGTCAGCTTTCTTCAGAAAACTTAAGGAAGGATGAAGAATAAATGTGGAATGGAGCTGTCTATATTTGTGAAAGGGAATGTTCTGAAGAATTGCTAAGTTTAACCACATTTTTTGACAAATACATCTGCCCTTTGGCAGGGCAGGCCATTTCTAATCACATTATTATAGGTTTGCTTCTGCAGCAGTTAGTGTGCTAGACATATATTAAGTCCCCGGAATACTTCACACCAAGAGAGATGGAGAAATAGCCTGCCTTTTCTCTATGTGATTTCCTAAGTTGTTTTTTTTTTTTAAAAAAAGTTATATTACAGCTCTGTAAAATGTGCTCTAATAGGCTGTGTCTTCATTTTTCTAGTGACATAAACATGAATAGGATAATTTAGCACACTCATTAGATGTTCATGTAACTCCAGGAATGGGAAAAAAAAAGTAAACCACTACCCAACAAAAGGCATTGGTAGGGCCTGCTATATTTTAAATCCATTTATTAGCGGATTTGGGGCCAAATGCTGCTGAGAGGCAATCTTTTTAGGTCCTAGTGGTAAGGTCTTTTGATGTATGCTGCATTGTCATCTGCAGGTGTGGTATCTTTCCACAATGCTCAGAACTCCTGGGATAAGCAGCATAATTGTTCTCTAGTGGAAACCACTGGGGAAAAAACCCAGATCTTTGCTAATTCTTGCTTTATTTTCAAGTTTTCAGAATTATTCTGAGGACTGAAATGGAAAGAATTGTGAGTCCAAATGTGGGGTGAGGCTCCTTTGCCCTCTCCCCCTTCCATTCTGTGCCTGCCCCTCCTGTTGAATGTTACCTGTGCTTTGGAGGAAGGATGCTAGCAGCTGATCCGTTAGAGAAGATGAGCACAAAAACAATTTTTGTAAGGAAGAACTAAAATTTTCTGCCTATGCCATTTCTGTAAACAGTGAAAAATTAAGCTGATAAAATCTGTGCTTTTTAGTATGCTGCAATATAAACTATATGAAGTCAGGAATAGAAGAAATAGAATAGGAGAAATAACAGCTGGTCAAGCTTATTTAATAAATTAGTGTTTAAAGCCAGGAAATCTGTATTGTGGTGGTTGCTCTAGTGTCTATCTGACAAAGCATTGCAGTCAATGCATAGGGTTTTTTTAGTGAGACAAAAGCAGTGTGAAACTTGGAAAATAATTATTAACACTGGCAGAGAAGACTGGAGATGATTTTTAACCTTGAATAGGCACTTGTTTAGAGTGCACAGGCCTAGAGCAAATGCTTTTCAGTTGTAAAATATCGATCTGTTTTCAGCAAAGAATTAATAAACACTGGGGGGAATAAAAGGAGCAAGGGAAATATTCCTCAGCAAATGAAGTGAGTTGCAGACAGCCATGCCTACCCTGTCAAATCTTATTACTAACACACTTTGCCTACATTATAAAATTGGTGCTGTGCATTCTCTAATGAAGGGATTATTTTAAGGCTGTGAGCATTTGGGTAGGAATAAGAGGCTGGTGTTGAGAGCGACATCTGTAATGAGGGATCTTAAATCAGGATACATTATTAATGAACTACACGGGAGACACTCAAACCTGCTTTATCTGGCAAACTGTAAATGAGCCTATTTGGTAAGAACATGTGAAATGTGTGTGTGCTGAGAGAGAGTATTTTGAGAATTTAACTAATTTCTGAATAGTAAAGGCATCCAGTCTGGCTATAATTGGTGCCTGTGGCAATTGTTGATACCCTGACTACATTAGCTTTCTGTGCCCTTTAGCAGAATTGGGAAAACATTTCTAGTACTCGTTAAGCTGTCTATTATCAAGCCTTCATAAATATACACATTTAGAATAGAGATGATTTGCTATCCCAGTGCCTTAGAGCGCTTAAATAAATCAGTTCCTACTATTTCAGGCATTAATTTTGCAGTAATTATGCATGAAGCAATAATGCAATTAAAATTGCCTTCCAGCTTGCTCAAGTGGGAATATTTTTTGGAAATAATACTTGATCTTTTCTCAAAATACACTCTAGAGCAGGTGGATGTGCTGTGTAGCTCAAAACAGCAGTGTGGGACTGTTCTACCTTGAGATCATCAGTTTGCCTGCAGCTGAAGTCAGTATTAACCAAGTATTACCATCTGTTGGCTTTTGCTGACCTCTGGTTTATTCCCCTCTCCCCTTTCTCTAGTGGCAAACTGCCCACATCACAGCTGGCATCCAGTGCTTCACCAGTGGGGTTTCTTATTTAAAGAATGCAACTATACTTCAAGGCAGGAAACATGGGCCAGCTTTCAGTTTGCAATGTTCCAGTTTCTTTTTGCACTGTACCTGCTGGTTTCACATCTTTGCAATATCTGCTGTAATAAAGCACAGCAATGTATCAGCCCAAATTTCAGCCTTAGGTCTGAATCTCTTTACATTTAAATTGGACCTCTTGTTTCTTGGGAGAAAAGTATACATTTTGTAGCTGAGTTACAAATAAGCTTTTCCAGCTTTTTGGCAGCTAGGTAATAGTTAAAGTGAAAAGATTTCTTTTTTCCAGCCAGAAAAGAGGTTTAATAACTGTGGGTCCATTTGTTCATAGCAGTACTGGAGCTGAGCCCTGCAAACCCCCGGAGCTTGGCAAGCCAAGCAGACTTGGAAAGTTTTCCTACCAGCTTACTGAGTCTGAGTCAAGCATGGCTTGTTGCAACTTCAAATATATTTAGTACATTTTGTTAACAAGAACATTAAAATGGAGGGTTTGGTTTTTGTTTTCCTTTTCTGACCTTAAGGTATATCATGCTCTCTCTATAAACAGCTGGTCCTTAAACCATGCATGGCAGTTCATGGGTTGTGTTAAATTCAAAATAAATGTGTTTTTTATGTAGAGTATCTGATTTACTCTTGACATGAACATATTGAGCAAGTATGAGACAGTATCCCACAGTCTTTCTGTCAGTCAGCCTTTGGTAGTGCGAATCTGTGGAACAAACAAGCATAGCCATTACTTCTCAGTGCATCGTAACACTGGTAACTTCTGCCCTCTGTTTGGAGCCTGTGCTGCACGAAGACTTGCGTAAGTGCTGGAAATCCTCTCACTGCTAATTTTTACCTGTGTGGGTACTGCTGAAAAAAAAGAATTCAAATCGGACTTTTGGATTGGCCTGACACTGAACTTCTTAAATGTTAGTTCTTGCCTGTCCAAATTTTATCAGCCTTTGAACTAGGGAGAAAACTTTTCTATAGAAGAAAATTCTTTCAGTGTTTGAAAGATGCTGCAGAAGACTCAAGATAACGACAGCTAAATACGTGTTTACTCAGGCAGAGCCATCTCAGTATTCCATATTGATTCATCTCAATGTGGTGTTAGCAGCGTCTTTAGTGAGTTCTGCACCATGCAGCTGTGGCAGGGCAGTACATCTTGAGTAGAAAGAATTGTCTGTTGAGTGGATGTTTTTCACTTGTACTTTGACAGTCTGTCTGCTGCTCTGTAAGGCATCCTAACGCCTCTGCTCTTCCCAAGTTTTATGTGATTCTGCCATCATTACTGCTAGTATTTTTGTTGGGAAATGTGATTCTAAGAATCCAAGATGTTAGATTTGCCTGGCTTAGGGCTCATCTTCTAGCCATGGGCTAGCTACAGAAAGTCTGGCTGCTTTGTTTTGCCCTCTTGATAGATAATCACCTCTGTCTGTTGCTGGAGGACTGGTTGTGGGAAGCTATGGTTTCAGAAAGCAGTTGTTTCCTAAGCAGCACGAGCCAATGTTATAAAAGGCCTCATCATTTGCTACCAAACCTTTGAAGTTTGCTTTGCACAGTGGGATCTAGAAAACTGAGCAGAGCACAGTCAGGTTGCCAACTAAGCCAGACAGGCTTCTGATTAGTGAGCCTTTTTATTGTTTCTAGAATTGCTGCTGTCATTCATCATTGCAATTAATTGCAACAAGCCTGGAGATGATAAACGCCTAGATCATTATTGCTAAATATCTGGGAGCATGCTTTTTTAAAGTTTGGATTCTTCATAGAAGAAACCCTCGAGTTCCTATCTTGAGCACCCCAAATAAATTGTGATTTCTTTTTGGGACCTCAGGCTTTGTACCAAAGAGGTTTCATATGTTTCTTTTGAAGGGTTGATTTGTAGAACTGGCTGGAACACTGCAAGGGTGAGAGTGTGAGTGGCCAGTGTGCTGCTTTGGGCCATTAATTGTGTCCTTGGAGTGAGATTTAGAGAGTATTCCTTCAAGGTATCAATGCAATAGAACTGATGATAAAAATTTGGGATGTAGAGTGTGTCTTTTGTCCTTTTTTTCAGACAGAGCTGGTGAAGTGAATGCACATTTGGCAGTGGGAAAGAAAGAGGCACTTTTTTAGGAAACCGAAGAAATATTTTGCAGTTTATACTAGGCTGGTGCATTTCAGCTAAGTGGTAAAGGAATGAAGCTGTTGGCCGTGAAGGAAGCTTACAAGGGCACTTATAAACTACAGGCTGAAAGAAGGGCAGCAGGTATTGAAAAGTGCAAACTTCAGAGTAATACAGTGAGAAATAAATAGAAGCTCACTACTCAGAAGAGCAGCCGACGGTTTAAAAAATTACAGGAAGTAATTTTAAATAGATGACCAATTGTGCAAAGCATAGCTATAAACAGATGAGCTGGAATCAGTGTCATTGTTTCTTACTTGAACAATGAGAGTTCATTAGAACTGATGATTAATTTCAAACAAGAATGGTGATATAACAGCTGTAAGAAGTAGAGAAATAAGAGTTCAGCTAACCTGGTCTCTGGTTTGTGAACAGTGGTAGTTCTCTGGCAGACTCATCTGGTCTCCAGCTTTCCTTCTGTGATTTTTTTTTTTCAAATTGCCTTTTGCATCCACAGCATCATCTGGGAGACATTTCCATAGGTCAGCCATGTATTGTGTGAAAAGGTTTCACTTTTTCCTTTTGTGTGAATTTCATGTCTTGCAGCAGTACCTATTTGAACAGCTATTTGTCATTCTTTCCAATCTTGTAAATACTTCAATATTCGATGAAGTTGCCTCTGTCCCATGTGAGAGTCCTGATCTGTTTAGATATTGCATCTGTGAAAACAGTGATAAGTCTTGATGCAGTCTCATTTTCTTCTTGGATTTCTTTTTTTCCTTGATTATTCTATATCCATTTTGGGTGGGAGCAGGGAAGAGATCAGATGATGTACAGCTATCTGCTTGTTATCTGAGGTGTTCTGCTAGGCCACTAATACTGCACAAGTGAACCAGAGAACAAGTTTTGCTGGTAGGAGAGTGCTGCCCAATGAGTGACAGAAAGGTGTCAGAAAAGATACCTGGCACTAACTGCCAAGTATCAGGGAATGGGAAGGGTGGGCATGGTTATCACTTGACTGGTCTGCAATACATAGTGCATCCAGTGCAACGTGGACTTGTAAAGGCAACACAAACTATACTGAAACAGAGTGGTTAGAGGGAGTGCTCTCACATGCAATATTGAATTAATTTTGAACAAAGTAACATGTGTACTGTGGATTTTGAAAGGGGCTAGCCAGAAATTCTCAGAAATCTTTTGTTACCTAATAAGTGTAATGATTTCACATGCAAACTGTTTCAGGATGCCCTTAAACTGCTATTGTTCTTCCAGTTTCCAATTTACTTAGAAAATGATAATTCTTTCCCTTCTTTGTAATATTGTTTCCTAAGCTTCTTTCAATGTCCACTAAGAAACTTTGTTCCAATCCAGTACAGCAGTTGATGTTTCAAAAAGGTGCTTAAGCAAGATTAATAGGCTCAAAGAAGTTGCATCCACGGAAATGCTGAAAAGAGTTTACCTATGCACTGAAGCTTAAAGCTGTTTCCTGGGATTGTGTCCTTACAGAATCCCCTCATTTGGAAGGCAACTTGAAGTCCATCTAGTCCAATCTTCTGTTTAAAGTAGAGTGGATATTACATGCAAACGAGGTTGCTCAGGGCTTGCCCAGTTGCATTTGTAAACTTGTTAAAGGGTGAAGATTCTGCAGCCTGTTTTGCAATCTCATCCAATTTTAATTGTTAAATAAGTAGTTTATTAAATAATAACCTTTGCATCATTTAGATAATAAAGTTATAATATAATCATGATCATGTAACTGACAAGTAGATATCATTGTAATTCTGGGACTGTAAATGCAACACAAGTTAAGCAGAACATCCATCAAAACAGTTATTTGAAAATTCTGGTCTTTACCAAGCATGATGGAAATGAGGTTGGCTTCTGGCTTCAAGGTTTTTAATTTGTCAGCGATATGGATTTTATAATAGCTTGATGCCATCTATTTTTTTAGAGCAATGATATAAATCCAGCAAATTGCTTCATAGGCTTAGTATTTTATTTTAAACAAGGAGTACTCTGCCACTGTTTAAAATGTAGGACTTGAAAATAACTGCCTGGCACTGCTGATAATTAGTTTTAGAGCATGACAAGCCTCTGTCTCCAGATGGTGGTCTGTGTTCTACATCCTTCTCCCCTACTGTAAATGGAAGCATGTACTGCAGGAGTAATCTAAAGCTTTTTGCACCTTGTTTCTTTTTCAGCTTTGGTTTGCTTTTGTTAATGGATTTTCTGGGCAGATCTTATTTGAGCGATGGTGCATCGGTCTGTATAACGTGGTAAGTGCTATGTGTTTTGACTTGATAGTGTTTGGGACTACTGCATTATTCTGTTGTGTCCCATTTTTCACAGGTAACTGTCCCAAATGTATGTCAGGAAGGAGTATTTAATTTTTAAAAGCCATTTTGAATCCACTCTGAGGTAGGAAAAAAAAATTAAAATTACACTTTTATTGCAAAATGAAAATTTGGGAGAACACCTTGAAAATAGATGTTTAGCCTTATACAACCTGTATGAAAGTCTTTAGACTTTAGATAGAATTTAATTTCCTCTTTGAAAGCATTTTTAGTGTTTTGTACTGAATATCTTGGTGACAGTTAATGCTCAAAATAGTCCTAATGTCTGAGTTTTGATGATTTTTTTTCTGTCAGATCCTCTAGAGTTAGATGCTGAGTATAAGCAGTTGCTTTGGGCTGATTTGTGCTCCCTTAGGTACAGAAAGAGAAGCTGCATCACTGTATCATCAGCATTTTGCACTTGAAACAAGAGCAGGATCTGTCAGTCTGGGAGTGGTTTCTGATTTTCAACATGGCCTGCAGGGTGCCAAACTGTATCATGTGACTTTTTTACTTTAATCAGTAATATTATTTAATCAGTCACATAGATTAAAGTCTGGAGGATCTTCGGAACCAAGTTCTGTAGCATATCATAGACCTGTGTTGGTGTTTTCAACAGTGTTACCTTTGTAATGTTATGAGTGGCCCAGTGCCTGGATTTATAAGCTGTTAGGACACTGATAGTGTTAAAAGACTCTCTTTGCAGGGAGGGAATTTAATTTTTTTTCTTTACAAAAACTTATTCCAAATATATGCTAATACAGAAAAAGCCAGCAAATTATCACTGAGTAGTATTAATGGAACCACTTAACTTCTGTCACATTAATTTTAAAATGATGGCGCAAGCCCCCATATTCCATAAGATTTCATACTCTTAGTTGAAGATACTTATTCAAGGATTTATCATTCCCTTGATTCCTTTCACCCTAATTTCCTAACTGTTATGCAGTCTCTGTCATTCATGTTTAGATATTTGCATCTATTATCTTTAAACCTCACTTGATTAATCTATCTACCCTACCTAAAGCTTCTGGATAAAACTCATCTTCTGTAATCAGAAACTAAACCTTGTTTTTTAGGGTCAGTATTTTCTAAAATTAGAACTGGTTGTGTGGACTCATGGAGGATCAAGTGCTAGTAGGATATTAGGGACTTCCACAATTTGTAGGGCTTAGATTTTGAAGTGCTTTTAGCTAAGTCATTCTCTTCTGTGCAGATTAACCCTTTCTTTCATTAGTAGTCTCATTAAAATATGAAGTGTATGAAATCATAGTGGCATTGTAATTCCTAATTTTGCAGTGGTTCACACTGGAGGTTTGCCTTTGTGTTCAAAACCACTAGAAGATTTACCTCAAGTGAGAATGCAAATGCCCCAATAAGCACAAGAAACCTGGGGAAGTACATAAAGCTGTATGAGAACATGGTCTTCTTTGGAATGTGTTGGTCGAGTGCCCTCAGTTTCAGTTCTCTACCCTCAGCCTCCTGCCATTTTAGCCATCTGGTTTATCACTTCAGAAGGGAAGACACACAATTCCCGCAGGACTGAGGGTTCTAATTACCAATTGTCACTTGTTTTTGTCCCTCCCCATTGCTCTTTGTCTGCTCCCCGCTGCCAGCATGCTGCTGGTGGGAATCACAGCCCACCTTCTCCAAATGTGCACACGCCCGAGGAACAGTTCATAACTCCAACCTGCCTCTTAAATTCAAGAACACTGCTCAAACTGTTAAAAATATATGTATGTATAGGATTAAGAGTGATGTTTCTGATATAAACTATTGATGTAAAAGGAACCAAATGAGGTTTAGTGTTCAGACTTGCACCCTGGTGTTACTTTCACTCTGCGCCTGCACTGTGGACCCCAAGAAACATGGATACCCAAGCTGGTTTTAAATGAGCTGCCTCAGATCCTGGAAACACTTTAAGAGCAGCAATGTGCAAGTCAGTGGAGGCTAATCTACTCTGCTTCTGGCAGAGTGTCCTGCTGCCTGTCTTGGAAGGCTTCCGAGGCTTGGTCATCCAAGCGTCTGCCCGTAGCACAGACACACTGCAGTTAATTTGTTCCTATCAGTTTGTGCCTGCCAGGGGAATCCCCAAAGTACCATAATGCAGAATGGCCTTTGCTGCTCAGTAGATTTTTTTTTTTTTAATGTGATTTCCACATTTACTCTGTCTGTAAACTGAGCAGTGGTTAAGAACATTGCATATCTAATTAAGGCTACAACTGCAGCTATGTTGGAGCCTATTCCCACAAGGCTATTTTGTAAAAATACATGTCTTTGCTTTGCAGTCTGATGTGTCTGACCCTCGCTGGATTAGCTGGTACATCAGAAACCAATGATGTTTAACTTCTTGGTTTTAAGCTTATTGGTTAATAATTTGGATTTTCCTTCATGTTTCTTTTGTTCCTAAGTCAATATTTGAGAGTTACAAATTGGTGACATTAATGTTTGGACTTGTTTGGACTATTGAAAATGTTGTTAAATAACATGCTAGATAGTAGTAAGTCTTCACTGAAGTCTGTGGGAATTTTGCTTTTGTCTAGATAAGGAAACGTTATATAAGATACACTTAAAACTAAGAGCTGCTTTTAATTAGTATTTGCTTTCCTTGCAGATTTTCACAGCACTGCCACCCTTTACTCTGGGAATTTTTGAACGATCGTGTACTCAAGATAGCATGCTTAGATTTCCACAGCTATACAAAATCACTCAAAATGCAGATGGTTTCAACACAAGGGTAAGGGAAACCCTGTTACTCTAAGAAAAAACATAAGCATTCTTATATTCCAGATTTTTCTTGTCAGAAAATAACTTATTTCCTGATGTTATTTCTGCTTTATGCTAACCACTGAGCGATTGTTCAGCCTTTCAGCTCTTTCCAAGGGATTATTTTTTTATTTAAATAAAAAACATCCTTGTTTATAAATAAGGATTTTCTGCTGTGATTTTGCCTGAAACTGGTTCTGAAATATCCATAAACTTTGATTCAAAGTTAGATTTGTATCCAAGTATGATTTTTCAATTCACATCTACTGATAAGTCATGAGGACATCGCCTGGATTTATTTAACATGTGTGTTGCCATAACACTCTCTGCTAGGGTGCTTTTTCATAGTTAGTATAGCTCTGTTCCAGTTGTTCTTTTGGAAACAGAATTTGAATTGGCTTATTTGGACTTCTGAGTTTTGAAGAACACATTCTACTCCATTTTGCTATTTAAATGCTGGAAGATGTCAGCATTTGGTATACCGTCTTTTCCATAATAAGCACATCTAAATGTACTCCTGAATCAAGGAAGCTGTATGATTTCTTTGTTTGGAGAGGAAATTGTACTACTCATAAAGCTCTAATTTGTGCAAGATTCCATTATCTGCTAGTTAAAAACTCTGGGGCACAAAGTATTTGTCCTTTAAAAGAGAATAAAACATTTCATAATACTGAATCACTCTTTTAAAATTATTTTTTGAGATAATTAAACAAAGTTGACTCAATCGGTCTGTCTTCAGTAAAAATCTTAAACTGAAGCATGCTTGCTTATTATACTTCAAGTTGGTAGAATAATGATGCAACCTTACCAGTGTTTTCCTGTCAAAGAGCAGAAATTATAGGAGAAAACAGATCCTGCAGAAGTTTAGGTATTTCACTTCAGGACAAACATTTTCTGACTCTAAACTACACAATGACGTGTTTGTTAGGAGTTAGAGAGAGGTCAAGAGTTTTGGACTTTACTGATGGCTTGGTTTGTTTTCCCTCAGGTTTTCTGGGGTCACTGCATCAATGCCCTTATCCATTCCATCATTCTTTTCTGGTTTCCACTGAAAGTGCTGGAGCATGGTAAGGGCTTCATTATTTCTTACGTCAGTAACTGATGTTTGGTCTTACAGAGCCAGTGTGTTTGCAGAAGGGGGGGTCGTGACAAGTCCCAAGAAATAATGCTGCCAGACAGTTCAATAGTCTTTAGCTGCTGAGCTTGGCGGGTTGTCTAGTGACTTTCAGAAATTATTCTAGTTTAACATAATTATTGTTCATATAGTGACTTTAATAGGTGAAAAACTACTGCTTTGCTAAGAAGTCTAACCCAAATACTGAGTGACGTTTCACAAAATGCCTTTTTTTTTTTTTTTTTTATGGTAGTGTGTTGAGATCTCAACATTTGATTGAATAATGTTCTTACAGCAGCTGCCTTAGAACTGTTTGCTTTTTATCTGGTTGGAACTCTCCCATTCCATAATGCAGAACTGTGAAAAAGGATTGGATGGAATGGAAGTAAACTGGATCAGGAGTCAGAGATACTGGGGAAATGAAACTCTTTGGTGTGCAAATTCGGTTTATTAAGTCTTGATTTTCAGGGTAACACAACTACATGGTATTTCAGGGACCAGTAAATCCCATATGGTTCCTACCTAACTTTAGTATATAGTATAACTATATACTGAGAAGGGAAAAACCGTAGGAAATCTGTCTGTTGTAGTAGGAAATAGGGTTAGATCAGATGAGAAACTTAGGGCTGGTGAAGAGAATATTTATCTAAAATCATAAACTTTTCACAAGTGAAACTTTTTCCCAGAAAATGCTGATTTTAAGAAAACTTTCTCGGCTCCAGAATGGATTAACTGGGGAGGAGGTGAAAGAAATAAAGAGGGAGGGAAGATGAATGCTCATGTCAGAGACATGATAGTAAAGATAATGTGGGGGTTAGGTTCATGTTTCTCTACTTGGCTGATTAAAATGTCAGTATCATATCCTGAGTGGGAACTTCACATGCTGCCTGATGGACCATATAAGAAAGGGACTTTCCTTTCCTCTGTACGTGGGCTAAAAGAAGGTTCTGTTTCATGGGAGAGGGACTTGTATGGTTGGTTGGTTTTTGTTTTGATTTGATGAGTTTTGTTGTTCTGTTACACTATTTTTATCACAAATGTTAATCTTGAATAGCTCTTTTTAAAATTGAACTGCAGAAATTTTAGGTTGACATCTGTAGTGCTTATACTTACAATTATAGTCTGCCATAGATGTTTTTCTGGTTCCTAAATAGATAATGTACTTTTCATTTCAACAATTAGAATTATGAGACAAGACTGAAATAAAAAAGGGTAACTTTCTAAGTTCCTTTGAATAGGTTGCTTAGTTTGTTTTCCAGAGAGGAATAAATATAGAATTTTCAAGTTTCTTTGTATTTCCAAGTGCAAGAAGGATTTCAGTGCCAGAGACAAAAATGTGCCCTTCACACTGGGATGGTTCTTTAACCTCTCGAGCTCCTTAGAATGTGAAGTACTTGTAGTCCATGAATGGGCACTTGTATAGCTTCAGAAATGAATGTTCACTGAGCATCCTGCTGTTGTCATTAGCACAAATATCATTCCTTTCAGGACTGCATAGCCTCCCATAGTGAAAAGTGATGGAAAACACTGAAAAATAAAAACATTAACTTACTGCATTAAAATATATAACTTTAAAAAACTTAAGACTTACAGGAAAATTTATTCAGTTGTTTCGATGTTCACTGTGTCATGTTACACTAGAGCATGGCCGTATCATGTCAGCTTGTTCCAGCAAAACCCATATGTGTCTAGGCATGCCTTTTTCTTAATAAACTGAGCCTTCTGTCACCAACAGGGTTCATTTGGCATGGGAAACTAAGTTCCCTAGTGCTCTTCACCTTTTTCATTGACACCAGAGGAAAGCGCAAGGTGACTAAATTCTTGGTTTGTCCCTGAATGATGTGGTAAATGCCTGAAAGCCACTGGGGAGGAGCTGGGCTGAGGAAGATGCCAGTGGCTAGAAACCATGCCATTTCCTAACGTAGCTCAGGCTTTAGCTCCAGTTGCAGTGTTTGTCATTAGTCTATCTGCTGCTGTTTCTTAGTAGTTAATGTTGAAAAGAATGCAGGGAGGGACTTCCTGCATTCCAGAAAATCTGCAGAGCCTGTCAGTTCTTTGGAGACAGCCACGTGCAGCATGGTAGAAGGAAAACAAAACAAGCAGCTTGGGTTAACTGTACTGACTAAATATATAGGGCCTTTTAGCTGTAAGCTAGGCAGGGTCTTCATAACTCTACTTTGTAGGCTTAAAAATTTACTGATCCTTTGTTTAAGAATGTTCAATCCGATTTTTCAAATAAATCTAACAAAATGTTACTGTTATTGATGCCTGGAGGGGCTGCCTAGAACAGAGGCTAGACAGTGTTAAAGGAATAAGGTAGATATTTATTAAAAAGGCCTTCAGAGAATATACCTTGGGCAGTTCAAGAGCCTGGCTGAGGCTACACCTGAGATGGATGATGGGTCATGAGTTTTCACACTTTTTTAAGTTTTGGTCCATTTACATATTGGGGTTAATTATCCAATTACAGATTCAGGCTATGACATCCCATCCACCCAGTTTGCTGTCCTCAATTCTCTGTTGTTTATACTTTTTGGGGCTGAAGCTGCAACAGTGTCCTTGGTTCTCAGGCTGGAAAAGGATTGTTTTGTCTAAGTACCCTGTGAAGAGAAATTGCTAACTCTTTATATGAAGTTGAGTTATATACCAATGCAGTACACAATCTGGATAATATAAAAGCTAAAATTTAAGGCATCTTCATGTTAGAAGCTCACTGTGGTAGGCAGTATGTGTTTAGGAATTAATCCAAGGTTTATCTTAAGCCTTTTTGTCCCTGCTGTTCATGTATTTTCCTAGTAGTTGTCTTAGAACATTTGAAAATATCAATACTTATCATGCTTGAGTAATGCTTGAAATCTCCTGTGAGTACAAGTTCAGCTGGCATTTGTGTGGTGGTTGAATGTGTTTTCATGGTGTTCCAGTTTGATTCAGCAAGGGCTGAGAGACTAAATGACAATTGAAGTACTGCCAAGCTTGGCACTTTCAAATGAGAGATTAACATGTATGTACTCACCCTTTTGAGCACTTGATTGAGAACAGGTGGGCAGAGACTGAGTACTGCTCAGCTATTGAACTAACCTCCAGTGAGATATTGTACATGTTTATATGTGTCCTTTACAGATGAAGCTGTCACTGCTTTTCTTAATTCAGCTCTCTTTCACCACAAGTTAACTGGTGTTTTACTGCTTTTTCATCACAGGCACACAAATAGTAAGTATTGTTAGAGGTGACAGTACAGGACAGATAGCAACAGAAAAAGTGACAGTGACATACCTCAGCTCTTCCAGGCAAATTACATGTTAGGGTCTGGTAAACACTGCCCCTTTTGCTAGGCCAGCTTCTGGCAGCCAGGACTATGGATATGTGCTCTGTCTGAGCACCGTGTCTGAGGCCCAGCTGAGCACAACTTCTGTATTACCATTACCTCATGGCTTATAAGAGTGCTTTTTGATGCAAAAGGAAAGGTTGGGACCAGTTGTTTTCTCCTGAAAATCTTCTTGTTCTTTTGTCCATTCTGTTGGTAAACTGATAACAAACGTGATCTTTTTTGTCATCTTTCAGATGCAGTATTCACAAATGGACAGGGAGTTGACTATTTATTTGTTGGAAACATAGTTTACACTGTAAGTTTGTGTATCCTAGCAATTTTTGTATGGTAGAATTTCTTTCCATCTTTTTTTTCACCATGGGAAAATGGTGTAAACCCAAAGAAAGTGTGTGAGTAAAATAAAATCAATCTGATGCTGTGTGCATGATTTTCCCTCTTCCTTTTAAGTTTTTTTTCCCCGACATGCACCAACAATAGCTCCTGCTCTGTGCTTCCCCATCTCCTGCCTAGTTCTGTTGCTACCTAAATGGTAGTAGCTTTTTAGGTGTAAAAGGGAGATTGGCCCATGAACACCTTGGGATTTGAGAGTGTTAGTAATGAAGTTGTCTTCTTTCTTTTTTTTCCCTTGCAGTATGTTGTCGTCACTGTTTGTCTGAAAGCCGGCTTGGAAACAACTGCATGGACAAGAGTAAGTCCTTTCCAGTATATTTTATTTTATTAGCACACCTTCCTCCCTAATGAGCATTAATACAGATAAGAAGTACTAAAAATCATTTGGGACTTCAGAGTTTTAATTGGGTCTTTCATGTAAGGATAGACTGCTAAGCTCCCTAAGAACAGAATGTGAGAGGAATGAACTCATAGATCACACAGTATCTGTGATGAAAAAGGGCAGCCTGACAGAACTGCCAAGAGTACACTAAAAGTGTATTATCAAGATCTCTACTTAAAAATGAGAAAATTTTGCATGAAATCAACATACCAGTGTAATTACTTAAGAAAATACATCAAGAAAAATATCCTTTGTATTCTGTAGGTCCTTCAAAATTAATGCAATAGGGAATGAAAGGTGTCTGCCCACAGATAAACAACTGGGCTTTGAAAACCTCTTTGAACTGGGGGAAAAAAAACTAGTGATGACTTCACATTGGTTGAGTTGTTTTGGTTTGGTTTGGAGCTCTTTTTTGAGACTCAGTGTAATAAGGCTGTAGTAAATAGTTATGTTGGTATCTTGAATTATTTACTTGAAATAGGCAAGTGCTCTGTTACTGGTAGGTGACAGAATCCAGCAGGGTAGTCAGCTCCAGAGTGTGAGGGCCAGGGAGGAGAGAGCTCCTGTGTTGATGCATCTTCAACACCTTTCTCCCCACCTTTCCCCTTGCCCCTCTGAAACCCTATTTTTTAAAATTTTGATGAAATCCCTTTTTTTCCACACCAGTAAGATACTTTATCCAGTTTTCATGACATACCTAAGATGTTTTGAGGACACATATTCTTATTCTACCAGTTTCTTGGAGGGTTCGGCTTAGATCTTGTTAACCTCATTGCTTCTGTTAGTTGTAAAATGTTTTATTTCATTCCTCCCAAAGGAATTGTGAAGATCAATGAGCTGACATCTGTTCTGAATTTTAAAGATGAAATGCTATCTATATGGGTTATTTAATTGTTATGGAGATGTTAATATCTTCTGCCCCATTCTCTCATCTGAAAATAAAATCTGATTGTCTTTACTGTTGCTTATGCATCAGTTCTATGCTGTGCATCAACATTTTAAAATGCAAAAATCCTTAAATTAATCCCTTGTGCACCAGAAAAGTATATAACCAAGTCTGCATTGAAGGCATGTGAGCTTGTTTAGATCCTGTTCACTGTGAATTGTTTGATGATTTCTCTTCTTTCCTCTTCCCTGGATAGGTAATGGGTGTCTTTTCAATTACTTGGGGATAATCATGATCCCCTCATTTCTAAACTTCTTTTTAAAAGATACCATAGTTTTTAGTAGATAATAGAGTTCTAGAACAGTGGCATTTTACAGACAAATTATTGTTATTCACACAACAATTGTGTTTAGAATCAACTTTTTTCTATATATACTTCTAAATCCTGTCTCATTGCTTGGAACAGTGACTGTCATCATCTCAAAATCTGATGTTGGTTGTAGTTTCAGCTGTGACTGAATCAACACACAGAATCTTTAGGTTACTTGAAGAGTATTAAATTTACAACACTGAGTTAAGCCTCTTCTCCATCATCAAGCGGATTGGTTACAGGCAATTTGTTCTAGAGAGTGAGAGGGACACTGCCACTTGGGAGAACACAGTGGTTTCAGCAGAAAGCTTTAAATAAATAACACAGTCAAAGTGTTTGGGAGCCTGGTATATCCAGTAGGTAGTTTGGAAAGAAAGGCTGTGATAAAAGTGGTAACATAAGGCAACAATAAAATCCACACATTGAAGCTGAGTGGAGTAGCTTCATGTTATGTGTGGCCTATCTGGAGCACTGCAATAGGCTTTTTCCCAAACACACACAGCTTTTTTCATCACTGCTTTACCATGCTATAGGAACTGTTTCAGATAAGCAGGGCACACGGGTGACCCACACGCTCTGTCTAGTTTTTATGCAAGAACCTTGATTTCTTGTCTTCTGTCATTCATTTAACACATCTGATGGGCTCAGTTCTGGTTTTGCATGTGAAGACTCCAGGGGTAAATGCAGATGTCAGTGGAGAATCAACAGTGCAAAGGTTGGTGGGGTGACTGTGTAAGGAGCATTTTCAAGCAGGCCAAGGAGGGCTCTTCTAGAATGCAGAAGCTCTTTTAAAAGCAGAGAAGCAGTTTGGGCAGATGTAATAAGCCTGAGATAATGAGATGACTGGGACAGCCATGAGAGGAAGGTAAAGACAATATAAAATGAACAAAGTCTGCTCAGCTGGAAAGGGTGAAGATCTGCAAAACTTGAAAACTGTCCTAGCAGCAGAATGGAAAGAAAAACCTGAGTGAGACAAAAAAAACCCAAAAAAACCCCCCCAAAAAAACCAAAAAAAAACAAAAACCAAAAAAAAAAAACAACCCCAAAAAACAAAAACACCAAAAAAACCAAAAAAAAACAAAAACCAAAAAAAAAAAACAACCCCAAAAAACAAAAACACCAAAAAAACCAAACAACAACAACAACCAAAAAAAAAAAAACACCAAAACCAAAAAAACCACCAAAAACAAAAAAAACCCCCCACCCCCAGACAAACAAAAAACCCCTCACAACACTAATGTCATTTCACTAGCATAAATACACTTCATATAAAATAAGGCTATGTCTGAGATTGGGTTCTCTGCTTGCTTTTATTTTTACTGATTTTAGTCATAAAGTCCAGGAGTTAGGAAAGCGCCAGTCCAAGCTATCCTGAGCCTTCTGTCCACTTGTCTGAGAGGAAGGCTGTGGCTCAAGAGAATGTATCACATCCTTTTCAGAAAGCAGTGCTAGTGCTGTTCAGCCATTGCATGGGGCTGACTTTTCTTAAAGATGAGTTCTTGCAGCAGCCTTGCAGTACTTGAGCTTTGGGGAGCTGAGCACTACAGTTGCTCACTAGGGCAGGGCTTTTAGTCAGAATCTTGATGTGAATTGTGTCCAGTTTTCAGAAAAATAAGTAGACTGAAAGGATAAAATCCCTCTTGTCCTCCAAGTGTTTTTTTAAAAAAATCCTTCAGTTTCTTACTTTTCTTCACATTAAAACTGAATTGAGCTGAATTAAAACTGAATGTATGTGGGTATTTTGGAGATTTTTGTTTGTTATGTGGGGGTTTGGGGCTGGGTTTTTTTGGTTAGTTTGTTTCTTGTTTGTTTGTTTTAATTAAGGAGTTGCTTATTTACTTATTTACTGAAGTCAGATCTCCTGGGTGAAACAGAATAAATAGTGAAGTTTGAAAACAAATCTGCCTGCCCACTGTGTCTGTCCAGGAAGGGGCCTATCCCATGTCTTGCTTATTATTAGCCCAGCAGCTTTCAGGGTTGAACAAAATTCCAGCTTTCTGAGAGTGCCTAGAAGAGTGTTCTTTCCATTGCCTCTGACATTTTGTCATCTGAATGCTTCTACTGTAAGCTAGCCTCTAGCTGATCCCAACTGTCTGCCAGTCTGCTCTGGTGCTGCAGGCTCCCTGCTTATTTGTTTTCACTGCCTGTGCTGGAGAAAGCTGTCCTTTCTGAGGAGGTCCAGCGATTGCAGATTAGGAGCAATCTTCTCCTTCTTCCAGAAGTTTGTATTTATCTCACAGCAAGCAGAACAAAATACTCAGACACTTCTTTGCTTCTCAGACGTACTGTTCCAAAAGTCAACAGACACAGTCATCCAGTAGGAAGTATAAAGCCGAGAGCTGAAAAAACACGCTGTGTCCACCAGCACCCAGTATGTGAATTCATTCCTGTGTTCCTGAACTCATATGTAATTAGTAATTAAGATTTATGCAGGTACTTCTCTGAATTGGAGCCAAAGTCATCAGCCACAGGAGTTTGTTGGCATCCAGAAAAGCTGGAGCCAGTAATGAGCTCAGTTGCTTGTTACAACTGAAATTACTGGTTCCATACACTGCAGTGTAAAAGTAAAACAACTTAAATCATCCTGAGCAGAAAAACAGTTTGGGTGTGTAGGAAAAATTACTTTGATGCAACTGAAAAGTTGTGTTGGATGTGCTCTTGGTCATTTAATAGTTTTTATTTTCTCTTAGTGAGTCAACAGACTATAGAACCAGCAAAGATGTAAACTGCACTGCATATCTGTAAATCAATTAAAACATAAAAAGCAAAGTTGATCAGTAGATTGTGGTAGTGTATTACACAACACTGACTCTTCCTCCAGGGAAAGCAGGTGATGTATATGGCTTGTATGTATGCACTGCTATAAGGGACTTGCCCACGCGAACTTTAACCTGCGCCTTTGAAAACTTCTACATTGATTTATGTGTTGAATCTGGCATGTGCACGACAGGATACAGGAACTAGATGAGAGAAATCATGGTTCCAAGGAAAATCTGATGAGTTTTCAGAGCTCCAAATAAGATAGATTGGCTGAGAAGAGTATGTGTCTTCTCCACTATGAGGCAAAGACTAAAGAGAAGTGGTTGATGCTGTTTGAACAACCTGTGCTACTGGCCCAAAACCAAGGGCAGTAGACAGGCCTGAGTGAGACCGACAGAGACCTGAACAGGGAAACACTTCTGGGCTGGGTGGATGGAGGAAGTGCCGTGTGTTGACTCTGCTTCTCTCCCTGTTCTTGGCAGTTCAGCCACCTGGCCGTCTGGGGAAGCATGCTGCTCTGGCTGCTGTTCTTCGGGGTGTACTCGGCCATCTGGCCCACGTTCCCCATCGCGCCGGACATGCTGGGGCAGGTCAGTACCCACAGCTGGCCCTGGGGACAGCGGCCCAGCACAGCGCCCTGCTGTCGCCAGCGCTGTGCCTCTGCTTCCTCAGCACCCACATGGTGCTAGCAAAGGACTTGTACTGCAGTCAGAGTGCTTGGACTTCATTTTAACCTTTTCTTAATCCCTGTATTCATTTAGCTTAATCCCCATATGAGAAGAGCTCTCTTTCTCCCCCAAAGTGACATCATCCATGATTACATGCACTGTGGGTACTAACTATACTACTGTTCCCAACCTGCTGTGATGGCAGTGGGACTGGCTCTTTTATTAGTGGCTAGTCCTGGCAAGATTTTATGGTTTTGACAAAATGTCCTATTTGATTTGGGATTTTGTTTTGCCATGGGTTTGTTCTTTTTCTTGTTGCTTTTTACCTTCATTCATTTTAAGTAAACAGAATTTCCTTGAGAATAGAATGAGATGGTCAGAAGCAGAAGGAGAGCTGATACATTACTGATTATGGTACTGGAGGAATTATGGATTTGTTCCTTCCATGTCAGCTGACCTCCAGATGGTAAAATTTTTCTTTAGGTGTCATTATTTCAGCCCCTGGTGAGAAGATCAAATCACAAGCACAATCACTCAAGAGCCTTGTGCATATTTAAAGTAGGGTGATTGCAATTTACAACTGTAACAATTAAGGATTTCATAATTGTATGATAAAAAGTTATTTTGTAGAGGTGGAACTGCTTTCAAATTTACCAGAAAAATCTGTTGGGTTATAAGTTTAGACTTCAATGTAAAGATGTGGTTTATTATAAAGAAACAAGGAAAAGCTATCTAATAATTTCAAGGAGTTATATTGCTTAGATTGCCACCCTTGTGTACTAGAAAATGATAATAAAAAAGTGTTGGCAAGACAATTAGATTTTTGAGATTACTCCCATGTTTGTATTCAACAAGAGCAGTCAGGCATGGTTTTGTTGCTATTCTGGCTTAATACATATTTTATTATATTCTGAAACAGTGAGGATAATGGAGGCTATAATGCATTTTCATGGACAGCTTTTTACAGCCAAGACTGACAGCTTACAGGCTGGGATGAGCAAGTAAGTGACTGACAGACAAAGCCTCAGTCCTCTGGTTGTATTCCATGGTGATCTTTGCATGTTTCACAGCACATACAGCATCAGTAGCTCTAATTCACATTTTCATATATCTGGCAGGAATTTGACTTCAGTATCATGCAGAGTTGGGAGCAGCCTGTCCTCCACAGCAGACCTTAGTGCTGTCATTAACATGTCAGCCTTCTAAAATGTAGACTATATGGTAAAGTGTTACGTCACACATAAGGGGCCAAACTATGAGCTTTAACTCATTGTTTCCTTTCTTTTTTTCGAAAAGTGACTCTTACTTTTTAGTGCAACTTAAGCAAAATACATGTTGTGTTGGTCATTGCCGTTTGCAGCAGCATATAAAACCACAGGTCTTGGAGCAAAACCTTCATATTAATAAGACATTGGTTTTTCTTGAGTATGTTTTTAGAAAGTGTTTGTATTTAACCTTTGGTTTTATGCTCTGATTTTCTGACATTATGACTTGAGAAGTGGTACTAATATCTTGCCAAGATGAAAATATTCTATTCTTCTTTATTTTAATGGAGAACACATTTACCTTGAATGGTACAGCAGCCAGTCCAATACTTTTGGAGACATGTACCTGGATCGGTAATTATCAATCTAAAATGTTAAGGATAAGTTTTCATTCTCAAGAGATGATTTTTGAATTCTAAAATTCTTATTTTACACCTTTCAGTCTGTGCTAGAGGGGATCAATATCATTCTACCAGTTTTCTTGTATTTTTGAGAGAAGGAGCAGCAGTTCAAAAATGTGGGTTTTTTTCTTTTCTTTTCTCTTTTATCTTTTTGTAAAATCAAAGGTAAAGGGAGCTTGCTTACCACTTGCATTAACTCCCACAAAGTCTCTTGAGTAATCAGTTGCTGTCATGAAACCACCTCATGGTGAGATGAGCTGGGACTGTGCTGGGCTCTAGTCAGTAAAATGAGTTGCCTTGCTGCTTCCTAGACTTAAGTAATTTCTTTACTCTTGCTGTATTCTTTTGTTCATTTATAAGTAATCAAGGTGTCTTTAAAGCTTTGTTCTTGTTTCAGATCTTGCTAGTGTGTTTATCTTCAAATAAACTGAACTCCAGAATATTTTAGATCCTCATACTGTGCAAATCTAATAGCATTTGAAGGGAGCTGATTTTAGCTGGAATAGTCATTAGCATTTGTGCCAGCCAGGACTTTTTGCCATCAGTAGAAGGCACAGGAGGTGCAAAACATTTTATTCTGTTGTTTCACCAAATGTCGGCATGAAGCCTAGCAGACTTACAAGTATGTGATGCTTTGTTTCTGCTGGGATTTGTTAAACTGTTTGCACTAAGTATTTCTTTCTCTTGCCCATAATATCTTGAGCATTCTCACAGGAAAAGAATACCGTTTTTCCTCCTTGAGGACAAAGGAAAGCAACTTACTTATTCTCTCTTGTCAGAGTCAACATATTTCTTCTCTTTCCATTACAATATTAATAATGGAATACATGTGGCATATTAAGACAAAGCTGTGATTAAAATCTCAATAGTCCTTAATAGAAATTTTCCAATAGTATGACATCTGGTACTTTGGAAACAAACTCTGTCTGCTTTGGGGGAACCTTTTCAGACACACAATTTGTCTTTAATAGTATCAGAAATAATAACAAAAGAACAAGAAAACTCTCTGGTAGCTCTCTTGGCTTTCCTAAATTTTTGTATTTTTTCAAGTGAATTTTTTTTTATATTTACAGAGAACAGTGACACTGAGAAAAGTTGGTGCCTTTTTTTGTCTTGCCTTTAGAGCCAAGATGCTTTAATGGGAACTGATTGATTTTGAATGGTCTCTTCCAGATGACAGTATTTTGTACAATATATGACTCCTTTCCCACCTTTTGAGTAGTTATGTTATACCACCACAGATTTTTGAAATCGAGTAGATGTTTGTGTTTTTAAAAAGAGCTACCTAGTTTGATATTCATTAACTGGAGGGAGTGGTGCAGAAATGTGCCACTCTGAGGATGTGAGTTCCTATTTAATTATCATGTCCCTGAACTTACGGAGCTTGTAGCTCATAACCCAGTGGTATTTTGTTGATGAGCACATTAGCCACAGTCCTGCCCTCATGCAAACCTGGATATTTGGTTTGCCTGGGGACGGAGATTTGGTGCCCTGAAGGGAACAGTGAGTGCTAACATTTGTGCTTATTTCTTATATGAGTTATACATATGGTGTAAGAAATATGCTGCTGATGCTTTGTGCTTGTATTGATTTCTTCACTGGAATTGAACCATTCTTTGGGTTCGTGGGAATAATATTGCACTGTATGGAATTAAAGTCTGTGTGCAGGTATTCCCACCCCCACCCACGTCTGAATACCTGTACCTGAAAGCATCCATATGTGTACAAAAGGATGGTTTGAAAGTGATCATGCTTTGAGTCTTGATCTAGCCATTAGCTAAAATGAAGAAAAACACGTATTTGCTTTCCCTACCTTGAGCTGAAATTTTTAGTGTTTTAAGGGAGACTAGAGTTGACAGGAAAAGGAGTTCCTAATTGTTGTTACCATTAAGGAACTATCTTTAGGAAGATGAGTAGCAGTCTCATTTTTTCTGCCTGAAAGGAGAGGGGTTTTAATCTGGTTTTGAGAGAGACATATGCTGTGGTTGTTTTAAAGTGCAGGTTGTGTTTCTAATTTTTGACTTCTGCTTTGTGCTGCATGTGGTCATGTTGCAGAACTGGGGTTTAACAATCATCTTGATCGTAGGATGACATTAGGAGGCCCATCTCATCAAAACCTCATGGCTGGAGGTTTTGAAATTGGGGCTGCTGCACTTCCCAGTTACCTTTATACAGCCACATTTGAGAGAAGACTTCCTGAATCATAGTCCAAATAATTTTACCACCAGCCTAGCTGAAACAGGTCCATGTAACAGCCACTTTCATAGCTGTAATTGCAGGAGTGGTTTTATTTCCTAGTGCTCTGCACATCCTTGACAGAAGATGCTTATTACTTTTCCAGTTAAACTGTCAGATCTTGCTAGGTTGTTTGCTTATGAAGACTTTTTAAGAAGCTGCGCAGGAGCTTTACCTGGATTAAAGGTGCTTTTTTAAAGGATCCCAGTAGTGGAGATCTCTGGTTGATCCTGTGTAATGTGACAGTAGCAGGGCTTGCTTGTTTTAATGGTTTGTTAAGGAGACATCTATGCCTCTTTTAGCAAAGCTTCCCATTCGTCTGTGTGTATGGCATTAGCAAGATGGGCTTGCCTTAACTATTGCACCGTTGTTGGCTTTTGAGGGAGGGAGGTGATGTAGATAAAAGGTGTGATGGACTTGGGTTGCATGGTCAGTTTTGTAGTTGGCCTTCGATCTGAAACCATCTGAAATCTTGCTGATTGAGTTCTTACCAAAGCATGTGAGAAAACTTCATGGTTTTCAAGACTTGGAAACAACATGGAACAACCCTCAAAAATCCTGGAGGCAAGATAATAATGATTATTGAGGTGTAATAAACAGGTTTCACATTTCTGCCCTTTCAAATCCACACTGCAAAGCTGACAGCTTAATGTACATTTTTGTGTTTTGCAGAATATTTTTTTCTTACTCTCTACATTTGAATTGTTTTCCAGAGGTCTCGATTGTTGTTCTTTCTGGCTTCTCATACGTCTTCAGTTTGGTGCTAGTTAGAAAATTGGCTGTTCTGATTGTGGTTTGTTTGTCTGCAATCAGTTGCACATTACATTGTGGTGTCAACGTTTTGGTTGGTGAAAATTCTTCATCCAGCTGTTATGTGCAAATCAGGCTTGGCCTGAGAATGAGGTCCTTAATGCCTGCTGATCATGTTTGTTTTTATTATTATGCACAGAGGTCTCCGTGGCACTTGATGTGGTTTTGGAACGTTTTCTGCAGTTTTGGACTAGGGTCTGAGCAGACAAATTAGACTAACGAAGCATGCATATATTTTTAAGCATCTGTTGAAGGAGTGGGTTTGTTGTTTTATGAGCCACACATGGCTTTCAGAAATTAATCTCTCACTTCTAGATCTCTGGCATTGTATCGTACTATGTCGTACACCACAAAGATGAAAAAATGGAGATAAATTAATATTTTTATGAGTTGTGAATGTGAAACTAATAGATTAAACATGCTTATTTTCTGCAGGCTAATCCCCCAAAACATGCCCCTTCACCTATTTGGCAGCTTTGATGCCAACCTGTTCTAAATATTTCTAAAAGGTATCCCAGACTGAATTTCTCCTTCGGAAATATTTTACCAAAGCTTTAAAGCAGGACTGTATATGCAGCTGCACCCAGCACTGTGCTGGCATTTCCTATATAGAGCCATGTGAAAATAGTGTTAAGCCAGAAGCATAAGTACTCATTCAGGTTTGGGAACTGGCAGTGTAGAGCGAGGCAGTCAGCTGGCTTTAAACTTCTCCAAAGTTTTCATGTGCTCACCTTCACTTCTTGGTTCCTGCTCTGCAGAAGAACTGTGGCTAGCAGGTGAGTGCATTAGAAGGGGGAGCAATAGGAAAGGTGGGGAATGGTTACCTACAGGTTGTACAGATGGTGCAGAGGTTGTCAGCTGGTTTTTCTTCAGTGTTGGGATGTAACCTGGGACTCTAGCCATGCTCTCTGGGCAATGTCAGTTTGGAGATCAGGTAGCCTTAACAAGTGTAAATGCTGCTCAGTAGTTTAAATAAAAGTACAGAGCACTTACAATTTTTTGTAAGTGGCCCTTTACCCATGGGATTTTTTGGCTTTGTAATGGGGAAGGAGCAAGCTCCTTCACTCAGGATGGAATCATCATTCTGTAGTAATGGACTTCAGAAGTTGCATCTTTTCTCAATTTGGAGTTCAGCATTGCCTCATGTCCCTCAAAATTTTCCCAGATAGCTTTATTCATATATTTAGAAGTAGCAAAGCCTTGTTGCAAGTTTGTGGAAAGATGTTTGGAAGATATCCTATTCTGGATTTTCTCAATTAGAAACAGCTGGCTTTTAAATATACAACAGCAGCTACTGTATTGTACCAGAGGCAGTGTGTACTAATATTCATGTCTAAAAAAAAAGTCTGTGTTTTGAATCCCGTTGACAACCAAGGACAAACTAAGAACGTATGACTCGCCATAGTGGATCAGAGCATGCCTGATGTAGGCTTTGTTCTGCATTAGAAACTTGAGGAAAACCAAGCAGCTCTGCAGTGTGGGTTTGTCATGTGTGACAAGGGTTTGTGTGCATCTCAGAGAAAAAGCCATTCTGTTGGGTAAGTGGAAAGCAGCCAAGAGGTTTTTATGCCTCTCATGAAGCAGCACTCAGCCTCTGCAGCATCTTTTGCAGATGAAGTTTGTGGGTTGGCAGTGTCCTGCGCCAGCTGGGCTGGGCATCGCGAGAGGCTTGGGAGCCAGGGGGTGTGGGTCTGCCTCAGCACGTGGTCACTGCTGAGCACTGCTCTGCCAGCTTGCCAGGTGTGTGAACACATTTTCAGCTGCTGTGAAGGCATCAGGCAATATCCTGTTCCAACATGGATGTTGTTGGGTAAACAGGCTGGCATGATGAGGAAGGCCATGGCAGAGAGGACGTGAAAGCAGACCAGCATGCTGCCCTTTCCATAATCAATAGGACAGAAACACAGGAAGGTGGCAGGCTAATTGTGTACAGAAGACGTTTTTTAAAAGACTGTTTAAACTCATAACAATGAAGTTGTGGCTCCTTTAGAAAGTAAGAGGAGCAGCAGATGGGATCTATTCCAGAGGGCAGGAGGTGACTGTCTGTGAGTTGGAATTAGTGGTTTTATGGCTTGCTTTGGTCACACTTAAGTCACTTGGTTTTCTGATGAATGCAGGGAAGCCCAGATAGCAGATATTTGGGGGTTGTTTGGGATGTTGTTTTTACGTTCATTCCTTGGGGACAGAAGGGTCATGTTATGTTTTTATTTGAATTTACATATTATAAAGGGGTTTTGTTTGTGGAAGATTTTTTGTTTGTTTAGCTGAGTTTGTGCTCCATGCCACTGTTTCTTTCCTTCACTAGTGGATTTCATTTTTGTAAGAGACAAGCCTAACTATTTCACATGGGAAAATATTTCCAGATCAATTTGAAACATACCTTTATTCCCTTTCCTCCCTAAAGTATTTGTTTCATGAGATCATTTTTTCCCCCAATTGTATTATGTCAAAATTTGATCCAAAAAGCCCTGAGGAGTAGAAATGATCTCTCTTATATTGTTCTAAGGCAAGCATAGGTACACAGGCTTCAGGAGCAGTGAGGCTGGAAGGAGTACAGCCCTTCCAAGTGCCCTGGCTGCTGGTGTGGGTCAGCCAGAACAGCCTGGCCCCCATGGCTTTCCTGTTAACTCAAGAGCTGACAGCAGCGATGGTATCTCGTGCTGCTTCTCTATTGGCAGACGTGGCAGGCATAAAGCAATTGAATGCAGCCACTTCTGAGAGTGTCTTTGGAATTTTGAGTCTGTGCTGGAAGTCAAACTGCACCCATTTGGCTTGTAGAGTGTAATTTCTCTTTGGGTATTTGCAGCACTTGAGCTGGTGTTTTTATACCAGTACTCTTGTCAGAAGGTATAGGAAGGAGAGTGTCTCCAGAGAGCTGTGTTTTCTTTGGATTCAATAGGATTGATAGGAGAAAAGGACAGAATTATACAGGTGCTGTCCATAATATAATGCCTAAAGTGTGGAGGGGTTGGTTATGTTTACATGTGCCACCACTGGTCTCTATAGCAAAAAAACCCCAGCAGTGGTACCTCTCAGTAGGCTGAGATGATGTAAAACAAGTTTCTTTCACTGTTAGGAGTTGCAGCCTCTTGCTGAGCATCTTGCAAAGCTACATCTTGCAGCTCTGGACACATCTCCCCTTTCTAGGATGTGGCTCAAGGCAGTTTCATACTTGTGGTGGAGTCAGCAAGCCAGTGCTGAGAAACCTTGGACAGTAGTGTTGTCACACACAAAAGAGGATAACCAAGTATAAGCATTCTTTCTCTGTACCATGGAGTGCTTTATGGCAGATGCTGGGTGAGGAGAAGGAAGGATTCAGTACAGTGGCTGAAATGTAGAATAAAAGTTAGACCCAAAGTGGCTCTTTTGTTTTCAATATATTATCCCAAATGCAAGGTGTCAAACAGCATTTCTCTGCAAGTACTACTTACCACTTCTTACCCTGTTCAGTATCTGGGAGCTGGCAGTTCCTTTCAAAACAAATGAGCTAGAACAATATTATATGCAAGCTTACTTTCATCATCTCATTCTCATTTGGATTGAAATTGTTTGTATCTCATATTAGAAGATTTCTGAGAAGGAAAAGGATGAATAACTACCTGCCATCCACTCCTCCTGTAGCAAGTAAGCTGTGAGCCACAACCAGTACTGGGAAAAGGACATGCTGAGGGAATGAGAGTTTCCACACAATACTCAATTCATTGCTTGCCATTGCATGGATGTACAAAACATCTGAGTAACTCAAAGAGAAGATACTCTGGTTGTCAGAGTGTCATTTTATACTTTACAAAAAATGGCTGTCACATTTGCAAGGACCTCTTTTGTGCAATGTTTTGGAATAGGCATCTGTCCTAGTAAATAGTTAAAGGGATTTCTTTTGACAATTCTTCATTAGTAGTCTAGTTCCAGTATCTGTCTAAGCAGCATATTATCCAGCAGTCTGTTAAGCAGCATATTATCCAGCAGTCTGTGTACATTCAGTAGAACTACCAGTGTTAGGCATTTTATTTTCAAATATAGAATAATACTGCTTGTGAGGTTCTGAAAGAATTTGTAAGAAATATGTACCAAAAGGGATGTTTTTAGGCTATTTCTATTTCAGAGAAGCATGAAAAGTAATTACTTGAAGCTTTGCTTCAACAGAAGCTGAATTCAGGGAAAGCATTTCCCAATTCAAGTGAAGTTTGTCCACTCTGAAACAGAAATCAGAGGAATTTCTTTGATGATGTTACACAGTTGACTTTTATTTTCCTTCTGTAAAATTGGATATCAATATAACAAGAAATTTTAAAACATGGAGGAGGGAGAAGTGAGTATATAGAATAACCAGACAGGTATCTGGTAGGGAGTAGAACTGAAAATAAGGCTCTGTCAGTTGACTACCTATACCAAGTGCTGTTATTTGGGACTAGGCAAAATCTCATTTAGCTGATGGGTCTCAGCATTACTGTTCATTCAGAATGGACGTGAAGAGCAGTCAAACTCTTGAATCACTGACGTCCTCACACAGACCAAAAGGTGTATGGAAGGCAGCCATAAAATCCAAAATGTTTTCCAAAGACCCAATAAAAGTTAGTGACAAGTGTATTTGATTTCAGCTGTGTATAAGGCAAAAAATGTTAATGAGGAGCATGGAATTACACTGAAGAGTTGGAAATGACCAAAGAGGGAACTAAGAGGGAGCTTCTAAGTAAAAGTACTGAATTTAGAGTTGGAGCTATGAAGAGTAGGTGTGGTCTGGTCTCCTGGTGTTAGAAGTCAGAAAAATAAGTGTCTGTCAGCTTTTTCTGTGCAAGCTAGCAGAAATGCTTAAAGCCATATTTAGTCTGCATCAGCTTCTAGTGAAAGTGGCCTGCAAGGACTCAAGTTTAGCTGAGTGCTGTCACAGGCAAGACAAAGTAAATGACAGCCTCTAGTGGACCTGAATACTGTGGTTTATTTCAGGACCAGAGAGATTAACGCTTCTACTCTATTTAATTATTCTAATTCAAATTCTCCTCCTACAGAATTATGTTCCCTAGGTCTCAACTTCTCATCCCTGCAGGGAGTTGCTGCTGGCCTGGAAAGCTGGGTTGGTTTCTGCTGTGCCACTACTGTAGTGTTGGCCACCTGCAAATGTTACTGGTGAAGGTCCCTGGCCATAATCCAGCATTCATGTTTATGGAAGTCCTTGTTCTCAGGGATCTTCTGCCACTTCCAGGATCTTTCCTGCAGCCAACATTTTTACCTTCCCTCTTTCCAGACATTCTGCCCTGTATTTTTCTTAAGACAGTCACTTCATTTCATGGACCCTTCTTTGTGGCATTGAACACCAAATACCTGATTTTCCTCGTATGAATAGTCTATATGCAGAAGCACAGCATTATGATCAGCCTTGCAATCGTGCAGTGTTTTTTGTCTTTTAGATAGGGCATTCAGGACATACCACTTGTGTTTAGTCCAAAATTTGCAATCTGAGTGAGTTGCAGCTAGAGCAGGCTTCTGCTTTTTTGTTCAAAATTTCAATTTTTAAACGACATTGGAAGTTGTACACACACCCTCCCCCAGTTCTTTGCTGCTGTCAAGCATTAATAGAATCATAAAACCATTAAGGTTGGGAAAGACCTCCAAGATTGTTGAGTCCAACCATTAACCCAGCACTGCCAAGTGTCCCCAAGTGCACATCTGCATTTTTTTAAAGACCTTCAGGCATGGTGACTCCACCACTTCCCTGGGTAGCATGTTCCAATGCCTGATGACCCTTTCAGTGAAAAAACTTGTTCTAATATCCAATCTACAACCCCCTTAGCAGAACTTGAGACCATTTCCTCTTGTTGTTACCATTTTTTATCTGGGGTGAGAGACTGACCCCCACCTAGCTGCAACCTCATTTCGGCTAGCTGTAGAGACTATTAAGGCGCTCCTTTTCTCCAGGCTAAACAACCCCAGCTCCCTCAGCTGCTCCTCACAGGACTTGCACTCCAGACCCTTCCCCAGCTCCCTTCTCTGGACATGCTGCAGTCCCTCAATGTCTTTCTTGCAGGGAGGGGCCCAGAACTGAACACAGGATTTGANTTGGCCATCTGGACCCATGCTGGATCATGTTCAGCCAGTTACAGACCAACACCCCCAGGTCTTTTTCTGCTGGGCAACTTTCCAGACGCTGCCCCCAGCCCGTAGCACTGCCTGGGCTTGTTGTGACCCAAGTGCAGGATCCAGTGCTTGACCTTGTTAAACCTCATGCAATTGGCCTCAGCCAATGGATCCATGCTGTCCAAGTCCCTCTGTAGAGCCTTCCTGCCTTCCAGCTGATCAACATTCCCGCTCAGCTTGGTGTCATCTGCACTCAATCCCCTCCATCTAGATAATTGTAAAGATATTAAATGTGATTGAGCCCTAGGGAACATGGCTGATGACCAGCCACCCGTGGATTTAACTCCATTCCACAGCACTTTCTTGGCTCAGCCATGCAGCCAGATTTTTACCCAGGGAGCAGTGGAACCATCCAAGCCATGAGCAGTCAGTTTCTCCAGGAGAATGGTGTGGGAACTGGTGTCAAAGGCTTTACTCAAGTCCAAACAGGCAAGGTCCACAGCCTTTCCTTCTTCCACTAAGCGGGTCACCTAGACTGTTTCCTGTCCTCTGTATTGTATTTCCAGTAGACATCTGGTAAGTTGAACTCCCCCACAAGAACAGGGCTGGTGATCATGAAACTTCGCCCGGCTGCTTATGGAGTATTTTGTCTGTCTCTTGATCTTGGTTGGGTGCTCTGTAATAGACTCCAACCAGGGAATTTGGCTTGTTGACCTTTCCCTTGATTCTTACACATAAACCCTCAACCCTGTCATCACCATCATCAAGCTCTAGATATTCATAAGGCTCCCTAACATACAAGGTTACTCCATCAGCTGTCCTTCCTTGCCCATTCCATCTGAAGAGATTCTAGCCACTGCAGTACTCCAGTTGTGAGAGTCATCCCATCATGTTCCCATTAATGAGTCATGAGCTTTCCTCCTGTGCAGGGGTTTCCATCTCCTCCTCTTTGTTGCCCATGCTTTGGGCATTGGAGTAAATCCACTTCAGTTGGGCTAATGATCCTGCCAGCTTTTTTGGGGAGAAGCCCTAATTCCTATGTGACCATACTCATGAGCTTCCATGGTTTCTGACACATCAGTAACCCTTGCATCTTCGCTTCTGCATGGATCTCCCTCCCCTACCTCCACTGAGACATCAGACCAAAGAATCTCACTAGCACACTAGTAGAATCTCACATTCCACACTTGTGGAATGCCACCCCCAGGCTTCTATCTGGTGAGCCTGATTTTATTCCTTTCACCCTTCAGATCTAGTCTGAAGCTCTTTCATTGACATCTGCTGATTCCTGTGCCAAGATCCTTTTCCCCCTGTGAGAGAGGTGGACCCTGTCTGTAGCCAGCCATGTTCTTGTGTTGCTGCAAGTGCTGATGTAGCAAATGTATGTATCACTAAAGATTTCATTCATTTTCTCTTAACACTCTTCCAATAGAAGTATATAGCTTTTGTTCTAAGCCTTTCGAGCCTCACATATTGCATACAGTGTGTGAGAGATACTTTCTATATGGACTGATAATATAGGGGAGAATGGACTTTAGTAGTCACATGGACATGAATGTTTGGACAAACATTTTTGGGCTCTGTCTCTACTGTAACATATTGGAAACACCTCTCTGGTCTGTTTAGCAGCATAACAGAAGCTTCCTGTATGTGATGTGTCCACACAGTGCCTAAAGGGCTTGTTAGCACTGGGACCCCTTATGCTGTGGGTGCAGAATTTCAGGTTTCTGAAGACGGAAATGGGCTGGAGACGCCCGTAGAAATGGCTTACTAAATATAGTGTGTGAACATTCACGGCTGTAGATGTGTTGTAACATCAGCTGCTGTCATCTGTTGCATCAGAGCTCTTTGCACGGCTGGGTCTTTGTGTGATTAAATGTTGAAGGCTGTTGCTAAACTGACAAACTTGGAGTGAACAGAGCAAATAAGTTCAATTTAACCTTCTGGATAGTCATTAAGGTGATCCTGGGCTTTCCATAAATTAGGCTGTAAGCAGGTATGTCCACGATTATCAGGCTGAATGCATCTGCAATTACTTTTTTACACCAGAATCACTTTAGATACTGCTTTAAGACAGAATACAAGAGAGGTTGTGTGAGAGAAAGAAATGTCAAGAGGGGCAAAGAGAAACAAGAGCTGTGGAGGACATTGCCTGAGTTATATTATGCTCATTAATTCAATTTGAGGCAGGAATGTGTGTAAATAAACCCTGGCAGCTGCAGCAGCTCTCATTTCTGCAGGGCTTTGGCAGGAATGCAGGGGCCAATGGATATGAAATCCTGGCTCTCTTTTGAGAAATTGCAGGCAGACAGCTCTGCAGCCAGAAGAAAGAACAATCTAAGATTTACTGAGAAGACGTAATCACTTTAAGCAGACTTGAAGAGTGTGGAGTTTCAGACATGCAGATTTGGAGGTAAAATTAGTGCAGACAAAAACTAAGTCATTGGAAAACCATGGGGCTTACCTAATTCTCCTGGGTTAATGGCATTATTCATGTTCCAAATATTCAGCTTCAAAATGGGGCAGGAAAACCATAGCTGTACCATTAGGTGTCTTCAGAGTAACCCAAGTCTGGAAATTCACCAGCAATTGTCTGCAGGTAGCGTAGCTGTTTGTGCTATGTACTGAAAGTCAGATGTGCTGACCACATTAAGTGAACTGGCTTGTGTCCCAGGGAGTTTAATCTTTGGTGCTCTTCCTGATACTGGATCCCCAGAAGTGCCTGGAAGAGCATTCCCATCACTTCACGTGGTCCAAGAATGCGCGCTCCCCCACCAAGATATATTCAGAGGACAGATCCCTCAATGGGTGCTGCAGAGCCCAGGATGGGGAGAGGGATGGTTCTGCAACAGTTTACAAGCAATGCTGGATTTTCAGATCAGTGGGTTTTTCAGCTCTCTCTTTTTAAGTAGTAGTAGTTGCTATTTGTCTGAAACTGATTTGAATACAAGCTTGATACATCAGCTGCATTCAAAGCTTGATACATCAGCTGCATTCAAAAATTTTTTAAAAAGTGAAAAAACCAACCAAACAATGTAAACAGTCCATGACCAAAGGAGAATCCTTGCTTTTGCTGGCTTTTATCTAGAATTTTAAATAACAATGTCACCCAAAGCCAAAGCAGTTTTAAAGGCACCAAGACTAATGTTATAATGGCAGTATTAGGGGTAACTATTAACTGATTATATTTTACCAGATACTTAAAATCTGACAGTTTCTTTATTGATCTATAAAAATGCAAGATTTTTTTCCTCAAGTGGAAACCAGCTTCTAGTACAGGTCTTTTTTTTTTTATTCTCAGTTCCATTGTCTTCAATATTTGCATATCAGAAAATTTAATTTTGTTAAAAGTGTGCTGGCAAGGGAGTTTGTGTGAAAATGAGGTCTAGTAAGGTCAGAACTATAGAGCAAAAGATGCAAATGGAAGAACTTGACCTTAACAACAACAATAATAATGCTTAGTATTTAAATGTTCATTGGGTTTTAGAATAGCTGCTTTGCTTTGCAAATTAAATAAATTAGTGCAAACAAAGGTATTGATATATTTAATTGCAACTTTTTTCATGTAATGAAATTTGTCAATAACGCTTTCAAATTATGTTTCCTAAATAGCACTTTGAAATATTTATGTACTGTGACTTTACCATTGTCTTTTTCTGTAGTGCAGGCACCTATGTATGGCAGATGATAAGCCAGGAGGCATCCAGGGGGTGTCACAAACAATCAGATAAATTATTCAGATTCCGAACTGGCACCTATTTTGTTAAATAGCTGTGTCTCTCTAGCGGGAACAGAGCTATATGTTATACATTGACATTGTAAGTTTTTCTTACTACTCTTCAAGGGAATCCATGAACAGAACAGAGGTTTTGTGCCTTTGGATTTGGAGAGTACTGCTAGGCATTTGAAATAGAGGTCATAGATTTTAGGTAAAGATTTGATTAGTTTTCTCTTGGGCTGGAAAAGGCAGCCCAACAGTCAAGCAAGAATAGACCCTGTCATACATATCACTGGCATTAATTTTGTTGAAAATGGCAAAATGCAGAAGTTTACTGGTCTTTCAGACAATTGCATTATAAGCTTGTCATAAATCCATTTCTTTCACTGTAGAAAGTGTCTGCTGGAGAAGCAGTGGTCTAAACTCAGGACAACTGCTGAGACACTTAGTATGTTGTTTTATGCTCCCATCTATTTTAAGCTGTTGTTTACATCCAGAGTTGTTATTGCCCCTTTCAGCCCAACTCACCCTTGACACTGCTGGCTTCAAATATCATCTAATGTGTGATTTAGCAATAGAAGAGCAGCAAGATCTGCTCACACCTGCTGTCTTTCAATAGCTGCCTCTGGGTCAGTAGCCTCTGGCTGGCTTTGCCATTCTTGAGAAACTTGAATTTTAATCATTTTTTCCTGTCAAGAGCAGCATAAGAAACACTCTTTCATCAGTTTCAGTACAGTGAGTCTGAACACACATGTCCAAGTCCCCTGGAAATCTCTGCTTGCTGCTAGTTTTGGCTGGAATAAAATCTAGTTCTGATTTGTATTCTGCCTCTTGTGAGCTTCTCTGCTGATATGCAGAGAGGCACCCAGTGTTTAAAATCTTCACACAGCACAGCCTCACTGGCATGGTTGTTTTCTTCCTGCTTCTTTACCCACTGCTGCCCAGCACCCTGGTGTGTATCCCCACACAGGTAAAACCTGGGTGCAGCCACAATTCTCTCAGGTCACCATGGTTGTTGCCTTGTGCCACAAGTTTTCTGTACAAAAATGCATATGGCACTTAAAACTTAATTTCTACTAATATACCTCATTGATTTGTAGGTAAGATTTTCTCTTTGTTTCTCTCATGTCCTGGATTTACAGTGTTTTCTCTCCTACTGCTCAGAGACAGATGAGGAGCACCTTTTGCAGTGTTTGGCTCCTCCCTGGCTGGCTCCTTGCGGGGCCCCCGCGCTGTGCAGGGCTGGCAGCCACAGTCCTGCTTCCTGCTCACCCCTGGGCCCCTCACACCTGTTCAGGGAACCACCTCCAGGAGAGTCCCATCCAGTGAAAGCTGCTCCTTTGCCCCAGACTGTGCAGTGTATTTTCCAGTAGGGCTTCAAAAGAGCAGAAAGGACTTGAGGGACAAATTTTGTGAGCCGTCCAGCAGTCACAGCAGGGGATTGAAGGGCATTTTCCAAAGTGCCCTCAATTAATTAGTGTTGCCATGGCTAAAAACTTACTGGAGCCCAGGTATAGCTTTGAGTGCTAACACTGCAGGGAAGGCCCTGAAGAGTCATTTCAGCGAGTTCTGTGCTTTATATTTGATTCCTTCCTTTTTTCTTTTTCTTCCAGTGGGCCTTAACTAGGAGAGGAGTCACAGTCTGGCTGAAACAGAATTTATCACAGTAGAATACATTACTGAGTTAGAGTTCTTTTTCCCTGCATTGCTACTGCTGGCCATTTGTGTAATCTGTTAAACAGTTTGGAAAGTTTCAAACTTTGTGCCAGAACTGAGCTATGAAACATAAAAAAATTGCTAGTGCTGTCCTGAACTGAAAAATCAACATGATAGTCTCAAGTGAGGCTGCACTGCTGTGCTTTGGTCATCATGGTGACATGATGCAGAGCACTTCTTTGCCACAGCTGCACTCTGCAGTTACGATTTAGCATTCCAAAACCCAGTACGCTTCCTGTTCTGCCTCCATGGTCTGCCTGTTTTGGGGATTTTTATTTATTAAATCAGATATACAATGAGGTTTTCTCTGTGTATATTTTTTGAAATGTGGGACTTTCTTCTTATATTGACCAGCATTTCAATTTAAGTGGGTTTTTTTTAGCTGCAAGCCAGTGATGGGTTTGAAACCTGTCTTAAGATTATAAAGCAAGATGCTGAATTTGATAGCAAGGGAGAAGGAAGGGATTCATTGATTCTGATTTTGGACGTGGGACAATATATGCTTTCTACCAGGTAGTGGTGTCATGTATGCCATTTGAAACACTTGATATGGACGTTTTTAATAAAATTAATTCCATTAAGAATAGTTTTCATACCTACTAAGGAAAGTGGAGGCTTTTGTTGTTGTAGCCCAAAGCTAGAAGGCTGAGAGAATGGGAATGTTAGTATGTTGAAGTAATTATTGCTGTGATTTTATAGACTAATAGGTTGTGACCTTTCTCTGCCTCTCACTGGAAAGCTGGGAATTTCCTCCTTTGCAGTAATCAAAATTTCCCATTATTGAATTCTTATGGTGGAAAGATCCCAAGTAGCTGTTAGCTTTCCTATAGAGTCAGTCTTCTTGTGGTCTTGAGCAGTGTCGCTGTAAGGCTTGGGTGGGTTTTAATATGACTTTAATTCTGCCATCAATGTGTGCTCTACAATATGACTGCTACTGTAATTGCATATTTGCCTTCAAACAATAGCTTGCAGTGCTGTGTAATTTTTTTTCATTACTTGGGCACATGTGTCATGTTTGATAGTGCTACTTACTGGGCTGTATGCAAGATGATATATTCCTTCAAATCTTTTTGGGAGGGGCGTTGAATACAGTAACCATTCATACACACCAAATGTGTCAGACTGAATACTAGAACATAGGATAATCATAGAAATGTGGTAATTTTTAAGCCTGTCTAAATTAGCTTTCTAGCTCACCATATCATCCCCCGAAGTCAAAGAAATGATGCACTTCAGAGCCACCATCTAAATTATTAAAATGTGTTCCTTGAAGAGGAGATATATTCATATATAAGTCTAACTCAATAAAGACGTATTGGATTTTTTGATAGTAGGAATTGAGCAAATAGACAAGAACAGGGGAGATGGAAAGGGGAATTGGAGTGGGATGTATACCAGTGATCAGATGGCGGAAAAGAAACCCATGTAATGAACAATATATCTATTTAAGTACTATATATGTAACATTTTAATATCAGTATTGAAATACTGTACTTAAGCTGTATAAGACTCTTAGGAATTCACCAGTGCTAGTTCAAGGTCATTTCTTTTAACTTGGCTGTGCCATTTCCCAGCCTTGAACTGCTGCTCCGGTTTTGTCATTGTCCCATCCATCTGTTGTCTATCCATTTGTCAGTGTTGGTTTCCATGTATTCCTTTCCACTTTATTCAAGATATTTAAGGAAGGTGAATCAAGATCTGATATAGCCACTCTATATTCTTTCTTGCCGTATCCAGCATTATTGTCCACTTCTGCTTTTTTCCTACAGTTCTGCCCCAAATACATTGTTTTCTGTCCCAAGTTCTTTTGTAGCCCATGGCTTTCTTTTATTCCATGTTTATGATTTCATCCGACATTCATCAAACCACACTGATACTGTCACTACTCTTTTGTCCTTTTTTTCCTGTTGTTCCTTTATTCACTGTAATGTTGGTCACCCTTTGTGCAGTTTCCCCTTCAACCAGAAGTCTAGTTCTGTCATCTACTTACCACAGATCTTGACTAATTCTCAAGCCACTGGCTTTTATCTGTCTCTGTTTTTTGACAATTCTGATCATCATCAGTAGAAGCCACCACTTCTCGCAAGCTATCATGTTAGTGTCTCGCCACCTCAGTTCATATGGGAAGGAAATCTGATTATAAACAGCAAGTTGGAGTTAGCCTTTAATTATACAAGACACTGCTGAGAGAAAGCAAAGCAGGTCCTGACAGAGTGTCCCAGCAGAAAGAGAGTAACAGACAGAGCAGAAGTTTCCTCACAACTATTGACTTTGAGTGTTTCTAAGCAGTAGAGGTGTTTTGTGCTGTGTGAGGGGCAGATGGCAGATACTGCTGCCAGAGTGAGTCCTGGCTGCATTGGTAGCCCAGGGTCACAGGTACCATGCAACATCATGACAGTGTTTTCCAGTTCCACACTTGGATTCAGGAAAAGCAGTGTAGTGGATTTTAAAATATTATTCCTCTGTACTTAATTTCATAAAATACATGCTAGACAGTTCTTCATTCAAATGCAAGGTTGACAAGTGTTTGTAAGTAGTGTTCAAAATAGATATACAGCTGTAACATCTTACTGATAGTCTTCACCCACATTTTGGCATAAACATGTGTTGTAAAACTTTGTCAAGGGGAGAAATACATCAAAAGGGTTAAGAATCCATAAGAGATTAAGGATCAAATGGCTCCACAGAGGAAGAGGGAACTCAAAACTGAATAATGCTGTGAGCTTTCTTGGAACAGAGCACTGCCAGCTGCTGCTGTTGTAATCCCATCACTCTCAACAGGCACAAAGCAAGTCTGGGACAATTGTGTCTCTAGGTTCAGTATTAAATGAGCTACTTTTGAAGCTGGCATGCAGGGTTATGTCATCCTCTTGATGAAGTGGCCTGTAGTGTGCATCCTTTACACATCTGTAACTACTTAGGAACGCCTCTAAAGTTTTCCAAATGTTTACTAACCACAGAATGAGCAAGAGAAGGGAAAGGATAGGAGAGTGGGAACACTGGATTTTATTATGAACAAGCTTCCAGTCTAGAGGATAGTAAATAACTTCAGAGGAGCGACTTCTGCTCTGACTAAGCACTTTGCTTTTTCTTTTTTTGGAAGCTAATCTCGTCAGTACCGTGTCACTGGATCTCCCTTTGCATGGCTTCTACCAAGCAGCCATCTGGACTTCAGCCTCTTAACAGGCAGCATGCAAACTGAGCACAGTAATGGTAGATGCACTCTATGATGTTCATACAGTTCAGTCTTCTCACAGGTACAATGGGGTAAGCTGAGAGATGCAGGTAGAAGTTAGGGAAGTGTGAACACCTCAAGGGTTTAGGCTTGCTTTTTTGGAAATCTTTTCCCTTCTCTACCCCTTATCTTTCCTCTGCCCCTCCCTATCTGCTTCTTTCAGTGCCTTCATTTTTTTGCTCAGAAGACATCAGGAAACAGGTTACCATTTCCCACCAAGCTTCTTATTCTGAAAAGAATGAGGCAGAGGCCAGCCCATTGCTCAGGCTTGCAGGCCCTGATGAGCTTTGATGAGAATCTTAGTGCAGTAAAATGTAGTGTGGGAAGCAGCAGTGCAGAATAGAGTTTGACAACAAGTTCATACTTTAATGCATGCCCTGATAGTTTTGCTGAAACTGCTCCGGTGTATAGATCAGACTGGAGCACTGAGTGGATCAATATCACTTTTCCAGGAACAGTCTAGAACAAGTTATTTTCCTGGTGCTGAATCCTTCAATTTGAGTCTGGCACTATGAGTCTATATCAGGAGCTGTGAGAAAGTCAAGGGACCTTCTACAGAGCTGTGAAAGAGGTTCTCACATTGCCCTTCTCTTCTGTAAAAGTATAATCCTCCCTCTGTCTGAGGTGCCAGCCTCTTTCTGAAGTGTTTCATGCCATGGCAAAGAACCCCCTTTCCTTTCCAGTACAGGTACAAAAGCAGCTTGCTGCTCTGACTGGAGCCATCCTGAGTCTCCGCATGTGTGGGCTGAACTCTGCCACCATTTTGGGTGCCAAAATTTCTCTCATTCCAATTCAGAATCAATTCATGAGCAAGGACGTAGTCTGGCACCCAGCTGCCCCTGTGCACTCTGAATAACTTGCTGCACCAATTCTTTCTGAAATAGTAAAATGGAATGGATTAATTTTAAAAGGGGATTCAGGCCATTATTCCCTGAGGAAAAATAGGGTTTAAACTCAGATTTGCAAATGCATCTTGGAGTTAATGAGCATTTTTCTATGCCCTTGTGTCTGCTGCTCAAAGCTGTGCTCTTTCTGTGTTAATTATCTCCTTCCTTGATTACTCCAAACTCCACTGTTTTGATATCACTAAGTCTTTCCAAGTTTTGGCACCCAAAAATTCTCATTTTAACCCATTAATCTGAACCTGCATCATTTTGAATTCTTCCTCAAGCTCCTCATGTACTGTTTTTAGTGTTGGCAGCTCTTGCCAGTTTATTACAAGCAACATGAGCCTGGCCTTTGCTCAGGAGGCTGCAGGAACAAGAGAAAATTTGTAGTATATGCCCTCTGCTTTCATACAATTTGGAAACTGAGTAAATCTCCACCTGGTGTACTGTAGCATGAAGGAAGTTGCTCTGTTCATCAGTTCATCCCATATCCTCACAGTTGTGATAGTCATTGAATTTATGGACCCCTCATCCTTTTCTGCTATTTGATGTTATTTTTGAGCCATTTAACGCATAAGACAATTCATCTTTTAAGTGTGGTTTCAGGCCATGCTAAGAATAAAACTTTTTGTGCAAATATAGAGAAAATATGTTGTTCTTTGCCATAGAGCCTAAAAACTAGTCTATGCTGTAGGCTTAATTATCCCACCCTGGTGTCAGAGGGCTTTGCATCCACCTACACATGAGATGACTTAAAGTTAGTGCTGATGTCTCCATGCTAGTACAGAAGCCCACTTTGGCCTCTCTGTGTATCACATCAAGCACTGTTGTGTTTTGTTCCACTCCCTGGTCATGCCAGTGCAGAATACCTTGCCTGTGCACCCAGAGTTACTCCATACCCTACACCTGACATAGGAGGTGAAGCCACTGAAGCAGTGGAGGAAGGTGCTTCAAGCACAGTGCCATACTGATTTAGCAACATGGGTGGAACTTTGCCATCTGCTTCCACCTTCTGTGGCAGGCCAATCAGTGTTCTAGGTTCCCAGTTTCTTTTTGTTAAGCTCCCTTTCATGTTACAGAAGGCTGATAGGATGCTTAATGTTAACCTTCTGGCACTGTCACGTCCTGGCTTGGGCTAGGTCTTCTCCTAGGCAATTCTGCAGCAGAGCACAGCATGTTGCTGTATGTGATAACATTTGTCAGTGTTGTTTGGGTGTCTCCAGGAGAGGGTCCAAAATGATAAGACAGACTACTTAAATTTTTTTATTGAATTGAATGATGGTTTATAACAGATCTTTCAGTACTGGCCACCTTTTTATTTCTTACAATTCACCACCAATGTCATAAGTATTTAACATGTAATTTTATACTTGCTGAAGCTCAGTAGTGTGACTTTCAATGCTTCATTTCTGAGGCTTTGTGAATAGTCCAGAGATGGCTACACTACTGATTATTTTCTTTAATATCACTCTAGATCTTGCCAACTTTCCAACTGAAACCCAGTTTAATAAATTGCAACCATGAATGTAGATTTCTGCTTTTGTCTTTGTTCCTGAAGTGTGTTGTAATTTCAGTTTATGTAGGTGTCAGATAAGCTCCTCCTTTGCTCAGTCAATTGAGTTCTGTCTTGACTCCAAATAATACTGCATGTTCTTTGAACTTTGACCTCTTCTGGCTGGTCGAGTTTTTTTCACTTGATCTTTTGCATGGTCAGATGGTCCATGTAAATTTGCACCAGGCAGTTGAAAGTCTGACTGAAACTCAAGTGGTATTAAATCAGGGGCAATGTCAATTCAGGAAGAAGCACTTTGACTGCCAATAATCAGGAGTCACCTCCTGTGAAGTCAAACCAAGATGAGATCTGACCTTATATTTGAAGGAGGAAAAGGCTAGTGCATGTTCTCACTGTGTTGCCAATTAATAAATGTTTTTAAGACAAAAATAATCTGCACTACAAAGATTTTCTTTCCAGTGGGTGTTTCCTTAGTCAGAGGAAACTCCAGTAGCCAAGGTTTATGCTCTAATACACAAGGTGTATCAGGTGTTTTGAAATAATTCTAGAATCATAGAATGGCCTTGGAAGGGAACTGAAAGGTTATCTAGTTCCAACCCCCCAGCTGAGGATGGGGATACCTTTGACTAAACCAGGTTGCTCAGAGCCCCATCCAACCTGGCTTCCAGAAATGGAGCATCTATAACCTCTCTCAACAACCTGTTCTAGTGCCTCACCACCCTCACAGTAAATAATTTCTGTGAAGAATCCTAACATCTAATTTAAACCTGCATTCTTTCAGTTTGAAGCCATCCCCCCTTGCCCTGTCACTACAAGCTCTAGTAAGTAGTCTCTCTTTTCCTCTTTCTTGTAGCCTCCCTTCAGAGGCTGGAAGGCTGCAGTTAGGTCTGCTTTCTGAAGGCAGAAGGCTTCAGAAGGCTGAAGCCTCCTCTTTTCCAGGCTGAACAATCCCAGTTCTCTCAGCCTTTCCTTGTAGGAGAGGTACTCCATCCCTCTAAACATCCTGGTGTCCCTCCTCTGGATGTTCTCCAACAGGTCCGTATCCCCCCTGTGCTGGGAACCCAGAGCTGCATGCAGCCCTGCCGGTGGGGTCTCAGCAGAGCAGAGGGGCAGAATCTCCTTCCTGGCCCTGCTGCCCACACTGCTTTGGATGCAGCACAGGACAGGTTTGGCTTTCTGGGCTGCAAGGGCACATGGCTGGGTCCTTACATCCCCAAGTCCTTGTTTATTGGGGGTACACCTTATTTGACCTTCATGTCCTGAAGCAATTTATTTATGGAATGTAATTTCCACTGTGGTCAAACCCTTACTTTGTGTTTGAGTCACTCTTCTGTTGATTATTTGTCTCACACATGAATCTACCCTGCAGCCTTTTCATTCCAGGAGCACCTGAAGGGGCACTTGGAACATCTCTTCTCTATCCACCTTCTCAGTTCAGTAAAATGTGAGTGAGCCTGAGCAACTGCCAAGGTGGGATCTCCTGCCAAACTTCTTTGAGTTTAGTCAGTATATTCCAAAGTTTAAGAAAACTGCTGTTAGGATTTGAGGCTGGAATGATAGACTACTTTAAAAGTCACTTTCTTATATCAAGACAGTATGATGAGTGGTGAGAAGTCTGCCAGAAGAACAGTACTGCATCCCTGGGAATGAATCATCTTTCATCCCTTGCTAGGACATGCTGCTGACCTCAGCATGCCTTGTTTTTACTGTTTTCATCATCTTTTCAGACCAGGGTTTGAAAAGGACATAAATACCTGGCTTTTACACATGGTAGATCATTTTATTGATGCTTTTGACTGGTTCAGAAGCTCAATTGCAGTGAGTGCACATTACCTTGAGGGGTTCTTGGCCTCTTGTGTCATGGTCCTCCTATCAATCTTCATATTGTTTAGAGATAAATATATTGGTGAGAAATTGGACCAAGCTAAGAGCCCTCTGGAGAAGGAACAGTCACTATCTGAGCATGAGTTTGTGCCATTGTATGAACTCTGGATTGGTCTGAATGTATTGCAGCCCAGACTCCTGTGAGGTGCATGAAATCTGTGAATTCCAGCATGATTAAGAGAAGCCTAAAGACAAGTCAGTAGCCTGTGGTGCAGAAAGTAAGCAAGCAGCTCATCAAGTTTTACAAACCTAGACAAATTGCTGAGCCTGTTCTTTCTGTGCAGCTTAGACACGGCCATTACCTCTAAATAGGAGGTTGTCTTGCAGGTCACAGGGTGTGTTTAAGAGCGTTACTGTATTTTGATAGTTTGACAGAGTAATTCTACCTATTCACTTCCAGATGTTTCACATAGTTCAGGTGCTTCTCAATTAGAGGTGTTGGCTGTTCTATATTGCAGAGTAAGGGCAGTGCTGCAGAATGTAGTCACTGGATCTGCTAATGTTCCCCCAAACTGGGGAAACACTTCTTTTTCAGTAGTTGTAACAGCGGTACAATACAAAGAAGAATGCATTCTACTTGGAACCAAGTCTCTGAAACACTTCTAAAATCATGGTAGTAGGTAGGAGCTTACTCCCTAGCAACAGGATCAATTTGCTTGGGGGATCTGAATGCCTATTGCACCACTCTGTACAGAGTAGTACATCTTTCTGTTAATTACTTGTGGTTTTGAATCCTATATAGCCATTTTATGGTATCTTATAATATCCTGAGCTGGAAGGGACCCACAGGGATTACCGAGTCCAGCTCCTGGCCCAGCACAGAACAACCCCAAGAATCACACCGAGAGCCCGAGAACCTTGTCCCAAATGCTTCTTCAGCATTTGATTTTTCATGTGAGATTTTTATTGACAGTTGTTAAGTGTAGTGATTTAATGGCACTGTTTCTTGCTGAAGCTTTGTTCTAGCTGCAGCTGTCCTTTTGGGGCTGTATTTAACTATAAGATAGTCTGTTAATTTTGAATTGGAAAAAACATCTTTTGCTTAGTTTTATCATTCTTTGTAAAACCTAAGAACACTTTCAAATATACTTAGAAAGTGATATCATTTCTGCTCCAAAAATTAAAACTCTGAGGGCCTTTTTTCTGCCTTATTCTTCTGCAGACATGACCTAATTAAAGTCATGGAAAGATTCTTGTTTAAAAAAATCCTCTGTATAAATGCAAATAACTGAGAATGAAAGTATTTAACTGGCTTATTGTGGAAGGACAGAGACCTATTGAGTGCAAAGTCCGTAACCCTTCCATCTCTGTACTCTGCACTTTAGGTATAACTTACTAGAGACTCCATAGACCCTAGCTGACACCTTGCCCTGGAAGAGGAGGAGAATAGAACAAGAGCAGAGGTGGGATGAGGGACAGCAGGCAAATCACCATGTGTCTGTCTCTGTGGTCACAAGGAGGCTTCTACACAGGAAGTTTCCACCCTCAGGGCTGGCTTTAAATAAAATGTGGGGGATTTGGGGGTGTTGTGTTTGATTTGGATTTTTTGGTGTTGGGTTTTCTTTTCCTGGGATATGAACTATCAAGTCTAATGCAGTTGGTTTGCAGTGAATTTTGATACAGGGAATGCTCTTCCAAATAGTTTGCACATTGTGTAGTATTGATCATGGTTTGTCTTCGGTTTCTTCTCAAGGGCCTTCAGTTGATGTCCTCTCTAATTGCATGTCACCCATCAGCATAAGGCCCTGAGTGGGGGGATCATATAAATTTTATCTTTCTTTTTCTGGTATTCAGAGCCAAAGCTGAAAAAGGCAGCACAGTCCTAATGCCTGATTGACTCAGCGCTTTAGGCTGCCTAGGACTGAGGAACTGCAGCCCTCTGAGCAGGGCTGAGCATTTTCTCAGTGGTGGATGAGTGCACCTATCACCTGGAGGAGGTTCTGTGCTACTGTGGGTCTGGAATACTTGTGGTTAAGTATGGTGCTTGCCTTGCTTGGCATTTGTCACTGTTATCCCTGATTCTGTGCTCTGGAGAGACATGGGGACAGCAGTGACCTCCAGCTGGTTGATGCAGTGGCATTGCATTAGGTTTCATAGGTCTTCTGCAGCAGAACTGATTGTATCCACAAATGCATCTACACAAGTGGGAGAAATAGCCCTACTGTAAGAGAACCCATGCAGTTTTTGACAGGTTTTTAATAGTGTAATGGTTTTTGGTCTGCAAATTTATTTATATCAGGCTTTCCATAGCAGAGAGGAAAATATCTCTTACCTCTTTTATGCTTGTCTTTGGGGCGTCTGTTGTTGCTTCAAGCTAGAGTTAACAGGTAAAACCTCAGAAAAATATGAAAGAGTTAACATGTAAAACCTCAGGAAACCACTACTTCAGTGTTTCCAGAAGTAAAAGAAATAATTATTTGGATGCCAAAGAAAATAGCTTTTTTCCTTTTAAAAATAAGGATTTCTAATAGAAATAATTGAGTCCCATGGCAAATCTGAATTATTCAATCAGGTTTGCTTAATTTGATCTTTAAAACCATTTCCCTTCCTACTTGCCAACTGTCAAACAGAGAAACACTGATGATTTTAAAGGTAAAGTAAGACCCTAACTCAGGACAAAAAAGGCTGAAGAACTAAATTCAACACTGTGGTATTTGTGTGCTTGACATTCCCTTGAATAGCTTGAATGTAATTTTGCCATTGTTATCAGAATAAGATGTTATAAACAGAAAATCAGGAATCTTGAGAAATAAGCACACATTCTTTTCTTTGAATTCTGGCTTTCCAGATTCATCTCGATACTGTACTATTTTTTTTCACATTATGAGGAAAATACACTGTGAAAAATTGAAACCGTGTGAATTAATGACACTTTAACAAATTATAAGGTTTCATAAAGGAGCTTACTGGTTAAACCACAAAGTCATGGTCTGTGGAGCAAAAATGGCCTGTTGACTTTAAAAGTGTCTCAGAGCAGGTTACATACATTTGCATGTCTCCTAATGATAATTTCTCTAGCTGAAAATAGGTTACTAGTGGCATACTCCAGGGGACTGATCTTTTTAATAATACATATATAAATAATTTGAATGAGAATATCCAATCTAAGATTGTAGCAAATGTTAGCTGATTATACTGAATTTAGAGGAAGGGAATAGCAAACATTTCAGAATTTATGTAACCCTATTCAGAGGGATTTGGGATCTTTTAAGTGTCTGAGTCATTCAGTGGAAAACGTGCTTTAATGCAAACAGATGTAAAACAATGAGTCTAGTGGCAGCCACAAAAAAGAGAGTATGCGTAAAACAGAACAGTCATGAAGTTCACTGACCAGACACAAAATTAGAGTTTACTTTACATCTGTGTAGCTGAGAATACAAGCCCAGTATAGCTGTGCAGGAGAAAGTCAGAGGAGGGGATTAATGCTAAGAGAGAGAGAAAGAGGAAAGCGCAGTAAAATCTGATTGTATGGTGTATTGCTGATCACAGGAAAGGCAGATTTCAGTCACATGACAAACATGCAACTAAAAAAACCTCCAAGAGTGAGCTCACAGGATTTGTCTCAAGTGTTTTTTTTTCAGGAGGGGTTTCAATGTGGTAGGGCTGAAGGAAGAGCTGGAGTCCAAGTCATCCATTTTTTAATGTGGGAGAAGAGCTCTAGTCAGGTGGGTTTGAGTTCTATTTTGGTGGGTTTTTTTCTTTCTGGTTTGAACCTTTGACTTAGTAATTCTGAACCACAAAAACAATACAGGAGGACTTTAAAAAGGAGAGGCTGAAGTGGATCCCAGTGGATGTTCCTCAGGATGATAGGGTAACACTGAATCTAGAAGAATGCTTAGAATGCAATAGAAGCAAAGAAATCAAAAGCTCAACAGTAGGAAGTAAAAGTGTTGATTCAAGTGTGCTGGGGGTCAAGCAGGAAGGGAGTTTTTTGTTGCCATTTTTAGTATGATTTCCAATGGCAGCATTTTGCCCTAAAGAATTTAAGTTCAACTGGCATCAGAAGCATCAAGGAACAGGAGCAGGAAGTGTGAAGCAAATACACAATTGGACAAGTCCAAGATAAATTTAATATGGTAAACTTAAGGTGGAAGGCTGTTTTTTTGGCATCAAAAATGTATTTAACGTATTCCTTTAGCAGTCTGTGACAGGGAAGGAAGACAGTGTTGCCTCGGCCGTCTGAGATATACATGCTTCCAGACATGCCCAAAACAGGCAGCTTCTGTTTTGATGGTAGATGGCCAATGTGTACAGTAGTAGCTGATGAAAAAGTAGTTTTAATTCATCCTTCCCTTTACTCTGAGCTGACCAGCCTGTCTCAGAACTGTGGCAAATGCAATGGCTCCTGAGAGGACTCTGAAAGAGGGAGAGGGGTGTTGGGATTGTCTCTTTTGGTGCAGATAAGTCATCTTGAGGTGGAGAGGAAAGTCAAGCTGTGGAGAACTTCATGTTGTCTATGGCTTGAACTTACCTGTCTCTTGATGCATCCAAACCAGGTTCACTTCATTCTTGTCCCTGTTGCAGCAAATACTACTGCTATGTCTGCCTGGCCATGTTTTGCTCCATGTTAGTCCATTAGTCTCATCTTCCTGTGATTCTTCCTCACTTCCTGAGATATTCTTGGGGATGTTATTGTGCTGGGATTTTAGTTTGACTCAGTCTGAAAGAGTAGGTTATTCATGATCTTGGGAAAGCAAGGCTTTTGTCCCACCAGAGAGCCTATATAAACTTCAGGATATAAACCCTGGGCCAGAACATCGATTGAAGGTGGAATTGTGTGATGCTGAGAATCATAGTTCTTAACAAAGAGCAGTGGAAGGAAATTTGGCAAACCAAAATCCCAAAGGTGGGTGTAAAGAAATAGGGAATAGGATTTCATTTGCACAGCCAAATAAATTGTGGTTTGGTTAAAAGATGCATTTACAAGCTGGTATTGAGCTTTGGGTGAAGAGGAGCTGATTATCTTTTGCAGTTATAGCAAAGTTTATGTAGACATAAAAGGGCTTGGGGCAAGTGTCTGTCTTTTAACAGACTTGTTTATCTCTGCCATATAAAGTTTAAAAAGAGGATTTGACATATCAAAAGAACTTCAGCAAGAAATAGTATGTACTTTTTGGTGGAAGGAGGAAGTTGGTTGCAGATCATGGAAGGTCTCTGGGTCACCTCAGCAAGCACCAGAGAAAGCTGAGGCTGTGGAGATGGGAGTGGGGAAAATCTGTGGAAAAGTACACCTTCTAATGACACTAGGCTTTGCCCAATACTGTGCTTCTGTAAAAATGAAACTGTTTTCTACTTTAAAATAGAAGTAGTTCTTAGGATTTTCCCACCAGAACTAGAATTGGTCACAGTTGTGTGGTGTATGGACACTAGTCTCATTTATGAACTCAGTCACAGGTACAAACTTCACAGATGCACAATGCATTTGTGAACAAGAGTCCTTCCTCTGATCGTTTCCTTTCTGCATTCCACATTTAGTCTTCATTGCACATCCAGTGAATTTAGTGGGAAATCTGCCACTGACTCTGATGGGAGCTCAGACCCTTGAGTCTTCATGCTTCTGGTTATTTCCAGTCTTTTATTTAACTAATAAGAATTACAGAAATGCTTCTCTTACAAAAATACTCTCTCTGGCAGTAACAAGATATATTTCCCCTGAGAGCTATTTTTGCTATATTGCTATTGCTTTCTGATCCTTAACAGCCAAATCCTGGTTGAGCCCCTCATGCAACTAACTAGTCTATGGGCTTATAGGCTATATAGTCAATCAAGAGAGCAAGGCAAGCACGGCATGGCCCAAGGACTGTCTTGCTGCTTTTATTAAATGGTGAGTGGGGGGTGGTAGCACTGTATAAATGTAGTTTTCTCAAATGCATATCTTTAGAATTGGCATACAGATGTGTTACACTAAATAAGTACGTTTTAAAGGTGATCCAATTTTCTGCACAGTCAATGGCATGAAAAGGAACAGAAGCCATACAGGTTTTCTCTTTTACTGAGGGGAGTGTTTCTGTCGTGTAACTTTACACCTAGAGTGGGAGCAGGGTAGCAGCAAAAGCTGTTCATATCAGGTTGTAGATAAGGGTGTCACTGGAACCTTTTGCCCCCTTGGGTGTCTTGTAACAGCCTTTCATAGCAGCTGTTCCATTTTAAGGATGAGTGCACATAACAAATTCCAGACATCCCTTGGCCGGTGCAGTTGCTGAATGGTGAGTTTAGGCTTCATTTGGTACGAGCCTTGAGAGGGCTGAGACCGAGCTGTCAGAGCTTATTGTTCAGCCTACAAGATCTAAATAAAGAAAACATTTCAAATTCCAGTTGACACTGTTGTTTTACCAGACAGAAGTAAACATAGAGCACATATGTTCTTAAACTAGTTGTATCCCTATTGAGAGTTTTTTATGTTTTAACTATGGGCCTAATAATAAGATGATCTCGGGTTTATATCTTTGTAATCTCAGACAGTTAAATAAAGGAATTAGAAAAGCAGATTTAGGCAGTGACCAGAAATAAATGAATATTCATTGTTGAGGATAAATTGACCTGTATGCTTTTCTTCCTAAATTGTTTTCAATCTCTCTATTCTATTTGAGAGCTTGGAGCGTAACTAATGCTGCTTTTCTGAAGTATGCTTTTAATAACTCAACTTTTGCTCGTATTGGTGGTTTATGTGTTTATTACCACAAATAGCTGCTAGTGGAAAGTTGGCTTTTCATCATGACTTAAAATAACTTTCTGGAGAAAAAACCTCCAACTATATGTTTGAGATAAAATACTAAAGAAGGACATCCTCGGCCTTAAGATTTATTAGAAAATTGAACTGGCACCTACTAATGATTTTTCCTATAACTTTTTACTCATCTGTAAGCAGCTGTGTTTATTCTTTTAGAAGCTCTTATATAGATGATCCCTTCAGTTTGGAGGGCTTTTTTTAAAATAAGACTTTTTTTTAACATTTTCATTTTTTTCAACAGCAAAGCATTCTAAACATTCCCCAAAATAAACAAAAAGCTGCAGAAGGAATGCCTGGAATGACTGTCACACATGCTGGTGGAGAGGCAGAGTTAAGCACAGTATTACGTATTGCAGCAAAACAGCGTGTTCGCTTGTGGCATGAAGATTCATTTCAAGCAAATAAATGTACTAAGTTTATTTGAATTTTGAACTATTGAATTTTCCCATCTTCTTGCACAGCCAAACTGGTCAGGAAACTGCATCTGCGACTTTGTCTCTGATGGTCCGTCTGTGGATGGATTTCAGTGTTTTCCAGGGAGTTGCACCCCTGCCTTGGTTCCTGTCCAACTATAAATCTTCACAGTGCATACAACTACTTCAGAAGTGTGTCCAAAATGTGTTGCTGTCTGACCAAATGGTAGCATAGCTCTCCCAAGAGAAAGAACACATTGTTTTTGCAGTTTTAAATAGACCTGAAAGTGTAGTTGTGGTTATTCAGCTATTGAATTTCTTTCTCAAGTGTGTTAGGAAGTATCCTTGATGGTAGGCAATACAGAGGAAGTGTGTAGTTACTGGAGCTAGACAGAGCCCTTTTCAAATGTCAGTATCAAAGTGTACTTTAAGTCAAAGAGTTGTAATCATTTGCTATAAGAATTATTCTCTGTACAATACTACGAGAAACTGAGCATGGTTTATCAGTACAAGATACTTCTGTGCATGTATAAGACTGCAAAGGTACAATGAAATAATACAGGTTGAGGTTAACTGCACATACATATAATGGTGTCAAGTATAACATCTTAAACTCTCCCAAGAGATAATAAGCAAACATGCTGAAGATGAATGGTCTGATTTTTTCCTCTGCTCCCCTGTGAGGCAGTTTAGGGTTATAAAGTTTTGATGATTTATATCCTCCTCCTTTTTCTGCTGTTCCTTATGTTCTCCATCCTCTTTGCATTATTGTCATCTTCCTGACCCCCTTCTTCCCCACACTGAGTTAAGAAAAAAGGAACTTGTAAAGTATAGTAAAGTAGTTAAAAAGCTGGTCAAAACCAGTAGTTCACCCCATCCTACACTTGTTTCAGCTTTTGCTTCATAGTAAAAAAACCTGTTCCTGCCCCTATCCATTTAAGCTTTGTTGTTTTGGTGCTGAAGTTCTTTTTGCTTTTAAGAGCTTTGTTCCAGGTATAGATGGGTTGTTTTAGGAACAACCTAAGGCAAGTTAAGTAGCATGGGCTGAAAATCAGATATAAATAGATGTACATGGAATTCGCATAAGAATTAACACCTGTATCATCGTTGTTCCTTAGCCTAATTAACTTGGGTGTACTCCTATAGAATACAGATTAGGGGTTTCTTTAGGTGATTCCCTGGGGACTTTTGCAGATAGTCAGGTACAATACTGTAGTTCCCTTTCCAAGGTTATGGTCATTCCCACTGTACAGCACCAGCTCCTGCAAACTGTGGGTGGTGGCTGGTTTTTTTCCCCAAATTTCTAATGTGGCTTGTTCCTTCCTGTATGCTGCACCTTGGAGGGAGGAAAAAAGAACCTTTGTCTCACTAGTATTTCTATACACAGATAAATTTCCTAAGGTAGACTATTGCTTCCCTTGCCACCTGTCTTAGGCAACCTCTGGAGAAGTTATGGGGGATTTTTTCCTACTTTGAAATGTTTTAGGGCTGAAGAAAAAAGAGCACTCAGGTGTTGTCAGGTTGTTAGTACTGACCAGACATATGACTGCAGCAAATTGGTGATCTTTAGAATTGAGAACAACTCGTGTTTGCAGTTCTGTGGTTCAGCTGAATCAGCTCTCTGAGAATGAATACAGTGGTGGCTCTCTTTGCCTTATTTGCCAGACTCTGCTCTATAGTCACCATCAGAGAAGTCATAAGTTTGTGTCTGTCTGTACAACGAGGATCTTGTTTGTGTCTTGTAACAGCTTTTCATAGCAGCTGTTCCATTTCATAGAGAGCTGTTTCATAGGGAGTGAAATAGCTAACTGAGACCTGAAAGGAAATATACACCTGTCTCATGGTTTACCAGTCCATAGATCACAAAATGAGAAACACTGATCTAGCAAATTACATGCATGTAGGGCTTTAATCTCATTTTGGCCTTTCATTTCCAAATAAGGTGGACATGGCAAGTATTGAGCTTGTGTGGAATTGAGATTGTCATTCCAGCTCAGCACATTGTCTTGTGAAAGATGTGCATGCATCAGTTATATCTAGAGATGTTAAGTGTGCTAGCAACATCTCTAGAATCTTTAATTAACAGCTTTCAGTAGAATATCAGCTTGTCAATGAGGTCATATAGTATCAAACCTCATGAGTCTGAGAAAGTTTAGTAGCTGGGCTGAGCCTGCTACAATGCTTAATGATTTTATTTATTTTCTGAGGACAAGTTTGCCTCGCTGATGTTTTAGTCTCTCATTGTCATGAGGGTGAAGAAAACTGGAATTTTGGAGGATGTATTTGAAAGAAGCAGAGTGAAATGGGAAATACTCAATATAATTGCTTAATATCTGTGATGACTTACCAGCTGCATTCTCTCCCAGACATTGTACAGAGATTATTTTTTTCAACACTGAATTAAAATCAGAAAAAAACAATAAGCTAGCATTACTCTCTGTCTTCTCTGTTTTCCTCTGTTTTCCTCCTCCTTTTTTCTTGTTACCCCAACCCAAAGCAGATTAACTTTTCAAAAATAATAATCTTATGTTCTGCGTGGAGTAGGACAGCTTGCCTGTGATACACATCAGGTCATTGTCACACCAAAGTGCATTTTCCTCAGTCCTTACTCAGTGCCCTACAACCCCCGGAACTTTAATTTTAGTTTGCACAAAAGAGGAGGAACTTTCTTTGTTTTACTCTTTTTTTTCTGAAGTAGGCAAGGGTAATTTTGCTTTGTCAGTAGTGATGGTTCTACCTCTTTAACATCTTTGCAGGAACAGGAGGTGGATTTTACAAGGTACCTAATGTTACTTATGTGTTGGAGTTTGAGCCAATAGTTGTGTGCAAGACCTCTCTTACTGGGATGAATTCGGGGAAACAAAGTGTCAGCAGTACCCCCACAGAATTTACTGTGGCATGAGGGTGTGACAAAATTTGTAGGGCTGGGTTTCCTACTGTTGTTATAGCTGTTGTCATTGCACCCTCTTAGCTTTGGGAAGTGGATGTTCATATTTCTCCCATAAAGACGGCATTAAAAGAATAGTCTTGAACACCGATATCCCCAAATATTATACATTAGCATTAAATGAGCTTATAATAATAATGGGAAAACGTTTAGGAATCACGACCTTTAGAATCATTTGAACAGTCTGCTTTCTGTCAATTTTTGCCTTTTAGAAAGTGCTAATTCCTGTTAAGTCCGCATGAGAGATTTGTTTAATGAGCAGATTAAATGGGTGATTATATGTCTTTTAAAAATGGTTTTTGTGGATAGGCTTCATGATGCCACTCTCCCATTTGGCACAGCAACATAGAGCAGTCTTTTTAATTACCTCAGCAGGGTCACTGGGACCCAAGCTGTTTGCTTTATTAAACCCTGATGGTGCCTTTGGAGCAGCTCCCTCTAAACTCTGCTGTCACAATTGTATCTAAATTAGCATCTGAGTGACCCTCTTTTCAGGCTTTCCAAACCCCAGCTGACAGGGATTGCCAAAAGATGCTAATTGCTTGGGCCGACTAGGAACAAGGGCTTGCCAAGATAACAAAAGGACTAATGTTTCTTTCAATATGCATCTAGATTCACATAAGTACCTCTTTTAATTACCAGGAATTATTGTAATGCCCAGTCAATGGAATAATTGACCCTCAACAGCGAGAGCTTATTATGTAATAAATAATGGCGTCAGCCTTGTCAGAGTAGCAGGTACCGAGGTGATTTGCTGGGCTGAAAAGGGCTTTTCTCAGCAAGGGCTCTGGGATAGACCAAGGCATCCCAGTAGGAGTCCAGCAGAGGGGACTAATTTGAGTTTAACTGAGAGGAAACGCACTAAAAGCTTTTAGACTTATCCTTATGATGACAAAGGAGGAAATAAAAAGGATTGGGTTGGTAGTTTGGCAGCTTACATCGGGGGAATGTCGCACTGATGAAGCAAACAGTCAAACGTTGTGCAGCTACGTCTGGTCTATGGTGTTTTTAAGAGCATATTTTCATCAGGACTGCTGGGGGATAGTAGAGAGGGGTATAGATTACTGCCTTAACCTAATTTTTATCTCTGTCTCAACAATCCTTATATTCACTTGCACAAGACTAAAATTACATTATTAGAAGCAAGAAATTGATACGTTTTTTGTGGGGTTTTTTTTGTTTTGTTTTGTTTTGTTTTGTTTTGTTTTTTAATGGCAAGAAACAAGTCCAGTGTGGTTTTACCTCTACTTCTGTTCTTATGCTTGCCTTCTTTTTCAACTCCTGAATCTCAAGAGGTGCTGCAGATTCGAGGGTTTAGATCTGTTCTCAGCAACACTGAGATATAGCCAGGGTTCATTTATTTTGTTAGTGTGCCCAGAATAACTTAGAAATCAAGATCCGGCCTTCTATTCTGAAGTCTCCATGTTCAGAAAGGAAATGCAGCCTACAGTAGAGCAGTTACCCTGGTGTTCAAAGTAGGCTCTGGGGATAATCTAGGAACTGTTGGCAAATATATGTGGAAAACACATACAGACATGGAAAATCCCTTCCCCTTCCCCTTCCAAACATGGAAAGAGTCTGTGCACACAGCATGCTCCTGAGGGAAATGCTTGTAGTCTCGTTTCTGCCAGTCTTCTTGTCCTTTTAGGTCAGAGTATTGCAAGTTTGGCTTGAGATATGTTGGCAGAGCTTCTTTGGGAGATCTGCATACTGCCTGCCAAAACAAGTTTTGGACCAAACCATGCTTTTTAGTGCCTTGCTTTTATGATTAAGGTCATTCCTGCAAAGCGTGCGTAAAGCAAGGAAATAAATATTGACTTGGCTAGGTGATATATGAACAGCACTTTTTGTTGTGTTTATAAGGTCACCAGAAAGTCTGATGGAATTGCCTTGTGCTGAATTTCATTTCAGTTTATCCACTGTGTTTTCTCATGGGCATATTTTTTGTGATGTATGGTACATCAGTATTCTGAAGAAAATATATTCTAGTTCAAAGATGTTTCCAATGTGATGCTCTTTTAAGTAGACACTTCTTGTTTGGACTGCTCCTTAACTAACATTATGGATGTCCAGAGGAGGTTTAGCATAACAGAAGAAATATTTCAGTTGAAGGCTGATAAGCTGAGTGTGAATGGAAAATGAATGTTGCAGATTAATTACACATAAGTCATATTAAGCTCTTTCCTTTTAAATATGCTCTTCACTGTTCCTTCTAATCTATCCTTACCTGTCACTCAGACTCAACATTTTCAGAGGGCTAGAGAAGGAGTGAGAAGCAAGCCTGAGGATAAATTTTGCCTGGCAAACCCAACTGTACCCTTTGGTAGAGCTCGGTCTCCTTTGCAGAGGCATGGATCAAGATGGGTTGGCAGCACAGCAGCAGGGGTGAAATCAGGGGCTAGTTGTACTTCATCACATACAGTTGTACACATAACATTTGACAGCTTTTCTTTCAGTCTGAAGTGGAAACCAAGTTTAAGCTGTACTTTCAGGTCGCATTCAACTCCTACTGAGGCTGCATGTTTTCTTAATAGAGAGTTTAAGCTAATACCATACACCTGAGAAATCTTGAGAGCATCCTGGCCCTTTGATCCTTTCACTTCCTCTCTGAACTCCACACTTACTCCTACTGCTGAAACTCCTGAGAGGCTTCAGGAGGCTTAGACTTGTTAAGAAAAAGTCTCTGTCCCCACAGTGTGCTGTGTATATTCAGCACCAGAGAAAGGGGCAAGTCAAAGAGAATATGCAATATTGCACACTGAGAGAGTTGTCTATACACTGCTGGGGTAAGTGCATAGATTTGGCCAGAAAGGGCAATTCTGATGTGGGATAATGAAAGGAGAGAGTGAAATAGCTTTAAAATCATTTTCCAAGTAGCAGCTTCAAATAAATTGAGGATGTCCTCCCATTGCTTCTCTCAAGGTTTTTTTTTTTTCTTTTCTTTCAGTGGGTCTTGAAGCAGTGAGGGAGACTTGCCTGTGCCCACTGATGCTTGCATGAGATGGCTCTCATCATGAGTTAAGGAGATCACTATTATAAAGCTTTATCTTCCGGTGTGCTTTGTAGGCAGAAATATCAGCTGATCATTGTCCTCCTTTTATCTGTGACTGCAGGGCTGGGCGCTCTGAAGCAACCAAGACTTCAGTGATAGCTAAAGTAGATGATGAGGTGGCAGGGAAGTTATGAATTATTTTACATCTATTTTCATTGTAGAAGATGAAGGGAAAATTATTATTCCAAGGGCATTTTTTTAATGGAAATCAGTGTGTGACCTTAGCAAATCTTAATGTTTTAGGAGAAAGTTGGGAGATCTGTTGAAAATTCGGGAGTAGTAAATCAAATACTGTAGTGGAGATAATGACAAGATAGAACAGTAAACCTGTACCCTGTAAATTCCTTGATAAAACAATTTTTGTATGAATGGAACATAATAAGCACTTTCAAAATCCCTTCCTGTTCTTTTTTAACAAGTGCTCCTGAAAACCTTAAAGGTATGCAAATTACGTCTGTCTTCAAGGGAAAGCGTAAGAATTAGATATAACTTAATTTTACTTCAGCTCTCGGAAATGAAATTGAGGAATGAATTTTCCTATTAGAACAGCAATAGCCATGAATAACTCCGTCAATTATCTTTTAAATTTTTCCTGATACGGTTTTATGTAAGTGAATATGGAGTTCATCCCACAGAGATTTCATACGTGAAGAGCATAAGGGGAAAATTAGGTTAATGTAACTTAAGTCAAAATTACATGGCTTTGGTGAGGAAATTGTAGTGATTTGTATTATCAGCATAAATGAAGAAGTTGATGGAGGATAAAAGCAACCTGGATGAGGCAAATGACTTGACTTTCCTAAAAGTTTTCCAAAAAGTTCCTCCTCCGAGTCTCTTGGGGAGAACGAATAGCCATGTAATCCAAGGCAGAGTGCTAGGTTAGTCTCCAGACTAATCCTTTTGAAGAAGGGGTGTCTTTGTTTCATTCACTGCATCTTTGGTGTTCTGCATATATCCAGTTAAACCTAGTATTTCTTGGGTTAAAAATGGTAAAATTCAGAAAAGAAAACCCACCAATTGATGGACTATATTGATGGATTAAAAACTGTTCAAGCAGGTGTCTACAAGGTCAGTGAAGTGATCTAAGCAAGTGGTGCTTTAAGGCAAAGATGATGGAGGTTGTAGAAAAAAAATGGAGAAAAGTTTCTGTCAAATTTACCCAGTGCGGAGGCTGATGTAGAAGATCCTAGAATAGAAATCACCTGTTCTTGAGACTGGTGCAGAGGCAGACAAAATTACTGAGGGGTTCACTTGTGGGTCTCTGACATAGAAACTAAGGAATGGGAGAGAAGAGCAAACAGCAATTTGTCAAGGGCTGCTCAGGAGGAACTGACAGATGAGCAGGCAGTGACGTGTGGTTGAAAGCAAGCAGGTTCTAAGTAAATTCAGCTTGGATGTTGAAGCATAAAATAATACTTGAATCAAGGAATTGGAAATTGCTTGGAGAAGTGAGGTGATCTGACCCAGAAGAAAGCTTTTAAGAGTGTTTCTGTAGCATGAGAGAAGAGCTGAGCAGTCTTCTGCTTATCTTACCCTGCAAAAACATGGGAGTGTTTGGTGAGATCAAAACACTTATGAAAGGTCCCTTTCCTGTGAAGTGATCAAACTACCCCAAATCATGTGCTACCCTGAGAGACATTATGAATAAATAAAATAAACCAATCTTCAATAATAGCACATTGAAGCAGTCCTGCAATATAAATTGTGAAAATACATGTAGTTAGAGACTGCCTAGAGTAACCTTTCAGTTCCCTACAGACTTCTGCAGGAGTTACCAGTGTATCTGATAGTGTATCTGAGTATCTGTCACCACTTAGCTGATGAGGAGACATAATTTTTGTTGGTTTATTTTGGAGATTGGTTTGTTAGAATTTAATTCTACTGCAATAAATTTCTAGTGAATTACGATTAACTTAGTAAAATAGTGTATGTACTAGCCCCGACTGAGAAAGCAAGGTCTGCAGATTATTGTGAGGATGCAAATATTTCTGTCACCAAAAAACCTCTAACAACAAAATAAAAACACCAGCCAAAACCCCAACACCCCCCCAGAAAAACCTTTCAAGAACTGATTTTATAATCAGTGAAGGAATTCAGTTTATTCTGTTGCTTCCTCTGTTAACAAAGCTAACTAAGCTGTAGCTATAGTATGGCAGTTATGGTCATGTTTACAGAAATCCTGGGCTACTGCTGCCCTTCAATTGTAGCAGAGGAATTCTACAGCCATCAGTCCTTTCACAGTCTTTGACCTGTTTCCAAGCAGCAGTTACCTCAGTTTTTCCTTTTCCTTTCACACAAGCTGCACAAATACTCTAGTACTTTTTTTAGACAATATGTGGAATAGACTTCAAACTTCAGCAGCTTTTGTGATAGCTCTTTTCAGAAAAGAGTGATTAGAATTTTTATTTAAACAGAGGGCAAATAGTTGTCATTCAATCACAACTTTGTACAAAGCGTGGAAGATGTTGCTTCATCTTTCTATTAGTGGTTTATTTTCTAGTAAATGCCTTTTTAACTTTAAATTTAATACTACATAAAGCTGAAAATGCCTGAGAAAAGACTCTGAATTATTGTGCGGGTTCATTATTATGGTTGTGTTAATGTAAATGTAATTTGGTTAACATCCTGTGGTTTTGAGGGGTTTTCCATACTATTTGTTTACAATGTTCCATTCAAGTTTTCTGCCAGGTAAAAAAGGTTTGGGTTTGGTTTTTTTCAAATGCTAATTTCATTACTTGGCTACCCTGGTAGGCAGGTTAGCTTCTGAAGTGTTGGCAAAACAGAAGAGCTCTGAAAGTAGGAATGAACGTGTTTCCTTAATCATACTGGGTCTAGCTTTTTCAATCAGCCTTTTTAACACCTATTTTATTATGTCACCAGACTAAACTTTTTAAAGAAGGGGTGTCTTTGTTTCATTCACTGCATCTTTGGTGTTCTGCATATATCCAGTTAAACCTAGTATTTCTTGGGTTAAAAATGGTAAAATTCAGAAAAGAAAACCCACCAACAGATGGACTAAAATTCAGCTAAATGCTTTGGAGAAAGAATATCTTTACTAAAAATTTGCTAAACAAATGTATCTGAGATATCAAAAATAAAAGAGGTTGCACATAGCAATGACTTGACAAAAAGCTATTATTTAATGGGATAAACTGAGGTCATTAAAACACTATATAATTAAATGAAGGGGTTAAAGGAACTTCTTATATTGTCTCACTAATTCTGTGCATCAGACACTGGCTTGATACTCAGAAAGCAGATGAGAGCAAGGAAGTTGCTTTTTTATCACAAGGTATTCTGTTAGAATAAAATTGCAGTGCATGTTACTCTGTTAAGCCATTGACACAAATAATTTTTGTAAGTGAAACAAAATTATGTACACGAGAAGTGCAAACTAAAATGTAAGTAAACTGCAACATTTTCTTCAACTTGTTTACTTGCCTGCTGATCTGTACCATGAAAGCCTTAGCTGCAAACTGGCTTCTGGATTAAGTGATGTGTCACTGAGCATTATAAATATCTGCTATATTTACAATGTGGAAAATATTTATTTCATAGCTTATTTGGGCAGATGTGAGCAAGTGTGGGAAGTATGTTAATGTATGGAAACACATAACTCTTTAAGTCAAATATTTCCAGTTGGTAATATCCCCAGCACAGATTAAATTTCTACCTAAAGCACAGCCATGTTCTGCACTGCCCTTCTCAACCTTGCCAAGTGAAGCCTTGTCTCCTCTACAGGCATTTGGTTTATTCAGAAGTGGTTTGCTCTGGTCACTTCCATAACAGGCCAAGCAGGCTGAGGATCACTGACTGTCCAGCTTTAAGCAATAGGATAGTGTTTAAACAGGATTTATGGCAAGCCAAGCCATACAAATTGTTGCTGTATCAGGTCACTAATCCAGTTAGTCCTCTGTCTTCTCTCAGGTTACATGTAGTATTTTTTAAAAAACAGGAATTGAACCATCACAGTTTGACTGAAACATGAAAAGCTGCTAATTAACCATAGAAATCTGGATGACAGAGGGGTGCACCTTATTGCCTAGTCCATGAGGATTTATACCCTAAAAGCTGTAATCCCTGCTTTGGTCCTTTTTGTCAAGTTTTAGAGGACTCATGGCTGGTTGGTAGAGCATGTTACTGATCCATATGCAGGTCAGGTCCATCACAGGGTATTGGCTCTCTTTGAATCCAGCTGCTAAGCTACAATAGGAGAAAGCTAAAAATACATCAGATATTTTCCTAATACTACACTGCCATGAAAGCAACTGGGTGGTTGTAGGAAGCCATCACAGAGTTACGAATGGGAGGACTTGTCCCCTTTGAAAGGTCCGTGTGATTGCACAGTGCATTCCCGTAGGAAATCTGAGGGTTCACTCGTGCTCCGTGGTCTCATACCAGGAGTGCCAGTGGAGGCAGGAGGGTTCCTCACAGTTGGGTAGGTTGTTGGCTTCAAAGTGATCTTGTTGCAGTGCATTCTTTGAGCTCTGTGGCATGGATTTTCACTTTTAAACCTACCCTCTCCTTGACTTGGAACATTTTGTGTCCTTTCTTTCCTCCTGCCAAGGGTAATTAGCAATGGGAAACACAAGGCTGGTGACATTGCTGGAGATGAGCTCGTTCTGTTTTCAGACACCCTGGAAAGAACCAAGCATCCTGCCTGTATTCTCAGACCCTCTTGTAATGACAAGTTCACATCTAAGCCTGTTACTCGAGCCTCATCTCCATTTTACTTCATGACTATATGGCTGTCAAGGTGGAAAATTCCAGGATTTTTGGCAATAGAGAACACTCCCATACAGTAGTCAAAAGAGCTCTACTGAGTACATTTATGTAGCTCAGTGGGCTGAATTTTCATCCTGCCTTTTAGTTAATGTCTGTCACTGAAGTTGGAGATTTTATTTCTCAGAAAAGGTCAGAGTGTAGCTACTGGCTCTGTGGGCTTTGCATCCACAGAAAGGAAGGTCTCTGATTTCTGCCAGACTGACAGGTTGATGTTTACTGAGCTCAATGTTTCCTCTCTGCTCCTTCTCTCTAAGATCTTAACCCAGTGCTAATATCTGTGATGTGCCTGTCTTCTCAACATTACCATTTGCTTCCTCAGCTTTTCTGAGGAAGTGGTGTACTTGGTCAGTCTTGGTGGTTTTCAATCAAGATGATAGGGAAGTGTAGAGAGTAAACCTACTTTTTGTTGTAAATTTCCACCAAAGAATGGGGTCACTTTAGCTTACTGATTTGCTCTTTTTTGTCATAAAACAAACTGTCCAATAAGCATCTTTCCCTTGAATGAAAATGTCACAACCAATGCTGTCATCATCCAGTTAACTCTAAGTTTGAATAATCAGAGCAAAAAGTTTTCCAGAAGAAAGTATCAACTTTGTCAGTTAATAGTCATGTTCCAGGCTCTGTTCATGATTCTGAGCTGTCTCATCTTACAGAAGACAGGAGAGACTAAGAACTTGCCTTGTACTTTGCAAGGGTGCAAACACAGAGGGACACACTACTTAAAATACAGTTTTACTATTCCTAGTTCTACTTAAAATATGTATAAATATGTGGAGAAGGGGCACCAAATAAGCAAACATGTTTAATGCTCAAGGACAGTGTTGATGCAAAGGGATCTAAACAAGCCCTGTGTAGCCTCAGCTGAAGAGTACTTCTGAAGAGCTGCTTTCTAGGGCGAGGAAATTCCAGCAGAGCTTTCCAATAATAGTTGCAGTAGCAGAGCAAACGGAAAAGAAATTGCTTTGTAAGGAGCAGATTAATATTTTCATGAGGTGACAAACTAATTTTGTTTTGAAAAAAACAGCAACAGATGTTGTTGTGGTGCATTTGAAGTGGTGCACCCACAAAGACCATTGTCGTAGCACAGCACTAAGCCAGAACTTTGTAAATGTGTTCTTGAAATGACACTCTGCTGCCCATGTGAGTTCAGTGACCAGCAAGATCCAGTTGGAAATTCCCATTAGCCTATCATAAATTTTCAGTTACAGACAAGTCAGTTTGGTACTTTAATGTTATGATCCATTTGGTATTATTTTTTAATGTTTTATCACTTCACAAGAGTTGGCTTAGAGTTCTACACTCTCCCCTGTGCATTATATACCCAAGTCATATGATGACAAGAGTGGGCTCTTCTGGCTTTAGTAGACTCAAGGCATGTCTTACTTGTAGCAAATCCCACCTGAGAAGGATGTGTATTCCATGGTAATTGCCTTTTTGCATCAACTCAGATATTGGGTCTAGAATAAACAATGAAATATGTATGTATGCCATATACTATTGTTGATCCTACTTCAAAACTCAATGATCAGCAAGATTCCCAGGAGCTGGTGACTGGCTGGTACAATTTTGATTACCTTTTGGTATGCATTGTTATCCTGTCTTTCCAAAGGAGGCTGTCGAGTGCCATAATTGGTTCGGGGAGTTTATTTGCTGTTCGGGCAAAATCTGATTATTCCATTCAGAGTGATATCTAAAATGCTTTTTGATAACTATGTTGATACATACCAAATCAGAAGAACAATTTTTAGCAATCCTTTCCCTTTAAACACTACTGTAGTGCGTGGCCAAGAAAAATGTAGGCTTTTTTTATCTTGCAAATCTTCTGAAAATAATAAGAGGAAAACTCATTTCATATAGCTGACTGAGGTTAGGAGCAATACATACTTGATTAGTTCAGACCACACAAACTCTAGTTTGTCTTGGAGCTCCTTGATTATGGATTCTTTCAGCATTGTACTTAAAATTATAGTAAAACTGGAAACCATAAAGCTTTGCGTTACTAAAATTCATCCACACATTTCATAATATAAGTCAGAGAAAGTGCTTAACATGAGTGTCAGATTATGTGATGAGAAAACAAGTTTATGTTCTGTCATGTTAGTTGTACATTCTGTTACATTGGGATCGAGACTTCGAGGGGCTGGCTTGTTGTTCTTTTGGAGCTTTTTGGAACAGGAATTCATTTAAGGTGAATAACAAAAGAGGAAAACAGGGACATGTGTGTCTTCCTCTTCTGTAGTTCACTCTTGTGGAGTTCACTGCTGAATTTGGTGGGTTTCAAGTAAGGTTACACAAATCTTCATGTCACTTCTAAGCCTCATCCTCAAGAATAAAAGTTTTCAGAGGAGATCACTCTAACCCAAATCACAGAATCAAAAAATGTTCTGAGTTGGAAGGGACCCACAAAGACCATTGAGTCCAGGTCTTAAGTGAATGGTCCATACAGGCCTTTGACAGACAGCAGCCACCTGTTGTCATTACTGTGGTTTGTGCATTATCCTCACTCACCATGTGTATGTAAGATTGGATAGAGCAACTCTGGGTTCAGCAGCTAAACATAGGGTTAGAAGCCAGCAGCAGCCTGGAAGCAGACTAAGATATGTTAGTATATTTAGTTCTGTATTGCACGTGCCATACTGCCAGTTCATGTCTGTGCTTTTGTAGCTCCTGCCTGCCTGTGCCTCAGCCTCAAGGGTTTATTCCATAGGAAGCCTTTCTACTAAAACCATACACACTGAGGGTGGATGGGTTTTTGTTCTTCTGGGGAGGATTTTTTAGAGGATTTTTCTCCCTCCCCAGAGAGAAGATTGGCCTGTGCAGTACTTGTAATAGTCTGTTTATTTCTGTGCTGCTGGACTGGCCTCACTTTTGGTTTTGGGAACTGCACTTCGTAAATATGTCCAATAGAGTGAGTAGAGATTGTGTACCTTGAATATTGGGTTTTCTGCTCTAAAGCTGTACTGAGAACCTGTGTGGTCTTGGGGCTTTTTGTGTTTGCATTAGTTTAATTGCTTCTTTGACCCCTCTTCCTCTGCTGGCCTTTCAGGCTCTGTGGGCTCTTAGCCTCACTGATATCTCTCCACAGGATCTTTGTACTGGGAAGCATCCGGGCTTGTCTGGAACTCCCCCAGCCCTGCTGTCCAGCTATATCCAGCATTTTCTCTGGCTTTTATACTAAACTTCTGGTTTTGCAATTTTAATACTTGTAATTCACTTATTTCTGTTAAGCTGTAGAGGAGGAGTTTATTAGTTGTCTTTATAACACATCTGTTTCAGCATCTGACTGCTTTTTCATTTCTTTCACAAGCATTTAGTTGCCCTCTGAGAAAGGGAAGTAATTTATAAATATCCTTCTAGACCAGTTCTTTTATGCAACTCTTCCATTTATTTGATAGTCTGTGCTAATTTCTTTTATTGTTTCCTTTTAATTTTTTCCCTCTGGGTTACTTTTCCATATTGTATTTCTACTGTCATATTCTAGGCAGTGTTTTTAAATTTCAGTCTTTATCATTACAGTCAAAATAGAATTTATTTTCTGCCTTAAAACCAATCAAATTAAATTTTATCCTCCATTAGGAAACCTTTCGGTCTTACTGTTTCTGTTATGTAAAATCCAAAGCAGGGATCCACAAGTTAAAACAGGAGATGTTTGAACAGAATATAGTAATGTGAATTTCCTCTGTTTTTTGATGTCACTGACTCTGTCAAAGGAGACTCTTGGGAATGGTCTGCAGAAGAACCCTGTCTGTCCATGTCTGAAGCATGTTGAAATAAGCTACACTTCCTTTCCAGCCCATGCACCGGCATTTTTTTTCCCCCTGAAAACCACAATATAGGAACTGTCACCTGCATATTTGTATCTTGCCCCTGAGTGGACTTGGAACATGACCCAGACATACCCTCAAGCTTAATGGCACCCTTGCATCACCATTCAGGTGCATGTGCTGGTTCTCACTTGTGTTTTTATTTGTAAAAGTCTCTCTCTTTCCATTTCCTCTGAATTTACAGACCAAATTTTCATAAATATATATATGCACACACATACACACCCCTCCTTTGGACCCAGTATCTTTAAAAGATGATCCATTAAAAGCCAGCATGGATATTTCCGCTTCCTAAGAACTGAGGATAGTACTTACTCTTCTGTGAACTCTTTGGTGGTTTGAGGCTGCCAGAGTCAGCAAGATTTCTAAAGGCAGGAAAATCCACAGTGGTTCAGATCTTCACCTTTTTTCTCTTAAATGTGCTGATATTGACAGTAATACTGCTAGGCTGCCTTATCTCTTGGTCTGGATTCCGTGTGGAATTGATGAACTAGATATATGAGTTCCTGTGGTGTCTTGAGTCAGAAAGCAATAATACTCTTAGCATGGAAATAGGGCTGTTCTGTTTGGTATTTATTTTTCCATTTATAACTTAAATAACTCCACTCTTTTATTATTATTATTATTATTATTATTATTATTATTTCCCATACATATGTGAAGTTGTTCTCTGAATGCTCTAGGAGTTAAGGTGGTCTTGAGGGAATAATGCCATATCTGACATCAATGAAGAGAGGCACTCTGGCGAAAGGCCTGTCAGAGAGGGAACTTTCTTCTGGATTGCTGAGCTATGAATGTAGCAGGAAATATCCTAAGCGGTCTGGCTATCCCAGGCAGTGGTTTCTTAGGATCTCTCCTACTTCCAGGTACAGCAAACTCACTGGAAACATGAACATTTACTTGATCAGCTTTTAATGCTGGGATGTGCTAATTTGGATCTTCTTGCATGGAAAGGCTCTAACAGTAATCATGTTGTGGACAGACCTAACCAGAAAGTCTATCAGGGTCAAGCTGACATCTAAGCAAGCACTGGAGTCTGCTCTGAGTGAGGAGATGTTAAGAAAACCTGTATTCCACCAGAGGGACTGAACTCAAGACTGGTATGTTTTGAACAACAGAATCTTGGTCAGGGATTAAAAGCAGTGATGTCTCTGAAGGAGGTTAAAGCAGCTGTCTTCTGGGTATTTCATGTTTGGTTTAGCCTTGGAGAGCTCCCGGTTCATTTGACTTCAGTTTGTTCCTTTCAGTACTTGAGCTCTTCTGCAACACAATTTCCTGTTTAATTTCTAAGGAGCATTACTGTTATAATAGTAATGGCATGAGATTAACTTACCTTCTTTGACCTGACAGGGAGTCCTCTTGTTTGCACTTGACTAACACTGTCAGTCAAAAGTCACTGAGTTGTGTTACCATATTATTTTCCCGGAGTTGACTGACCTTTCCTAATTACTGTAATGCTTCATTTCCTTTTTATTTTTATTATGATTCATAATTGATTATGTATATGTCTGGCAAAGACTTGTGGAATGGTTTGGATTGGAAGGGACCTTGAAAGTCATTTAGTTCCAAACCCCAAATATCCTTTCCACACACACACCCTGCCATGGGCAGGAACACTATATATAGGTATATCTTTAGTCCAGTGGTTTGAATCCACTGTGCAGAGGGTCACTTGTTTTGTACACAGCTGTTTTGTTTTGTTTCTTCTGGACATTCAGTGCTAATAAATCTGAACTTGCACTTTCAGACTGTCCTGGAATATCATGCTTGAGCTCTTGGGTTAGTAAATAAAATGTAGCTCTCTGCTGCTTGTTCAAATATTTTAGATATGTCAATACCTTGTTCCTATGAGCATGTCCTGGAATTTGATTGCCAAGTGGCACACAGGGTTGGGTTTTGCATTTGAGTTTGATTTCCTGTCTTTAAAGTGTTTCAGGTAAACCACAGGTGTCTGGACTGGAAAGTTAACAGAAGGCACCTATCTCCTGAAAATACTTAATCAGTATATGGTACCACAGTCATTTTCAGAAGCATTATTGGCATGTTAATAGCATGTTAATAATAATGTCTTAGGTTGTAATCGTGTTAGGGCAATTGGATGTGGAAAACAGATTGGATCTGTCAAAACAGACATAGCAGCTGACAATGTGCAGAAATCAATCGCTTGGTCTCTTTGCTCACGTGATGTGTGAAGTGTGTAATAAAAGTAGGCTTGAACTCCTCAATTAATATATGTGACAATACCAAAATTTAAAATGCTCACACTTCCATTTCCTAATTAATAAATGCATGGGCTAATGAAATGACAGTGGCAATTTTAATCCCCCAAATTGAAGAATCTCTGACTCAGTGCCAGAGGAAAATACAGTAGTGGCAAAAATAATTAAGCATTTCTGTAGCATGCTTTTACATCGGATCTGAAATCATTCAGAGGCAAGCTGGTATCTCCATGATCATTGTGCAATGGGCTCTAGGAAAACTCTGTTTAAGCAGGGAGGTTGGGCTAGGTCACCCCACTGTTGGACCCTCCCAACTCTAACCCTTCTGTGATTGTATCCAGTAGATAAGGAAACAAAATTACAGATGGGGGAATTGGTGAGGTGAAGTACAGATCTAGTAGCAGACTTTTCAGCAAAGGTTGTGGAGGAGTAACTGTGTGTTGTGGCCTCTTTCAAATTAGTATGAAGTTGACACTGAGATAGTTCCTGACTACATTTTGAGAGGTTTGCAAAAAGGACCACAAAATGAATGCTTATCAAAATGGTGGGGGTGGGTGTCTGACTATAAGGGGAACTGCAAACAGAAACAGAAGGGATTTGACTTTTATTTTACTGCTCTGGCTGTTGTTCCTCTGAGACACAGAAATCGGACACTGGGTCTGATGAAAGTGTAAGTGAAGGGGGGTAGTGAGCTTCCTGTGCCAAAAATGAGCATGTATTGGAAAGGCTGAAAATGGGTTAGGGAAATAAAACACTGTAGTTATACACAGACAGTGCTGTCAGTAACACAGAAGAGTTTAAGAAGAGAAAAGGCAAAGATTGTTTTGTGAGGAAGCACCACGGTCACATTAACTTGGGAAGGAATTTGGCTCATGATATTTAATGTCACATCACTCTTTTAAAGCCCTAAAAATAGTGTTTATAGTAAAACCCCTGACACAGCTATGACTGGTGTGATTCAGATGGCCCCTTTCCTTTTTTAATTTGTGAGCAAAGCTGCTCCTTTGAAGAGAAGTGTTTGTTTACAGTTGTTTATCAGTGCAGGAAATGGATCAATTAGATGTAACTTTCTAAGTTAATTGAGTGCCACTACTGAAACCACCTGATGTCATGCTGGTGCCAGCAGTGCCAGCTGAGAAATCTCATCGTTGTTGCTGTGAGAAAGACAAGGACATCAAGGATGGGAAATGTTATTTTTGGCCCTCAAAAGATTAAAAATTTTAAATATTTATAGAGTCTTATCTAAAATACTGATTGGTTATTAGTGCCTTGAATTGAGGCAGGGATGTGTGAATCCCTAGAGCTTTATGACCATACCCCATCTGAATTAATCTGAACCATTAACAGGGAATTGGTGCTCTGAATTTTCCTCTAGCTATATCCTCCTTTCCACACTGCTCTGCTTTTCTTTTTTCCTCTTGGATTGTTTCATTAATGATCTAGAATGTAATAACAGCACACACAAAAAAATAGCTTTCAGATTCATCCCTCTTTGAAATATTTGGCTTCAGAACTATATTTGTATCAAATTTTTTCTGAGGGTTTGTGGTTTCTTTTCCCTGCTGCACAGGTTTATAATCCTTTTTGCCTGTGCAAAAGCAGAATGACTTCATTAGCATGGTGCTACCTTGTCACTGTACTGAGTTTTACAATCTTTTTCTTATTCAACAATTCTTCCCTGCTGACTTGAGGGAGTTTTGGGAGGGGGGGGGGGGAGGGCTTAATGTAAATATTCTGGATTATTTTTTCCTGGCAAATTCCTGGCCTGTTTTGAGGCTGGAGAAGCTATTGGATGCATTTGTTAGTGTTGCAAACCCATATTTTTCCAGTCAGTTGCAGAATAGCTCTGACTTACCAAGACTTTAACGAGGTATTTGATAATGCTTCTTCAGCCTGTAGAAAATGGTTTATTGTGGGAGCCAGGAACCCTTTGCTTTCAGAAAGCACCAGTTTCAGAGCTGAGAGAGAAACAGGGGAGCACAACTTTAAGGTAAATCTCCTCTCTCATCTAATCTTGAATCTTGCAGGAGAACCACTGGAGGCTACCAGAAGGGTTGAAACTACTCAGTGTGGCTAATGTTTATCAGTTAATATTAAAGAATAAAATAAAATTTAAAAAAAGCCAAAACAAAACAAAAAAAACCCACCGACCAAAAACCTCTTTTCCTCTGATATAATTTTGATGTTGCTGTCAGGCTTGTGGTAAGAAAGTGAATGAACTTGGGACATACTTTAAGGGCAGAGCACACAGGAAAACTTGGGCAGATCAGTTACCTTAAAAATGTCTCAAATTCAATAGGCTTGTAAGCCTAAGGGAAGCTTAATTAAACTTAAAGGAAAGCAAAAATAAGAATTTAAAATGCTGGTTTGGTTCTCATAAACCTGAGTAAGCCAGAGTTTGGATTACTCAATTATGTATGGTTGTTGGATTTGTTTTGTGAACATTTTCCTGCACAGTGCAAATTCTCAGCATCCTTCTCCTTCACTGTGCATGTGTGTGTGTCAGTCTCTGAAGAAGGAGAGGAAGGAACCTAAGGTTATGATTTGGGGGCTTAGAATGTGCTCCATGTCACTCCTTTTCCTCTCAGGCTGCCCTCAGACAAGCTGGAAAGTATTGGTAGGGAGAAGGAGATACAATGATACTCTTTGGAGTATATACCTGAGACTATCTGTGCAGCTGTGTTCCGAGTCTGTGCCTTGGAAAAGAGAAGAGTTCCCTGAAAGGGAATGCACAGCCCCACTTTGCAGTGAAGTTTAATAGGAAGACAGACACAAGCTGGCCATAATGTGTGGGTTTGTGGGCTGAAAACTTGTCAATTTGAAGGCGCTGAACCCTGGAGCCTGGCACTGTGGTATTGTTTTTCTTGTTAAAAATGTTTAAGGAGCTCTACATAACACATCTTCATTGAGTTATCTTTCATCCTTTCCCTTTTTGATTGAAATATGCATGGCTTTATTAACAGTTTAGTTTACTTGTCTGTTAAGCTGAACTAAAAGCTCTGAAGAGCTTCTGCAATAGATTTAAGTATCACTGAGCTGGGTGGCTGCTTTGCCTTGCTGTGACAGGAATAGTCAAATTCCAGCTCCTGTGTGCACAGGTCCTTAGTTTCTGGAGCCCTTAGTGTCTGCTTTATCTGCAGCCTTCAGCTGATGCAGTCTAAATAATTCATATTTGGTGCCAGTACAGGTTTCTTGCTGGCTGTGACAATGCCCATGGCAGAGTATAGGAAGAGTATAAGAATAAGAAGGGATGTAATGGTGCTTCTGTGGTGTAGCTCCTACCTCTAAGCAGGTCAGGAATTTCAACATCCAGGAATGATATCTTTGGTTTTATGTAGTGTGATCACTCTCTGGTCTACAGCAACCTCTCTAAATCATATGCTATATATGTGAAAGCATATTACCTCCATGTGGTTTTGAACCTACCACTGGCTGTCTGCTCTGGTGTTCCAAGTTCTTGTACTGGAAGAAGAAAGGAACAATTACTCTTTTTACCTGCTTTCTGCTGTTCTTGCCTTTACAGGTCTTTATGTAATGTTTCTCTCTCTTTCCTTCAGTGAAAGTCATTGTGCTAGTCATTACTCACAGTGAAGCCATGCCATACTCTGATTATTTCTGTTCCCTTTTCTCTCAACCTTTCCCAACCTTTCTGGTGTCCTTTTTGGAATTAAGACAGCACACAGAAGCACAGTTGGTTTGTTGGGATTTTTTTGTAGTGGCAAAATATTTGTGTTTCATCAATCCCATTTCTAGTAAGTCCTAACACTGAATTTGCTTTTCTCGACTCGTGGACAACAGGATTACATCCTTAGGCCTTCAGCTGACTATTACTAATTCAATTTTCCCCCATGTTTATCACTTTTTACTGAAACACATTGAATTTTATTTTATTTTATTGCAAAACTTTGCAAGTTGCACAGAGCCACTTACTCCCTTCTCCTACCAGCTGTATCTGGGCGAGAATTAGAAGGGTAAAAGATGGAAAACTCATAGGTTGAGATAAAGACAGGTTAATAGGGAAAGGAAAAGCTGCACACACAAGAAGCAAAACCAGGAATTAATTCACTGCTTCCCATGGGAAGGCAGGTGTTCAGCCATCTCCAGGAGAGCAGAGCCCTGTCAGGTGTATTGGTTAGTCAGGAAGACAAACACCATCACTTCAGAGGTCCCCCTATTCCTCCTTCTCCTCCCCATTTTATACACTAAGCATGATGTCAGATGGTCTGGAATACCCCTTTGGTCAGTTGGGGTCACCTGGCTGTGTTTCCTCTCAACCTTCTATGCACCCCCAGCCCCTCCCTAGCATGGCAGTATGGAAATCAGAAAAGGCCTTGGGTCTGTGTAAGTCCTACTCAGCACTAACAAAAACATGTCTGTGTTATCATCCCTGCATTCAGCCCAAATCCAAAATGCAGCCTTATTCCAGCCACTGTGAACAAAATTGACTCTGCCCCAGCACACTACAATCTGAGAAATTAAGTTTTCTACCACACAGGTGTGGTAGAGCTCAAATTAGTAAGCAGCATAACTCTTGCTGGAGAGCCCTTAATAGAAAGAAACAGGGAAATGCAAAGTATTTTAAAAATTTGATCTGACTCTTCTTGAACATCAGTGTGACCCATGCTCCAAAGTCACTTAAGTGTTCTTGAAAAATACCATAATCATTAGTTAGCAGCTTGCAGTGTGATTGCTGCTCAGATGTGTACACAGGGAGGAGGGGGAGTTACCCAGTGTGGGCCAAGGTAAACCTCCAGAGTCCCTAAAAGGGAGGAATCAATGGCTTAAATTAAAAGATTTCTGGCAAGCTTTTTAAAAATGCTAGTTTTCTGTTATTCCACGGCTTAAAGACTTTGAGATTTCTTTCCAGTGTCACGGCTTTGGAAAATCTCAATGCTTTTACTATTTTAACAGAAATTCTAAAATTACTGATCTTCATCTACTGTACCTTGCAGGCTTTAAGCACAATATAATCCTAATATATAATATGATAGAGAATAATAAGCAAAATAAATTCCACCTTTTTTAGTAGTCAAGCAGAAACTATTTCAAAACGGTTCATGATTATATTCGGCTGACACGGTTTTAAAAACTAGCTGTGTGGGAGTGTTTCTTTTAAAACTACTAGGATTTTTGCACAGAGAAGAAAATAAACTAGGTCAGCATAGGTCAAACTTCCAGTGAGAAAAGCGTCTATTTTAAGTGGAAGATGAGAAATGATATAGTAACTGTTACTCTGAAGTGAAAAATGGTGTTGTTTATGTATTTAATTGGTCAGGGTTTGCAGCGGGGCTTTGAATTCCGCTGCTGTCGGACCTTCTATTGCTGCTGTCCATCAGGGGTTTTCTCTTTCTTAAAGGACTTACGGTAAATTTATTTTGGATGGCTTCTTAACAGGTGTTTCCTCAGCGCTCTGAGGGCTTTAAATGAGAACCGTGCTGCATGTCCGGAGCTCTCAGCTGAAATCACACGCGGCCCGACACGGGCGCTGTGTGTTTACTCATCTGTGGCTACGCTGACAGCCGGCCCTGGCGGGTCCCGCTGCCCGGGACGCGGAACAGATGTCGGGGATTAGCGGGGAAGGATCTGGGCAGGAGCTGGGGCTGAGCGCGGGCGGAAGTCATTCATTGTGGGGACGCGGACGGGACTGCGCTGGGCAGTGGCCCACAATGGGCCCTCGGTGGTTTTGTGTATCCGAATCAAAACCAAATGTTCTCCTGGTACCTTTTAATTAAAGGGAAAGCATAAATCAACACAATAAAATAAAGTTGGCGCTCCGAGCGGTGTTGTATTCCTACAGCGCTCTTCCCAGCAGAGAAGGTGGCGATGCGGGGCTCTGAAAGTCGCGCTGTCGGGAAAGGCTGCCTGGTCCGTCCGGCTGGGAAGGGCTGTCAGGCACCAGGTGGCTGTGCCTGACCTGACAGCCAGCGGAGCCTCTACAGCCTGGACTGGCGCTGATGGTCCATTTGTCATTTTGTCAGTGTTTTATGCTTAAGGGAATGTTTCCTGTGGGACTGCCTGCCTTGAGCTGTTGGGTTTATCGCTGGCCCTTGTGTTTGGAATGTTCTGTGCTCAGAAATCAACCATCTGTGGAAACATAGGGGGTAGCACGAGGTGGCCAAGACTGAGCGGTGCATGGCACTGTGTGTCCCCTACGGACATCATTATTCTCCCCACATTAATGGGACACTTGTCAGGTATCTCACTGGGCTGGAAGCTAACTTTTGCCAGCAATTCATTAAGTTACGGAATGAGAGCAGGGACCTGTACCCGTGATTTGTGATATGGAAAAAAAAAAGTATATAAATTGCTACTATATTGTGATGCTCTCGTGAAGGTTTCAGTAAAGGGTGAAAGGAAGGGAGAAAAATAGAGACACACAGGGGGTGTCTCCAGGCTTTGGCAAGAGGGTGCGGTGGGAGTCACTGCAGATGTACTTCATATATGACAATGCAAGGCACAGAGACATGGTGGCTCTGTGGAGAAGTTCTATGTGCTCAATGACATAAATTACTCTGTGAATGAAAACAGAGGAAAGGAGCAAGGTTTTATAGGAAAAGCTATGTATTTGTGTAAGGCTCCATTGAATTAGAGTAGAATTGCAGTAATGCTAAAATAACCCAAAGCCTTTTAGAGCCTCCAGGAGAGGCAGTATGACAGTAAGGAAAACTTTGAACAAACTGCATTCAGAATATGCTTTAAGAATGTAACCATTGAATTAAGATAAAATCCCATGTGAATATGTAGTGATTGAGCTGGTAAATTACTCTTCCTGGAGAAATAAAATGTGGGGAAGTAATGGGTGTTATCTGATGCAAGTCAACCATTGCTGTAACAGATTAAGATCTCTAAAGCTGTGTTTAAAGGACATGGTTTTCCAGAATGCAGAACTCTGTCTATGGAAGTGGTGTACTTCCAGCTGCTGTTGACTTTGGTAAGAGTTCAACATGCTCATCAATTTATAAACCTATGCCCCAATTTTAAAAACTTGGAAAAGATCCACTTCTCTGAGCCTTACAGTTATGAGATGTAATTCTTGCTGTATGGTTATTAACCATTTTCTGAAATTCTTGAGCTACTTAGGAATCTGTAGGATGTAAGACGTGGGGAATAGTGTTATCCTGGTAAATGCAATCTCAAATCACATTAGGAAATAAATAAGTTAAAAACAGAACATCAACAACAGTGTTTTCCATTTGTGGGTTTCACTGCTGTAATTTACTGCAGGCAGCAAACTACATGTAGAGTTGCAGTACTCTCCAGCAAACTACCTGCTAGAGCTGGTGTCAGCCTGTCCCATTTAAATTGCTACATCAGGACTCTGGAGAGCAGCAGTCTTGCTGACATCAACTCATTTGCCAGATTTGGGGACAAAATGCTGAATCTAATTTGAACTAATACTGATGGAAGTGTTGCCACAGGCCATTTCAGATCTTTCTTTGTGCTGTAGAACTTGTTTTTTGGTCAGCAGCTTCAGTCAGGACCTAGAATTGTTTAGATGGCTCAGGCATGTGGATAGATACCAAATTATACTTACCTGAAATATTTAATAGTGTACTCAATGTTGGGATTTTTTAATGCACTCTCTTAAAATGGTCTAAAAAAGCTTAGCATGAAATATACACAGTGGCAAATCAAATAGTAAAGGAATAAATGCAGATTTCGAAGATTTTTCTTTTTTAAGTTAGTAAAACAATCGTGAGATGGGTGTTACTTTACAGTAATATAAAAAAATCTATTTTCCAATTAAATATTTGTTTAAAAGCTTACTTTGAAAACACTCCACTGAGGGTGGTTGTATTTTTTGTGTTTTCTGAGGTTGGTGCACATACCCAAATTCATACCACAAGGCCATGGTAGAAGTGATCTTTCTGCTCCTAGCAGAGCATCTTTTTATTTAGGAATGGTAATATTGAGGACAAGGAAGTATCTTGAAACAAATGCGTTTTATGTGAGGAAGCCAGTGCTGTTGTAGTAGCAGAGTTGGAAATTTTCAGCACACAAAGCCAAGAAATTTGAAGATTCTGAATCTTTTTGGAGGTATAACTTAGCAAGTTGTACAAATATCTTTGCTGGTAAGGAACAGCTTCTTCTAAACATAATTACTCCCTTGGAGTTTGAAATTCAAATGTGGGTTCTGTAAAATTAATTTTTTCCCTCACAGCTTTCATGATAAAGGCACAGTTATTAAATAAGGGCAGCTACTATACAAAAGTCATTGCTGTTAAAACCTTTACAGAAACTTACAGACACCAAGCAAGAGTGCTGAACATTACTTCAAAAGGAGAATGGAAAGCATAAATTTCTTATATGCAGAGTAGGAGTTTATCCTAAAGTGCATGAAGCAGTGAACAAGACAAACTGTTACGTTGCCGAGTCTGTCAAAGTTACTCTCAGATTTCATGCCTTTGTTGGTGTAATTTGAGGGGGAAGGAGAGCAAAAATACAAAGATTCTTTTAAAAGTGTGTATAGGTGTGACTTTGCTTTCATACTGGCATCCCTTTCCTACATGTTTGACCTTGGCTCAGTGAAGTTATGGAATCGTGGCAGGTCACTGCCCAGCAGCCATGGCTGCCCATGGACCTGCTCTGCCACGCTTTCCAGGGGAAGTTCATTTTAAATTGGGGTATAAAAGAAGATCATATTGTGTTGCACAACTGTGTAATTGGGCACATCTCAGAAAACTCAAACTATCATATAATTCAGAACAATCCCAAGTCTGACTAGGGTGAGGAAAAATAAATCTTGCATGACATAAACAGTGTCAGCGTGATTTTTTCCTAGTTGTCCATGGTTTTAATTTGTGCTGGAGAAACTCATGCTAATATAGAAGGGTGTTTTATTTTTTTTCTTTTTAATGTGAAAGAATAATTAGTGCTTGGTGCTATTTAGGTAAAAATTTACTGAGGTGTTTCATCTACCATGAGGAGAAGGTCCTTTGGTTAATGAGATCTGTGCTTTCTAATAAAATTTCAGGAATCCATTTACTCATTTACATGGAGCATGATTTTACTACTGACTTTTAACCAACAGTTTTCTCCAAATGACTATGAAGAAACATAAATTTACTCTTGCTTTTAGCTTAGTGTAATGAATAATGAAAAAAATTACAGGCTGCACGGAACTGAATCAGAGTTTACACTGCTAGTGAACCATAAAATCAAATTAAACCACTATCTGATTAATTTTTCTTAATTCTCTGCTATCAGAGGAATAATGGAGGGTAGCATGGACAGGCTCCTTGTTTAATTGGTATTGTTGTATATTATTTAAGTAATGAGATAAAGTAATTTTTTTCCTTTAGCAGGACTGCATAAGCAGAGTATATCTTTAGTTAACACAAAACAGAGCTTATTTTAAAATCCTGTGGGACATATTTGGCCAATGATATGTTCATGTATCTGTCAAATATTAATTTCTGTAAGTTACATTAAGAAATAGAATAAAAATAGGTTGTTAACTTGCTGTGTTTGTCCATTATGGAAAGAGCTCCTGACAAGGAAATTGAGGGATCTAGAAGATCCTTTCATTGTAATCCTATGGTTTTATAGCTCTAACTTGTCCTTTCAAAACTGTGGCTTGTATGTGAAGTTAGTTGTGGTGGGTTTTTCTTCTGTTGAAGATGTTCATTTTTGTTTTGTAGCTTTGTATTGCTAATTCCAGACCATGAAGTAACTTAAAGCAAGTGATTTGTGTTTTTGGAGTTGAGATTATATTTTTCTTGGTCTTCTGTACTTTAATTTGTGTTTTCCTGCTTTCTTTTATTTGTCATAACCAGCAACTTCTTTAATGAAAAGCTTCTTGCCTGATACCTGGACTCAAAACACCTTGGGCTTTAGTAGGAATGCCAAATACATGCATTTGTGCTGGGGTGGGCAATTTTCTTTTTGCTCAAAGTTCTGCTCCTGTTGTCCCTCCCTACATTTACATCCAGGTGCTACATTAAAAATATCAACAAGCTTCATATCTAGGAAGCTAGGCAGCAGATAGATTTCTTACTCTAGGCTCCCATGTGTCTTCAAGTGGGACTGGCAAAATTAAGGGAAAGAGGTAAAATATTTGAGTGAGGTGTCTGATTTTTTTCTTTTCTCCTTTCCTCCTTCTACTGTTCTCAAGGGGATATGGTGGTATGAGCAGAGACTGGGAGAGGGAGGAAATAGTTTTGAGACTGAACCAGTGTGTCATTGTGTTAAATCCAGCCAGCCAGTGAGGTCACTGTTTTCATCTGAGTCATTTTAGAATGAAAACTCTTACATTATGGAAAACATTGCACATCTTTATTTCAGATATGGAAATATCCAGCCAGCCTTTCAGTGGCAGAGCTCCACTGATTTCATCTGAGGTACTCCTGACTCCCAGTGGTATAAGCAGGAGGGGAAATCAAATTCTTCTGCCTCATTTTTTAACACTTTGCCACACTAACTCAAAGGGGTTATTCTTTAGGTGCTCTTCCTCCTTGTTGAAGAGGGAGCTGGTAAATCTATTGATTGCACCTGTCAGCCCTGAGTCTGACAAATCTGTCCAGCCTGGAGCTGGCTGCAGTTATGTTGCAGGGCAAAGTTCCTAAGCATCAACTTCATGTTGAGGCTAGACTGTGTTTCAGTGTGCACAGAGAAAATCCTTGAGGATGCATTCTTGGATATTGATTATATTTCATACTTGGGCTCCAGCAGGCTCATTCTCCATGTAGCGTGATTTAACTGGGGGACTTGGGCAATCTGCCCAGTTCTGCAGTCGATTTGTGTGACCATGAGCTAGCCCTGTCATCTTTCTACACTTACATTTTAATGTCTGTGATCTCTAAGGTGGGTCTGATGTTTGTAGCACCTTGAGGATCTTGTATAATACAGGAATATTAAAACTATTTATGTGTTTTCTACAGTATTAACAGCATGGGGTGGAGATACTGACCATTCCACACGAGGTAATAGAAATAGTAGGAGGTTTTGATTTCAGGTAACAAAGCTTTTTTATCATTTGAAGTGTGAGAAAGCCATTGCTGGCTGATGCCTTGAGAATAATTTATGAAAAATGGGTTGGTTTATGACACAATATCTACCAGTTGTTACATGGCATGGAGTGCTTAGAGTGTTAGTTTGTGGCAAGTCTTGTGTCTCCTTAAGATCTGTTCACTCGATTGTTAAGAATTAATATTTCTGTTCATTCGAGTTAAAACTTCCAGGCCTTTTGAAAGAACACTACCCACTGCTAGCACTGAAACATTCAGGCTTAAGAGGACCCAAAACATGCAGACCATGCACAGTGAAGTTCTCTAAAGCAAAATAATGGTCTGCAAACTGTAAATATATATTTACTGAGGAATTTGCATAATTATATTGTTCATAATATGTGATAGGCCTTTTTAATGCATGGAATCTGTTTCTTTTCCTACTGAAATTTGGGTTCAAATTTATTTGTGAAAAGCATTTAGAAATTTTTTTTAAAAAAAAGGAAAAAATAAAGAACAAACCTGCAGCAAAAATGTTAAAGTTGTAACATCACAAAAATGCAACAATTTCAAGATTGCAGTAGTTGGTATTTTACTTTCTACTGAAAATATTTTCTAGACATTTAAAGAAAATGTCTAAATTAGCCTTATTGAGTCTATAGAGCAAATGAACGGCCATTTTTTGCAGGAATCTGAGAGTTTTCAGAGCATTGCTGTAATGTGTCCTGGCATTAATGCTTGAATTTCTCAAGGAGAGTAATAGGTTTATCCATACCCCATGCCTTCTGATGAGGCACTGGAACTTAGGAGAAGCAGCACTGTTTGTTCAAGCTAGCAGCACCAGTGGGAAAATGTCTGTGGCTGGGGGGTCAGGAATAGCACCTCAGATCTGTGGGCTGGGGCAGGCTTTGAAGAAACTGCCCTCAGTTGACTGAAAAGGAGGCATTCTTCCACTTGAATTGCCTAACATGGGATGGGAGCAGAGTGACCAACTGGGCTTCCCCTGCCCCAGCTCTAGCCCTTCTGAAGTGGTGTGCTCAGACCAAGCCACTGGTCTAGAACTGGTGGAGGGGAGCTGCTGCGGAGAGGTCCAGCTGGTGCATCTCGGTCGGCGGCTTCGAGGAGTGCTGGGCACGCAGCCGGGCACGCACGGCGTCCTGCTTTGGCTCCTGGGGCAGAGCAGGGGCAGCAGCAGGGCCAAGCTCCTGCAGCTGCACTTACAGCTCCAGCCACAAGTGTCACCAGCCTCTGAGAAGTTCAGATCAGGAGTACCTCAGTGATGGCAGTGAATATTTCTTGTGCTGTCACCATATGTGAACCCCTCACAATAATCACGTGGCCATCCTCTCCCTCACTCCTCCTTTCCCAAGTGCTGCCAAAGGCAGTGCTGTGCTATCACCCACACTTGACTACTGGGGACCCAGTGATGTGCCATCACCAGACTGCGGGTTGGACTTGAATCCCTGGTGTACAAAGCTGGAATTGAATGAGTGTAAAACTGCAACTGAGCGACTTATTGGGTCCTTATCCATGTCTTGTGGAGAGAGCTGTGATCAGGCTCTAGGCACACTTCCAGGAATAATTTTTTTTATGCTGGAAATATAAACCCAGCTGTTTCCATCGTGGTCTTAAATTTTTGCTGTCCATTTTTTGTCAAAGTTAAGATATGTGGATATATGAGGAAATGAAATAATAAAAAACTTTAGTTATTTAAAATAGGAATTTAAATTTTGTCTCGCTTTTCTTGAATGATATGGCTGAGATCCCTGCTTGCTTTGTCTGAATCATTTACTGGTCCCCAGTTGTCTAACCATGCTGTGATAAGAATACCAGAACAGTGTGTATATTGGCTTCCCATCCCTGGGCACTTTTGGCCTTGTTCTCCTTGAAAGTTATTGAAAATAGTGACACCACCTATTGGTGAAAGAGTACTGCTAGGAATGATGCTTATGTACATACTAAGAATAGTAAAATGGAAAAAAGAGCTTGCAATGTACTCCAGATTGTAGTGCAGTTTAAGGTTGTTGGGTTTTTTTAAGCAATCTATTCTCTATTTCATATGCTTGTGCATAACATGTCCTTGAGTTAAAATAAAGTAGAACTCAAACTCCAACCAACAAACGTAAAAGCCCACCTTAACCTACACTTTCTAAAATAACAGTACAAAGACGATTTTCTTGGTCATTCTGAATGGTCAGTGCTATCACTTTTTTAAATGTGTTTAAAATTAAAAAAAGAAATTGTTCACCCATGCAAATGCTATTTAGAGGAGGTTAAAGGCATTGGGACCTAAATTATTTCCTCCTCCTCAGTTGTGAAATCACTGGAGTTAATTTCTTTTTCTTTCTTTTCTTGTTCCTATTCTTTCTTTTTACAAATATTATCAATTCTCTAAAATGAATGCTTTGTCTGTGGAAGACTAATCAGTGATTGAAAGGAAGTCTACTGGTGGCAGCAGTTTAAGTTGCAGTGTTCTCAGGAGGAGGTTGCATTACTCTCAAGTGTTTTTGGGGGGTGTCATGTGATTAATGATCGCTAGTAATTCGCTTTGGATGTGTTAGTCACTAATGTTTACGTCAGTAGACAGAACAAAAATGACTTAGTTACATATCATGGGGCCTCTGTGATGGCAGAGATGGTCAATATTTTGAATTTGTTTAAAACCAATCTATTTCTACTCCTGCTTTTTGTGATGATCTTTACAAAAAAAAAAAAGAATTGTAGTGGTTCCTGTTTTGTATCTCTGGGTTTTTGTGTTTTTTTTAGCTTGGGGTGATAACTGATAGCTGAAGAGTTATTCACAGCACCTGGGTATAGAAATGCTGTGTTTCACTGAAGATGTATTGCAGTACTGTTGTCATGATTGGCTGAGCAACAGGAATGGAGCACAGCAAACCTGGGAAGTGTGAGGAAAGCTTCGTAGGGATAGATAGGTGTTCTTACTGCACCTTTCATTCATAACCTTGCTCTCTATCCTACAATTTGGGCACTAACCTAGAAGTGCTGTCTGGGGATGTCCCCAGAGCATGTTGGGTGGTTTGCTGTGAATGCTCTGCTGAGGAGCTCCCATCCTGTGAGGAGAGGGTGTAATCCTGCGAGGGAGGAGGCTGTCTTCCGAGTCAGAGCTGTGCGTCAAAGACAGACCAGTTCACTGTCGTGAAGTGTAGCAGTCCTATAACTCCAAGAGCAACCTAGAGCTGAACAGAATAGAAACCTTCCAGATGAGCTGAGGAATTGAATAAAACCTTGGTGAGAACTGTGTGGAAAAAGCCTTGCCAGTAGTAAAATGAGTGTCTGACAGGGTTCCGATGAGATGAATAGTTTTGCTGTTATGGTGAAGTTTTTGGACGGAATAATACTTGAATAAAATACATAATTGCAGGCAAAAAGTATTTGGCTTTGAGGTTTTTTCCAATATGCCACATGTCCATGTCAAGTTCATAGCCATTGATTGAGATGTCAGCATTTATAACAAAAATAATAGCATTTCAACTTCTATTGAACACATACTCAGATTGTTCTGAACTTTGAAAGTGTGTCAAGTTGCTTTCGGCTAGAAAAGCAAGAAGTGGAACGTAAAATATTTCAATCAAAAATATCAGAAAATGCATATAGAATACTTTGGCCCTTTTTTTAGCCTTTATTAGCACAGGCAGAGGAAGGATGGTGAGTGGAAATGCTGATGTGATTCTATAACTGCTAGCACTTGCAGGGTCATGGCCAAAGAAAAGCAAAGCACAAGGATAAATCTTATTATGTTTTGCCACTGTTATTACAGTTCAACTTCTTGGCTAACAATAAAGTTATTAATTCCCTCTTATTCCTGTCCATTCTTTTCCTCAAATAAGCATGGATCAAAACTGCCTGTGTGCTTCTGGCATTCTCATATGAATGTAGGCGTGAGGGCTCCCGGATAACTGAGAGCCGATTCTGTGACTGGAACGTGTTCGCTTGCTGTCTGTGTGGGTGGCAAAGTGTCCATGAATGTTTTAGCACAGTCTAGCTTGCTCTTGATTTCAATACAAGATTTACCACTGATCCATCAGTCCAGCAGTGACATGGAGGATTTAACATTTAAAAGTGAAAACTGCTTTTGGACGTGCTCACTCCCGGGCAACCCAAGGGCAAGTTGCTGCTAAATATGACTGAGTTGTTAGGTGAACAACTTTAGACAGAGATTGACACTGGGAGAAGATGCTGGATGCTACTGGTGAACATCCTGGCAGAGCTCTGTGACGGCTTCTCTGAGTTTAAGAGCTTTACTGTAGTGAGTGATAGAAGACTACTGTTGTGAGCAATCATTTTTCATCCTACAACGTGTATAATTACAAATTTTGTCTCCACTGTATTCAAAGGGTAGTAGATGTTTCCTCTGTAGCTCAGCTGGGTCTTGACCTGTACCCTGCCCTGACACTTCAGCATTTCAGGCTTGCAGTGCTTGTGTGCTACAGCATGAGACAAAGCTGAGCCAGCCAAGCCTGTGTTACACTGCTGACATGTCAGTAGGTGTGAGTGGCATAAAAAATATTGAGAAGTAAAGGTTTTGGGAAAGAGGTATGGCACCGTAACTGGTGAGAGAGCAAAATCTGTCTAGACACTGGAAATGCTGTTGAAACCTTTCAGCCTTGTTTCAGTTGTGTGGTGCACACAAGTAGTTACAGGGGAAAAAAAAAGTCTTTTCTAATGTTCAGCAGAACTTAACAATGCTGATGGGAAGCATGTGTATTTCATGGAAGGGGTGATGAGGTTGTCTCAAAGTTTCTGTGTAGCAAACCTGATCTTTAATCACCATTAATTTATCTGCAAAAGGTTCTAATGATCTAAAGAATTTCTGTAAATAGTGCCATATTTCAGCTTCATTCCGTAACTGTGTATGCTGAGACATGCAGGGTTTCCAGAGATCTTCCTTCCCAAATCCCACCAAGCTTTTTTTTCAAGCATAGCATTACAACAATGAGAAAAATGCAAATATAAACTCTGAGCTCTTGTTTGTAAAAAAAGCCATTTGTGGGACAGGAGTGAATCTTTCCCACCCTGGGTTTCAGGCAGCAGTAGCTTGAACAGGAAGTGTGGTTTTTAAGTGGAATATGACTGAAACATTTTAGTGAGAAATGTATTTTTCTTCATGTCAGTTTGATGCTGCTCAGAGATCTAAGACAGTATACGGAAAGAGAGTAAGCAAAGGACACAAAAGGTAGTCAAAAGAGCGTCAAAAGTGCAAGCAGAATATACTTATGGTGCTCTTCCACATGACTAAAAATGTGTCTGCCTGGATCCACAACTTAATATCATTGAAGGATTTGGTCAAAATGCGTGATTTTTCAGAAATGTTTAAGAAATTTGAGGTCATAAGGAATTATAGCAATGAAAAATGCCATCACTGTTTGTTAATTATTGGCCCACCATTAAATTTCAGCATCACCCAGATCGTGGATGCAGTGCTAATTTGATGCCATCACTCAACCTTTTTGCTTGTAAACAAGCACTTAAGATGCTGGAAATTGGAAATACTGTTGTTGTTGGCTTGGAAATACTCATGAGTTTTTTGTTTGTTTTCTTCACAGGCTGGAATGGTGTTAAGATGTGGATACTTCTGGTTTGGCTTGTTTCTTGTGCCCACTGCGTGCCTTGTTAAAGACGTGGCATGGACAGCGTAAGTCCCAAACCAGTCCTCTTGGTGCTGTAGAAATTATTCTCTATGCACGTGTTGCCCAGTCCAGTATTGTTCTGTGAAGAGCTCTGAAGTCTCTCAGTGATTGAAGTCTCTCAGTGAAATGGTGGTACTCATTTGGAAGGGGAAAAAACGGTGAAGTGGGTGATTCCTCACCTGCCACAGCACCCAGCAATGTGAGAGAATGAATAGTTGGGACTACATCTGAAGGAGGTGGCCTTGTCTGAGTAATGAAGGTGTGTGACCTTAGGATTATTTGTGTTGTCTATCCTTTAGTTAAAGGCAGATTTAAATTAGATATCCGAGATTTCCTCTTCCTAAAAATGGAGCAAATAATTTGTTGAATCTGACTAAGGTTAGGTAGAAAGTAGAAATGTGGCACTCTAATTCATACCCAGTAAGCTCTCAGCTCTTTGTCAGCTGCTTTTTAGGTTCTCCTTCAGCAGCAGGTCTTTGAAGACTGAACTGGGAGAAGAGCAATACTCTGCACTTTATGTTTGAAGTGAAGTCTTCATGGTACCTTCACTGCCCAGAGAGGAGGAACACACTGGTGAAATACAAGCCTGTGTAATTCCCTTCTCCCAAAATTTTGTGGTTTCAGAGCATTGCTGAAGACAAACAATGACAGCTTGGATTTAAAGGGAAGCAACTCACCTTCTCTGCTGTTGCCATTTGAAATACAGAAGTAACAATTTTAATTTAGAATTTGTGGCATTTTGTTCAGCTTATTTTTAAGTGTCTTAAACACCAAACCTTCCATCTTTTCCCTTGGAAAGCTGTGTTACAACTAAGGAGGTTTTGGTTCGTGCATACATAATACCCTTGTGCAAGGAGGACCCTGGACATTCCAACTCTGGGGCAAAAAGGCAGATCCTGCCAGGAATGAAGAGAAAATACAGGTTAGCTTGTCACTTGTCAAAAGGCTCGCAGTGCAAGCGTCATGACACTTTTCTCCCAGAGCGAACTGTTGTTCAGTCAGGGAAGATTCTTGGAATCATACAACCATTTAGGTTGGAGAAGACCTGTGAGATCATTGAGTCCAACTGTAAACCTAACACTGCTAAGTCTACCAATCTGCTTTACAGAAAAATGCAGAAAATACAAAAAAAACCCAGAAAGTTTCCCAAACACAGGCACATTTCAAACACCTTCCTGAAAGGTAGATCAAGTCATATGCACAGATCAGAAAATCTGGTTTTATTTCATATGGGGGTGATAGCACAGTGAAATTAAACTGGCAGTCGGCAAACCTACCAGTCAGTAAGTAGCTCTTAAATTTTGTCCCTCAGCTTAATTTCCACAAGCTAGACTGTTCAAATTAAAACTAGGTATTGTAATGTGAAATTTTGACAGTGATTTAATAGTCCAGCACATCAGAGGGGGTTTTTTGCACTCACTAAACTTCTGAAATTGCAAATGATTTTAAAATTCTAAAACTGAAGCCAAAATGCTTAAATATAGATACTTAACTGTGTCTGTTACCTGCTTGTTAAAACTCTGGGAAAAAAAAGCTTTCATTTTTTTTTTATGTTTTCATGGTAGTTGAGTGTCCTGAAGTTGTTCTCTCTTCTTATCCGTTCTTGGCAAAAATGACTCATGAATTGTAAAACAGGCCAGACCATGGTAGGCTCATCCTCAGCTATTAGTCATTTCAAACTCTGATACTGACTGAGCCTGTTCTTTAATATTTCTTAAAGAAACCTCAGCAACATAATCCTTTCGGTCATTCAGACCGAGAATGTGTGGGGACTGTGAAGCTCTCAAGACAAACGTGTGTGATTGATAGACCAGATATTTTCCCAGCAGATTTAAACAGGAGGCTCCTAACAATATTAAGCAAAAAAATCTCTTCTCTGACCAGGGCTACCTTTTTTTTTTTTTTTTTCAAACTAAGCCATCACTGAAAAATTAACACCATTAACATTTTAACTAGGATAAATGAAATGACACAGCTATCAGCACTGCCATATGGAAGGAGTAAAGGTCTGTTTCCTTTCCAAGAGGCTTGCCATTTAAAACTGGAGCCTAAGGCCTCTGGAAATCAGCTGGCACGTTTCCACAGCAGTGGTTACACCACATTGCTCTCTGTAATTCAGCAGAATATGGTTTTGGCCATAAAATTCCAGCAACTCTGACTGCTCATGGTCATGGAATTTATCCCTTACAGTTTCTTTTGGACATAAGCACATGTCCACAGACAGAACATCCGTATAACCCAAAAGGTACATGCCTAATTGCAGTACAAAATACTGCCAGAAAGTCATAAACACAATACAGAGGTTTTTATCTGGAACAAGGTTGATTGGAAAGTCTGTTTCAGACACATACAAATCTTTTGTTTATAAACTGCTGTGCTGCATCTACTATCAAAATTTCTAGTGCTGGAAGCAAGAATGTGTTTCCATTGTTACAGAGGCTACACTTGTCAACACATCACTTACCTCCCATGTTCCCTGTGGCTTCAGGCATTTTTATTTTCACTTTCTTTTTTTTTCTTTTTTAATGAATCAAGGAAATGTGGAAAACTCTCTTTTTGAAGAGAAGGAAGCTTATTAATACTTGGTTGCAATATGTTGTTAACTTTGGTCCACTACCCTGAATTCAGTGCCTTGGTTTGCCTTTTAAAAATCCTAATTGTGCCACCATTACAATAAGCAGAGCTTTGTAAGGTGAGTGTTCCCTCACAGCTGGCACATGTCACTTGAATACATGTCACCAGCTCTAGGAAGTCTTGGAATAGCTGACTCACAGAGGTATGTGGGAATCAAAAACGTGACGTGTATTCCAGCAAAATCAGGCAAGAGGGCAAGAATTTATTCCTAATTGGTGTCTCAGTGCTTTTTTTATAGTGAAAAATTTCCTGAGCCTTCCAGTCATTACCAAAATTTTCATGAACTTTTTTTTTTATCATGGGGAAGAAGCAGTTTGCACTTGCCTGTTCTGCAGTGTAAGATACAAGGAGCTCTTGCCATCTTTGCATATACTTGCAGTCTCTGGAATACAAGACTCATAAAAGGGTAGTGAGGATAATAAGCCAGAGTAAAGGTACTGTCGTGTTTGAGAAACATTTATGAATGTCACCATGCGTCTCCCTGGCAGATTCTGGCCTCCTGAACCCCCTAAATATCTTAGGTCAGTGAAGTGATGCACTTCCCTAGCTATGAAGGGGAAGGCCCTCACAAAATACAAAGATAACCTTTTGCCTGTTCTTACAGTCCGTGATCTTAATATCCCAGCATGTGAGGAAAAGGTGAATTTGTCGTTATGTAATGCTTCAGATTTTAGCTGAACAGTAACAGCAAACACAAGATCTCATTGTTCATTGAGGACTGATTGTGCATCCAGGGCAACTTGTAGAGAACTAACCTAAAAGCTCAGAATCCTGCCTGTATTTCTGTGCATCAAAAGTTTGTGATGTGCTGTATGGAAAAAGTCTTGAAGTATCCAGTCCTGTTGCCAGCAGTCTGTGGAATATTTGCAGTTGACTTTGATAGGAGCAAGCCCAGACTCACAGGCAATTGTACGATGTTTCAGTATTTGTTTTTGAGGGAACATGTGGATAGGTTAGCTCAGGCCTTTTTCATATTCATATATTTATTGATAATACTTGATTACTGACTGTTCCATGGGTGCTCTTGGAGTGACTCAATGCATAGCAACTACCAGCCCCAGAAGAACCTATGTGTTTCATCATTTCACACTACTTACAAAACACTTAATTATCCCCAGCTTTAGGCCAACAGTATTTCTTCCATGTTGTCTCATATCAGTGCCATGCCTCCTTGTGCTGTGTTTCACAAACAGGATTTGTTGATCAGGATCCATTCTGTCAAATTTTGAATTCAATACTCACTCTAAGTGAAAAGAAAAACATCTCTCATGGCTTATTCTTGTCAGTGGGGAAAACTGGTTATGAAGGATTTGAAAAATTCCAAACATGCTCAGTGTTGAAGTTTGCAATAGTAGGTGTGACCTCTTTAAAAAGGAAGAGATGAAGGTCAAAATTTCAAGGTCAAAATTTCAATGTATTTATTTAAATTAAAGAGTGTGATAGTGAATTCAACTGAAAAGATTATAAAAATTAATAGCCTCAAAGCTTTCTCATTTTAATAGCTATATTTTCCCTTCCTCAAAGAGGAGACCAGTCTAATCATTAGCCTAACAAGTTATAGCAACTTGAATCTAATTACTTTCTCTGCAGCTGTTGGTAATCTCACACTGCTGAAGCATTATGCATTTTAAAAATATCCTTGCTACTCATTTCTTTTGTCATAGTATTTGGTGTCGCAAATCATACAGCTTTGGTGGTTTGTTTTAACAATATACCCTTCTAAGTATATCCTGATAATCTTTACCTTCAGATTTTGGTGTGCTTCATCTTCTGTTGTTCTATTTTTTCCCTTAACTACAGATGTGTTTTGAAAGTAGTTTTCATTTTAGCTTCCCATTTTTAGATATTTGGGGCCTAATTCTGCAACACAAAGACCAGAGGACTTGGATATCCTAGTATTAGTATCAAGGCACTGTCACTATAAACAGTGTCAGCAAAGATTTTGTGGTCTTTGTTTCTTATTCCCTATGGAGGGAGCAATAAGTATCATACTTTTTAAAAATAAATGCATCTTCATTATATTTTAATTACATACATACCAGTTATTATTTTTCTACCAAAGGGAGTTTTACATTGTTTTATATCACTGGCTAAAGGTTTTAATGTCTGCATGTAAGATTTTTATAAAACATGTAAAGAAATTTTTACCACCTTTGAGCTGAAGAATATTATTGTAATGCTATGAAGCAAGCAGTGTCTCAGCCAACTTGGATCCATCTTGTTTTTAGGCTTATTGTGCAGTCACATGCAAATCAATATATTCTCTTGGGACACTTGTCCTCCTTTAAGTGGCACAAAAGGGGAAGCTGATCAAAAACTGCCCATGTGAGAAAGATCCCTGCATTTTGTATTCTTGCTTTGTACAGGTCAAGAAAAAGGGGTCTAGATTGTCTCACCTCTGTCAATGTAATTTAGGTACAATAGCCCTGGAGCAGTGGTGAACCTGGGGGAGGAAAGGCCCAAGTATCTTCATGGGGGACTCTAAATTGCACTCTAAATTTTGATTGCATGTGTGATGCACAGATTACTCTTTGAATCCTCAAGCCGAAAAAGTAGGAGGAGACAGCCAGTCTTGTTACTGTCAGTTTGGAAGTTCATTGAGGAGAGAAGTGCCTTTCCAGTCATGTGAGACTGGTAAATGAAAATCACGAGCCCTGAATGGCAATTATTAGCTGAGACTCTCTGGTTTTCGGAGCGGTGCCACGCGTAGCTCTATAGACAGAGTGGATTCATGTTTTCCTGCCATGAATATTCAATGAATCCCAGCTCTTTTGTCTGAGTGCCCGGGTCCTGAGCAGTCCCACGGCAGTGGTGTCAGGTCTCTGTAGTCCCATAGCATTGCTGCCCCGGTAGGTTTTGAGTGTTGTCTTGAAGTGGCTGAGCTCTGTTTAATTTGAAATCGTCCTGATTTCTCATTTCTAATGGATTTTTCCCCAGGTGTTGTGAACCTGAACTAACATGCATACACTGTGCTTTATTTCCCAAATCCTTCAAGGGAGGGCCCTGTGCTTCTCATCTGAGAGGTAAAATTGGGGGTTAGTAGCAAAACAAATGTTCACATGGCTTTTTTGTTCTGTTTTCTTGTCCTTTCCTTGTGATACAGGGCGAAGCATACCTACCATAAAACTTTGCTGGAGCAAGTGAAGGAGCTGGAAACGAAGACAAGAGAACTGGGAAAAGCCATGCTTCGTGATAGTAATGGAAAGAGGCAAGTCCATACTAAATGTTTAAACCAGACCCTTCTTTTCCTCTCCCCTCCCTATTTCTCATTCACCATTAAAATCTGACTGTAGACAGGCTAATAAGGCTTCTTCTCCTGTATTATTCGTTTATTGCTGTTCCCTTTCAGGTGTGTCTGTTCCCCCCCTGAAACCAGCCCTTCCATTTTCATTTCTCCTGCATTATTGCTGTGAGGCTCTATTGGAAACTGCTGCTCAGTCTCCTGCGTGGTAACGTGCAGTGCTCTTACCTGGCCACTTAGCCAGCCTGGTTTTGAAAGCACTTTGTCATCCAAAAAACAAAACAAAAAAAAGATAACCATGTGAGGGGAGGGAACTGTCAGCAGCTCAGGATATGAAGACTGTCACTAAAAGGAGAACTGGCTTAATCAGTTGTGCCCTAGTACTTTATTCAGTTTCACCTTAAGGGGTGTTTTTATGCTTTTGCTTTTTTCACCACAGCTTGCAGGTCTCTTGCCTTCAGGGTTCTCAGTTTCTCGTTGTGCCTCTCATTTCAAACCGCACCATATGGAGATGAATATATTGCTATTACTGAACCTTTCATTGTATAGAGAGAGTATGTGTTGTGTGGGAACTTTTGTCTCCTCTGAAAGAAGCTAAAGAAAATCATGGTGAGGCTTTTGCATCCAACAGTTTCATTTACCCTCTCAGAATGTGGTTCTGCATCAGCTGGTCGGAAAAGCTCCCCAAGTTCAAAAAGTTTTTAGAACTAACTCTTCTGTTCCTTACACAATATGGCACCACATGGCTTGCTAAGAAACTACATGATCATTAAACTGGATTTTAGCAAACCTTATAAACTAGCAAACTGAGTGGAATGGGGCTTTTAAAAGATTTTGTTCTTCTGGGGCAGGGTCATCCTTTGAGCCTTTGATGTCTATTCTAAGGTAAACTAATTGCCATATTTTAGCTGCTGCTAAGACAAGCAGATAGTAGATTTTTTTTCAACTGAATCTGTGTGTTAATAAGGACTGGTTTTAGGGAAAATTATCAGGCAATGATTTACTGAGATTATGGTAAACTGAAAAGCTTTTAAAAGAGCTTGTGTGAACTTCAATGTGTTTATAAGATGTCCTTAGTGACCAGAGTTTGCTTCTCAGAGGCCAAGAAAAAGTAAACACAGTGTTATTGATTAAGATCACTTCAAAACACTTGGTATCTTCAGTTTTTGAGTAATTTTTCTACTGTGACTTTTGGATACAGGAAAACAGAGTTTATAAATTGTGCTCACTAGCAAAAGGCATAAACTGCACATCCAACTATTTAAAAAGAGAAAGCAAACTTTGCAGCAACAAAGGCAACCTTCTATGCCACAATTATAACCAATAAAGATGCTTAATATCAGGCATTTAATTAAATAATGGGCCTTGTTGTTAGAAGGTTGAGCAGTCATTTTGAAGTCAGTTGAAGCCAAAGTGCTTGGTACCAACATCAGTTCAGTCTACTCAGACAAGAAAGGTGTAACCTGGTGTTGTGAAGTGCTGACTGGTAGTGTGATTAGATGCCAGTGGCAACCAGACCAGCAGAAAACTGATTGTTCCAGGGCACATGGCTCTGGTATGAGCTCTGTGAGTTGCCTGAGTGTTGCTGTGGTTGCTATCCACACATTTGTGAGATTATGTTGGTGCTGGTTCAAAGCATTTGGGTTTGCCTGCCAGTATTTAATGCCAGTTATTGACAGCCAGAGAGGACAGTGAGTCAGCTTTGTGCCTGGTGCATCCCTGGGTTGCATGGTGGGTTGAATTGCTGTTAACAGGGAGAGAGAGACAGTCAGCATTTGATCTATTTATATGTGCATGTCTGTGTCTCCAAGAAGTTGATGGGTTTCTTCTCTGTTTACACACTGCCCTGACTTTCTGTAAATTTCATGGCCATGTTGTAATTCATTCATACACTCCATGTTTTCATAGCCTTTTACTTTATTGCATTCTCACTGCAAACTCTTTCATCTGCATTCCTCCTCCATATAGCTTCACTTCATTCTCGAAACGCTTGCATGGAGATGATGTAAGGAATCCCTTCTGGCCCTCCTTCCCATTTTCCCTCCCCCCCCTTCTTTCCATGCATTTGTTTGTTCTCATTCCTAATTGCTCCCAGATTTTCTGGGTGGTCCATCTGTGAACTAGATAATAGTAGAGTGCCTCTGCCTGCTTGGAGCTGGTGTGCTGTGCTTGTGTTGTGGCCTCCCGACTCCTCATCAGAGTTGTTCTGTCTTTTATCTCTTTTGTTTGTCTCATGGCTCTTTCACACCTGCTAGAAATCGTGTGCTGGTCCAAAGGGAAGGGTGAGGGTGGGAAAGAAATAGAGTGGGAACTTTCTTCAGTTAGTCTCTCTGGTTCATGTTCTTTATTTTTAAAAATTTCCTTGAAGCTGGTGGAAACGTGTGCTAAGGTGAATGCTCTGCTCTCCCCTCCTGCCCGCAGCCCCATTGCTCTTGGGATATTTCTGGTAATAAGACACTATCCAGGAAGAGAAAGTAATGGGACTCTTCTCATTTCTAAATAGAAAATAGAGAGCTGTGTAAAAACTGCACGAGTCCATCTGCCACTTCAGTCCTTGGGTGGAAGTTGCCGCTTAGGTGCCGGTTTATTCAGGCAGCTGTGGAAGATAAGCTGGCTGTCATTGGGGTCTATTTTCCTGGCCTACACAGTGGACACTGGTTTTGTTCAGTGTTTATCACAAACAAACAACAAAAAACTCACACCCAATTAGAGATAAGAGAAAGATTTAGGGAGCTAATAGCTTTTATCATTTCCTAGATGTTATTTCAAAAAATGAGGTGCAAGATGTGAATGTTCAGAGCTAATCTGCTGAACAAAAAGCAGTTTGCAAAGTTTGGAAAGCAGTGAATGCATCTATTCTTGCCCATCAGGATGCCAACAGTTTGCTGTGACTAAGCTGAATTTCTGTTAAATGTGGGCAGATATCACCTGGGTCCTTGCTGCACCTGGGGAAGGAGTTCTGGGCGAGCTGTGTGTGCCACTTGATACCAATACATGCATATCCTGTCTCAGAGGATTTTCACCCTGGCAGCTGTTCTTTCTAGACACATTTTTGGGTTAATAAAAAATGTCTTCACTAGTGCTCATTATATCTTTCTGAATCTTAGCCCCCTTGAACAGTTTCTAAAATTGAATTTGCTTGTATTGCTCTAAAAAAGCAGGTGCACATTTTTGCTGTACAAATGGCTGGCAATGAACAGTAAGGCAAGTGGTTGATGAGACACTGCTTGTTCTGTGCAGGGCAGAGTGTCAGCACCCTGGCACTACAGCTGGGTCCCAGAAACCTTGCAAATAGCAGTAGAGGGACGCTTGGAGATTACAGCAAGTGTATAGTCTTGAGCTGCTCATGCTCTTATTCCTCTGTATGTGTCATCTGGACAGCTGAAAACCTGCGGTTGGTAGAAGCTAGGGGGATCACAGTGTCAGATGATTCCAAGAGCAGGGAATTCTTCTGGGGAAACATGTAACTGAAAAACTGGCAACTCCAGAAACAGCTTGAGAAGCAGGAGAGTGAGTGTGCAGTAAGGGGCTATGAAGGATCCCATGCCATGCTTGCCTGCCTGTGGAAGGTGAGTACCCACACTGGCCCTCCCCAGCCTGGGCACCTGGCAGTGCTGGGCTGGGCTCCAGCCCAGCTGCAACATGAGCACACCTTGGTTAGGAAGGGAGAGGGGCTCCCTGGCACCCTCATGTAACAAAAGGCAGGATTTAACACTAAATTTTCATGAATTTGGAGAGGTGAGAGGGGGCAGCTCATATGCCAAAGCAAACATGGACATGAGGAGACACCTGCCCAGCAGATTTAATCATGTTAACATGTAAGATTTACACAAAGAAAACAAACAAGGTTTGTGTTCAAAAGCAGCATTGAGTTCAGCTGCAGAGATTTTTGTGTCTTTAAATAAGTTTACAACTTAAATCTTGGCTCATAAAGGGCCAAACCTTCAAGTCCTCATTCACTTTTCACTCCATCTATCCTCTCATTGAAGTCAGCAGGAGTTCAGGTGGAGTAAAGCCTGATTAGGCACCAAAGCAAACTTTATTTTGGAAACCCATGTCACTTTATTGCTCCACTGGCCAACTAATGGAGAGTGAGCAAAGCTGTGCAGCACCCTTTTTGTGACAGTAGATTTCCTGTTCCAGAGGGTTTCTCTCTTTTGGAATTGCCAGAGAGCTCCCTTTGAAAGTGGCTTTTTGGTTGTTTTTCTGTCCTGTTATTAATTGCTTGGTGGGCAGGATTAGATAATTTGATACCGAAGAACAATGTGGCTTTCATGATTTGCATACTTTACAAGGAGCTGCAGGACCTCTCTGGGCTGTTGCAGAAAAGTGCCTGCATCACTGAAATATTGGGAAAATTTCTTCAAACGAGTCAGAAATCTGGGAGGCAGAGTCTTGTCTTGAACAAAGGTGAAGGGAAGTGACTACAGACCTAGCAAGGTATAGCTGCAGTGTGTGTTTGCACAGCATTTTTCAGTATGCCCCTTTACTCTTGCTGCTCTCAGACACCCACTGGTGACGGCTGTGGTGCCTCTTTCATCTCCGCTTCATAAAACAAGTACTATTTTTTCCAGTGCACCTAAAACAGCAGCTCCCCACAGCCTCTCCATTGTCTGCCTTCAACAAGGAGACAGGCTGGTGTAGATTCTCCTTCATTTTAGTGCTTCTCACCAAATCTAACCATGTTGCTTTGGTGAAATGACCAGCTCTCATCTTGAGAGCGAGTCGTGTTATCTATCTTGGCCTTGGTTTTATTTGGTATGTGATTTTGTGGTGTGTGGCAGGTGCCTGTCTCATTTCAATAGCTGTGTGACCTGGTGGGTAATCAGTGAGCTGACACAGGCAGCCGTGGAGGTTTCCCTGCTCTGCAGGTCCCTGGGGAGGAGCAAGAGGGCAACATGGGAAACCAGCCTTGGACTTGTGGCTGAGCAGAGAACTGAGTGGCAGAGGCTCAGCCTCCCACTGGCAGAAGCAGAAATGGTAAAACAGACCTAACTTTTAAGAAATACATGAATGAGATGAGGACCTGATCTCCTGGCTCCTGAGGAAGAGGCAAATTTTTTCATTAGGATCAAGAGGAACAAGGCGTGGGCTCGTATTTCAAAGTACTGTATTGATACACCCCAAGTTACATCTACTGGAATAGGGAGACTGTGCCAGTAAGGGCCCTTCGCATCAGCAGGTGCAATGAAACTTACTGGAATCAAACTCAGTCTTGTGCTTTCAGCTGGTTAAAGAGCATGGGATGTTTGGAGCCAAATTCTTATTTCATGAACGTTTTGACTTCGATGTATTTACTCAGGATATGCATGACTGTGATCTGAATCCAGCCCATACACTGCAGCTGAGCCTAAAATGAGGTTGAAGAGGGGAGAGGTGTATTTTGGGTTTTGAGGTATCAGCATCCTTTTTATCAATTTTTCCAGATGTTCTTTGCACCATTTCTGGGAAGGAAAGGCCAGATTTCTCCACCAGCATACACAAGAAAGTGACTGGCATATTTACGATTTTTCCTTGCAGCTTTCCTAGTAAAAAGATATTAGACTCCTTTTACTAGCAAAAAGCACATAAAATGATATCAGTGGGGTTTTTTTTTAATTCTTTGATTCCATGTGGTAAACATTCATGTATGGATGGTGGAAAACGCATAATTTTCTTTTATTCTACACATGTCCTTTTCTCTCTCCCTTCTGTCCCTTATCAGTAAGGAATCATCACATTATTTCCTCATTTTAATACGTACCATTTATTTCTGACATTTCCAACCCCTGTGTGTGAGGCACTTGAAATTACCAGGTTTGATTCCACTTTGGGGAGGCTATGGGGCAGAGCTGGGAAGGGGCAGAGGACAGAAAGGGTTTCAGAACCTGGGCAGAGGGCTGAAGGGGGAGTTACCATGTTCCCACTGGCACTGGGGACCCAAGTGCCTGCTTGCTAGTGCAAACCAGTCAGAGTTGACATTCTCCTTCTCCAGTGCAATTAATTGTTTCCCATCCTGGTTGTACCTATCACGTAACCTTGAGGGAGATCCACTGCACAAGTAGGGTTAAAACCTGATGACCTGGAGAAGGATTTAGAGCTGTGATCAAATCTGTTATCAAAGTCAAAGTTGATGGAGGTACAGTATTAGAACAAAGGCCAAAATGAAGCTGTAAATTGAAAAGAAAGATTAGAAAGAAGGAACATTACAAGATGAGAGTTAAAACTGATTAAGGGGCCAATCTCTCTGATGCCTAATCCTGACTTACTGGGTTGGGCACTGAGGATCTCTGCAGGGGAGGGAGGAAGAAATCTTCCCTCCAGGCTGCACAGCAGGAGAACTGCTCCATAACAACTGTTCCAGCCTAATGGCTTCAGCAGTCTGCCCAGACCCTGGCTCCTCTGCTGGCTTACCCAGTCTCAGAAGAGAGGCAGGACAGTCTGCATTCTCCTCTCCGACCTGCAGCAAAGAATAAAGTGCCAAGTTAAGCTAGCAAGAACAAGAAAACACAAGTTGCATTAGGTGTTAAATATTTAGTGGACAATTACAAAATACTTAAAAGCTTAAAGAAAAGCAATTTAGGGTTTTTTTTCAGTTCAACCAAACGTCCTGGCCTGTGCTCTAAATTGTTTTCATGACACTTTCAAGGTTCGGTTTTTGTTGTTGTCCTGAGCTGTTCTTTAGCTTTTCTGTAAAGAAAAGCAAGAAAAAAGCTGATAGGAGGAGTTTAGAGTTTTTGAAGACAGAAGTAATCTTAACTTCAGTAAAATACGTAAGTGAACTTCTATTAAACCAGTAAGTTTGGATTTTTAAAATATCCACACACAAAAACCCCAGAGCAGAAAAAAATCTATGCACAGAGACCAAGCATGGAAAACTTCACCCTCCAAGGTGACTACTTCTGAAAAAAATGAGTGAGTAGGAAAAGAATGTTATATTGCAACTGTATTGCCACCTTATCTATAAAGGATATGACCAAACACCCAGCAGAGTAAGTGCAAAGTGAGGCACTTAGGGACAAGAAGTCAACAGCACTGATACCAAAAGGAGGGTAGCTTTAAAGCAGCAAGCCACACTTAGCCTTTTCTGCTTCTCAGGCATTTAAATGGAGTGAGTTCCCCTGTTTTGGGAAGACTGAGGGCAAAACTGGGCAACTTCAAGTTTTGCTTTAAGTTAATTGACTTCAGGACATCTGACAATGATGTCTGCCTTCCACCCCCCCAAAGAAATGCATATACACATGCTTAGTGTTTGCAGTGCTTGGAAATGAAAGGTACTTTAAGCAGAGAGAGACCTCCATTATTTTCGTAGGATTCTTGCATTTCAGAGAGACATGTGGTGTTTAGCCCTGGTATTTTCAGGTGATACAAAGGTGCTTGGTCTTTTTACAGCGTGTTCACCCTGGTTGGACACGAAGTGCCCATCAAAGCTGCACTGTTATTCCATCTTGGAGCTGCCTGGCATTGGCTCTGTAGGACAATGGGGGAAGCTTCTGGCAGCTTCTCCTAGAGGCCACCCTTGTAGCCTCCCACTACCAAAACCTTGCTATGCGAACCCAATATCATTCTAAGTAGTCTTTGAAAGAGGTTTAGGAATAACAGTCTCAAAAATGAAGGCTAGAATGGATTGTCCAAGTGATTTTAGGAATCAAAGGAGGATCTGACTTCTCTGCCTTAAGACATTGTTAACGGAAAAAGAAAATGTAAATCATCTTTGCTTATCATGAAAAGGAAAAGCTTTGTCCTGCTTTTAGCCATATGAGTTTAAGGACCAACTTGAAGAGGATTCTGTGGATTTAGAGTGGAGAATTTGGCCCCAGAACTCTATATATGATCTGTGTGCTGCAAATGGGGGCTGGCTGAAGCTCACAACATGTCTTGGCCTCCATCACTGCTGCAGGGTGATTTTGCCACAGGTACAAGGTGCTGTGGCAACGTGGGTGGACCTGTGTGCACCTGCCCTGGGTGCTGCTGCTGCGTGCTGGCTGCAGGTGCTCCTTCATGGAGACCTCTGGGATACAGAGGAAGAGCTGCTGTTTGGCTGGGGCAGCGTGCTGCCAAGCCAGATCACAGCCTGTAACAACAGTGTTTCTTCAGGGCTCTGGTGAAGGCCATGCATCCATGGGCTTCTGTTGATGTGGCTGCCAGGCTGGCTTAATAGTTCCCTAAACCACTCGTTACCAGCCATGGTCATCCTGGCCCATCTTTGCACCAGCTGCTCAGCTGGATCAGCTCCACTGTTTGGATCCAGGTGATGTGTGAGCTGGAAGAAGTGGGGTGGTATGGGGAGTGCTGTCAGGTCCTGCCACTGACCAGTGAGGCCAGGAGCTGCTTTAGCCATCAGTCACTACAAGGACATCCACGGAGCTGCTGCTGAAGGTGTCTGGCATTCTCTTAACCTTCTCACATCCAGGCAGGATAAAAAACTCACAGCTGCATGTGGGCTGAGCACAATACCCCATGTTCTCATGGACAGGAGAGCTGGCTGCTCTCAGTGTGCTCCAAGTCAGCCTTGCAGGGCCACACATCTAGGTACATTTGATGCTTATCAGGTGAACATTTGACTAGATAACGTCAAATACAATTTATAAAGAAGGAAGGTTACTCTGCGGCTTTCACATGTGCCTTGGAAGTACCTGGAGGGGAGCTTGTTGCAATAAAGAAGGCCTGGAAGTGCTATACCATGGCAGAGTATAAGAACTCAGCTTCTCTGCAAAGCTGGCCCTCAGCAAGGATTTGGTACTCCTTAAATCCTGGCTGGCTGCTGCAGGAGTCACCTCTGACACGTAACTTCTGGCACCTCCCAGCCTGCAAGTGGCACAGGCAGCGCTTCTGTCTTTGTTCCCCTGTGGTTTGTGCCTGGTGGCCCTTTGGTGTCCTAGAAGTGGGTTTTTATTAATGGCTGGCTGAGTATTTATGGTAAAATGCAAAAGAAGTGTGGTTTGGGGTGTCTGTTTCAACTGGATCCAGAGCGATTAAGGAGCAGTGTTTGTAGACGCTGACTCTGCAAAGAAATTGCTGGGTTGTTTTTTTTTTGGTTTACTGTTTATATGCCTCAGACACTTCCTTGTGAAATGCTCCAGAGATTTCCTTTGATTACATTGCAGCTTCATTATCAGTAATGCCTGTTTGTCTTTTAAATTAAAAAGACCTCCTACTCTGACCTCAGAGTAAAACATTCCTGCAATCAAATGCTAGATAACAAAAAATAACATCTCCTCTTCGTGGCTCAAAAGAGAGAAGCCAGCAGAAGCCCCTCGTTGCTACTTTTGCAGTTCTGTAGGAGGGTGAATCCTCCCTGTGATGTCTCTGGAGCCCACAGGATGGAGATCCAGTTGCTCTCTGAGCCAGTTGGGCGTTTCTTCCACAGCCCTAGGATGTTCTGGGTGTTTGAGCATACAGTTTTGCTGAACCCTCAGCCTTAGTGTGACTTGCATTTCAGATGATTTGCATGTTTTAATGTTGAATTCCTTGTCTGAAATCATGTTGTTTTTAATGTTCTCCTTATGCCAAGCCTATGAGCCTATGCTAGTTACATCTCTCCCCGCTGTAAAACTTCTAACAATTCTAAAAAAAACCAACATTAAACCGAGGCCTGGGGTTGTTCTGGGGGAGTGCCCTCATCCAGCAGGGAGTATCTGAGGAAGAGCAATAGGTCTCCTCTGGCCAATTACAAAGGTGTGGCTGCAGCCTCTGCCTGGTGTACTGCTCTTTCTCTTTGTCTGCCAGGACTGTGATCAGTGCTGTGAGCCTTTAAGGAGTGTTATACTGCATGAAAGGTGAGGGATGGAACTTGTGAATAAATCCTCAGGAATATCTGCTATGTCCTAGCAGCCAGAGAGGGATCTGCAGGCCCTCTTTGCCAGGTGATACTTGGGGAGAAGCCGTTGTGCTGGAACCACTGATTCTTCTTCAGAAGACACATAAGGGAGTTTGAGAGCCAAGAGATTGAAATGAAAATCAACAGTCTGCTTGTAAAGGATTTGGTGATTAGGACTGATCAAAGCTGGAGAGGTCTGCTTCAGACCTTTCTTCTTGCTCTTTTTATTTTATGTTGATGTGATTTTCAATGACAGAAACATGTCAGCGAGAAACAGCAAACTTTTGTCTAAGTTATTGAAATGTATGGAAGAGATCAATTACTATGTTTTAATTCTAAAACATGAGAAGAGTATCCTCTTTTCCCCTCAAAATTAAATACGCAGGGAAAGATGACAAGGACAACTTCCTAGTCTTTTACCTTGTGTTTAGTCACATGGGATATTTTGCAAAAACTTCTCTTCCCCTTCCTCATTCTTTCCCATCCCTGTGTCCCTGCTGTTGCAGTGCAAGGGCAACACATTGCAAGACAGGAGAATAGTGCAGGCCAGACAGAGTTTCTCAGGCTGTCTTTACCAGAGTATGTGGCAGTGGAAGCACAGAGACTCAACAAGGGTTTACCTGCTATTTCTTTTGAAAATACGTATGGGTAGGAGGGAGGCTGTGGAGTTAAGGACAGAACTTCAGCCTAAGCCTTGGAGGATTTTCTGGTTTAAACCAAACTGTACAATGATTTACCTGTGGCTGTCTGCAGCAGCACCACTGTAGGGTAGAAGAACCAGTGATGCAGGCGATATAGTGAGGGCTTCGTAGGCGTTCAGGTGACAGGGAAAAAACAGCTTTCTTGTCCTCTGGGCTTTCCCATGGACACTGAGTATCTTGCACTGAGAGCCAAGCTTCTGCCGTGAGTGCCTGGCATGTTTTTGACAGAGGTAGCAGCTGGGAAATGTGCTTGTGAGCTTGGGTTGTGTCATCTCTAGCAGCCCTGGTAAGACTTCACTAGGCACCTCAGTTCTTCCTTCTGGAAAGGGGAAAAGAAGAAACAAACCAAATAATTTCAAATGTCTGTATCTGACTGAATTCATAATCCAGAAGGGCAGTGAGTTAAAACCAGTGGCAACTGAGTGCATTTGCCTATTTGGGCTGCTTCTGCTCTGTATCTCCTCTAGCAAATCATAACAAAACACAAACAAGAATTCAGCTTTTGTAAGAGAAGGAGGGCTCTGAATTTTTTTTTTTTTTTTTTAACTGGGATATGTGTGTGCTTTCTAAGGGAAGATCCAATTTTAAGAGACACCTGCATCCACTTTAACCTTCAGTCTTTGTGATCCCTGCTTTTGCCACCAGTCAATTAGTGGACTCAGGAGGACATTCTGGGTCAAGCTATACCAAATACCACAAATCCTCATTAACACTAATTAGTGCTCAGTAGATTAATTGGTGGTGAAGCTCATCTTTTTTTAATTACTTGAGCAAATGAGACAGCAGGACCTTGTGGTCAGCTTTGAATTATTCTGTTTGTTTTGATGCACCTCATTTGAATGTGTAAAGCCAGATGTTTGTTGCCTAGATTTAAGGGCTGTTTGCTTTTCTGAGGGATGAGAAGAAGAGAATACAAAATAAAATGAAGGTCTCAATTGACACCTTAGAGCAATTCAGATAGGAAGATAGAAGAGTCATTTTTTTCATGGAATGGAAAGCATTGTTATGAAATAACATGTTGCCTTTAGTTTACCTTTTGATTTGTCATTCACTTAATGAATTTGTGTGATGTTGCCAGCACAGACTTCCAGGCAGGCAAAAGTCATCATGACCCTCTTATAAAGCCATCACAAAGGTATTCCTGGCCTAAGGTATTCTGCATTATTGATAGCGTCTAAATCTGATTTTAGTTGACTTGACTAATGATTTTTTCTAAATCCTTTTTTTTTTTTTTCATAGAAACCCCGTCAGAATAGGGACCTTTTAATTTTGTTCTAGTCAAGTATTTGTTTAGCTGAAAGAATTTGTCTGTGTCCTTTGTCCTTCATATAATTACAGATAGATGGTGCCTCTCCCTTATCCCCTCGGAGGTCACTGACTAACCAGCTAAAGCATATTTCACTGTCACTTTCCATGTCACTGGCTTCCATAAGAATGTTTGGGTTTGTGACTTCTTCATTCTGACAAGATTTTTGAGTTCCTGAATATGAACACAACTGTCCAGTATTCAGAGTGTGGTCTCATGATCTCTTGTCCTTTTGCCTCAATGCATCAGAAGATGCCATCCTTAGACCCCATAGGAGTGTTTAGGCCCTGGCTTGGAGTCACTGGGAAGCAGAATTAAATCTGAAAATCATGGCTAATGCTTGGAATTGATTTACAAGCAACGTTTCTGTGAGCAAGGCCTAACCTGTTGCCTGTGAATCCGGTGTTGTCATTACTTTTGCATCAACGTGTGAGGCAGACTGAGAAGTTTTCACTTTGTTACCTGTTAGCAGCAGGCAGAAACCTTTTCTGAAAGCAGGGACTTGGTATGAGTGCAAACACATAATAGTTAAGAAAGCCACTTTACTTTCCTTTCCTTTCAGGTGTGGTACTGGGTGATCTAATATCTGTTAGTAAATCAAATAGTCATCCAATTCAGAAGAACTGTGTTGTGTATTAACTTCTGTGTATTAAAGGTTTGTTTTATAGTACTTGACTGGTCTTGACTTGTAGTCTATTTAGTCATCCCTCATATTTAAACCACAAATGCTCTAATTCTACTGTGAGTTCTTTTCTCTGCATAGATACAATCCAGTATAATTTCTCAAATGGGAAAATCAGGTGTGACTTCAGTTTTGAACTTGTTGATTATAATTAGCAGTATCAAAGACAGCATAGCTTTGGCATTCTTAGAGCTGCAATGTGTCCCTCCTGTTCAGAGGTCCCTTGACAACACACTTTCCTCCACATATTGAATGCAGAAGCCTGAGAAGCTGAGCTTTATTAGTCTGTACTTCGTCTGTTGCTGCGTGGTAGACAAGCAGGTGAAGAATTTTCCCTTGTGCATTTTTTCTGCCATGGTTAATCCCATTTTCAGTGTTAGAATTTTGTGACAAAGATTGCTTATTTGTCCATTATAAGTAATTTTGATTCATTATTTTTAAATAGGAATCCTACTGAGATAGAAAAGTCTTTTCCTACGTGTTTTTTACCTGCAGAACATTGCACTTCTGTCATTCACAGCACAGAAGTGTGCTCAGACAGTGTTTCACTAAACTAACAAGTTACCCAGCACTCTCCTGCAGTCAGCAGGAGTTTGTACAGTACAACTTCACTGGTTTGCACATGCACTGGTAGCAGCTGGTTCTGCAGGCTGACAACTTCCTAAGCATGGAAGGTTAAAGGTTAGAGAAGTCTCATGTCTTGCTTTGTGCCTTCCATTGCATCACCCTTCCCTGCTGGTGCTTTGTAGTACATGTTTTCCATCATGCTGCCTGCTTGGAGCAGGTAGAAACTTCTTTCTGTGTGTACTTAATTTTCTTACAGCCAGCAACTGGTCTTGGTTTTTTTAAGCAGTTGGGTCCTCCAAGATTTTTAGAAGCTTTCATGCTGTAGCCCTGGTTTTAATGGGAACGTGTGATCCTTTCTTCTTTGAACACATGCAGGTCTCATGAGCCAAGAGTTGTTAGAGTTTGACAAACTCAGTTGGAATCAATACTTTTGCTGCAAAATTTATTATCAACTTCTGTTTTATGTTGAGGGAATACTACTGACTGCAGGCAGGGAAAGCAACCTGCCATACCCATTGCAGGTGTGATTCTGTGGTGCCAGGGGAAGGAGGGGAAGAGACCAAGTGTCTGAAAATGCTGAAAGTTTGTGAAGATTTTGAAGAGGAGTCCATAAGTTTTACAAGCTTCTGCTTCAGATGTGTGAGCTGGGAGATCACAGGAAAAAGAGAAGGATTCCACCCTTTCTTTTGTGGACACCTCATTATGCACTGAACAGAGGACTGTGAGCCTGGCTATTATCCTAATGGACTATTAAGTGGAATCTAAGCCTGCATGGCTGGATTACATATTACAGGCATCTCAGAGATTCTTCAGTTACTTTCCTGATTGAAGTTAGCAAACTGCTTCAGTGAAAGGGAGCTGTTTGTTTAAAACTGTTGTTAGCATGTCGACAGCAGCAGCTGTTCTTGCTGGGATTTCCATTTCATACACCAAATGCATGTGAATTTGTAATCTAACCCAAGAAAGATACCAGCACTGGCATTCAGGTGTGTATCCATGTTTGCAGCATAACCAGTGGAATTGCTCCTTGTGAATAAAGATGTGAAAGAAAAAGCAGACTGTGACAATGAAGACAAAATGTAAATGCAGGGCAAATGGGATAAAGGCACGGCAAGGAGCTGTCCCAGCAAACAGATCCCTTCTATGCACCAGCTCCATCTCAGTGTTAGGAATAAGAGTGAGATGGAAAAACCAGACCAATTGTGGAGAACTTTGAACTAAAGTAGACTCTAATATCTTTCTGAAAATAATCTGATATTTAAGTAACTTGAGGCTCCAGTGCAATGAGATTTGCAGGCCTACATTATTTTAAAACCCCACTGAACTTAGTGGGACTCATATACATAATTAAGTGCTTTGAAAGGTCAGAGTCTTAGTCATGTTTTTTTAACTCTGGGCATAAAGTTCTTAAAGAAACAAGTGTTGTGGTTTTTATAAAAATCAAAGTGGAGAGTGCCTCTAATAATTCTTGTAGGTATGTTAAACCTGTTGTAAGTGCACTGTGTTTTTCACCTTAAATTGGTATTTTTACTTTTTGTAAATTCAGCAGTAATTTTTTCAGGCCTCTGACAAGAATGGTGTAAACCAAAGAGGTTTTTAATAAAAGTAACTGGATAGAAAGGTTTTTTTTGCACGTGGGAGGTTAAAATGAGAGTCCTTTGAAAGGCAGAATTAACTATGGGTCCCCTACCTTTGCTTGCTTCAGGCCATTTTGCAGGTGTGATAGAAGCCTTCTACCTTGTGCTAAACTAGAATGCTTTGCTCCTACTCTCTAAGGCAGTTTGTGGATGCTGTGATTCATGTGCACGGTTCTAAAGACAAATCTTAATGTTCCATATCACTCGATGTCAGACTTCCGATATGGTTTGTAATAATTTAGAGGCATCAGGCACTCAGAAATCACAGTGATGGTGATATTAGGGATGAATTAACCAAAAGTAGACTTATACAAAGTGTCCTTAGAAAGGAGGAGTTCTTTTGATAATGTGCAGTTTAAAGAAGGAGAAAATTCTTTTTCATGCTAACTTTAGTACTGACATAGTCAAAGCCGTCAAGTACTTTAAATACCGTTGACTTTTACCTTGAAATTACCTGGTTACTCACTGGTGTGTTTTCTCTCTTTCTGTCTCCCCCAGCGTGAACGAACGTGACCATTTGTTAAAAAGGCTCGGCAGGAAAACTCCTCCGAGCCTTTTCCGCGCTCATTCCGTCCAGCAAAGTGTATCACGTAAGTAGCGGCTCACGCCCGCCTGCCTTTCGCAGCGGCAGCCCCACATGAGGGAAGCAAGGGGTGATTATTTTTTAATTAAATTGTAGGTAGAGATAATCTGGTGCTGAGGCTGAGCTGCCAAGCAAGACACGTACGTTTGGAAGTGGAATTAGTGTATCTGGCCCTAGGCAAGGGGAGCTCAAATGTGGTTAATTCCCTAGGATCCAATCAACAGGCCCAAATGATAAAATCCCAGTACGCAGGTTCTCTAAAGGTAGAATTCTGATAGTCTTAAGAATAGCCTAAAAATCAAAAACTCTGCATAAAATAAATGTTGTGATAGAGCCTAGCTTTAATAGAAATTATTTCTGTAGGAAATGTCATACTAGCTGTGGTTAGCTGAGAATACAGTGATGTTTCAGGGATGCTATTGGGATTCTGTGTGTTGCTGGTGAGCAAAGCCATGGCCTGCAGAGCTGCTTTTCTCCTCTCCCTCTTTGTCTGCTGCTGGGAGAAGAGAAGCAATGTCACAACTGGCTACTACCGCTGCTTCAAATAAATGGCATTTCTTGTTGATGTAGAAGTCATCCATTTATTCGTCTTTCTGTGTCTGCTGGACCTGATGGGTTTTTGTAAGTGGCTTCCACAGTATTTAAAATCATCTCTAGCAGCTCTGTAGGTCAGATGCACTGAAGGACCACGCTGTCTTAAGGGACCAGGGAGTCCAGAGAGCCCTTTCTCGTGAGAAAATGCAGCCTCTCTTGTGATGAAACTGGTGGTAACAATAGGCTTATTTACTAAAGAAAATAGCTCCCTCAATGTGCACTACTGCTGTGCACAGGGCAAGGGGCAGACACTCAGGATTTGGGGTTTGTACTGCTATTGCAGTAGGAAGTGACAACCCTGGCTGCTTAAGAATCATAAAGGAGTCAAATCTCATTGCTGGCTGTGTCTCCTTCTGTAGCAGAACTGTTATGGCTCAGGTCATGGAGGCAGGGCTGGGGTAATACCTGAGGTCCTCTTGTTTTCCATGGGCAGTTTGACTAAAAGGAGTGGGACAGTGTTGGATCTGATAGTCTTTGTCCTTGTTAGAACCACTGGAAGGCTGCCATCACTGTCAAGGGTTGTAGGGTCTTTGGTGATCAATCCCATTACATCTGGGAAGAGAGGCCAGCAAGCAGAGCAGCTCTGTGGACAATATTTCTGCAAGGATTTAATCCTTTGTATAAAGGTGCCAGGAATGCTGATAGCAACATGGCTTTGGGCATGCAAACACACTCTTTGAGGAGATTCCAAAAGCAATGATTGGCAGAAGAAATCCATAAAATGCACAAATAAATGTCTGTCAAAATAGTCTGCTGTGGGGATTTACCACCGTCTGTGAAACCTGTGAAGCAGTGCAGAAAGGAGATACACCAGAGGTAACTAGTCAGACTTCATACGTACTTCAGTCTCAAAGAACACATCATCAGGTTGTTAGTAGGTGAATAGCTATTGGGAATGAAAAATGAGATCAAAATAAACCTTAATTTGGATAACCAGCTTCCCTATGAATGCAAACAATTAAGTGCTAAATGAGTCAGGCCATTCAGGACAGGTTACAATCAGCAATCTGTTTTTCACATGAACATAAATTTTGACTGTGAAGTTGTTAGGATTGAAAGATGATTTTTGTAATGTATCCATGACTTCTGTCATCTCTTGTCAAATATTATTTTCCAGCGTTGCATAGCTGCTATATGTACAAGGCCATGTGAAATCCAGGGAACATACGTGCTGTTTTCACAACCCTAAATTGTACAACTGTTTACTAAATGCTAGAAATCTTCAAAGCAAAGAGTTGATGAATAGGGCAGTAGCCTTGACATGCCGGGCTGGTATCTTAAATCACACTACAAGTACTCTGTTTGAAGTCTTGAACCGTTCATATGTTTCCACCAGACCCTAAGTTCCCAGGCTGTGAAGACCAAAAATTGCTTTTGTGACTTCAACTCAGAATCTGTTGCGTACATATAAAGCAGGAAAATGGTTTGTTTAGTTAGAGCTGACAAAAGCTTAAGCAAATTAATTGCCTTGGTCCCAACAAGGAATGAAAATGGGATTAAATTTCCTAGCAGAGATTGTAAAGATGCAGTACTGGATTGGAAATTACTTTATTTTTGACAGCAACCATTTCCAAATGTTTTGGGAGGAAGCAATGCCTGAACAGCTTTGTTTCCAGTCACATGGAAAGGAAAAAAATCTCACAGGGAGTTTCTAGGCTCAGGTGGTCAGTAGTGGGAGGAAGGAACTGACTGAGGTAAGGCTACACAGCCCTGTATGAGAGGCAGAAGCTCACTCTGTGTGTTTCCTTAGCTCGCTGTTGGTGAGCCAGCCCTCCTCCAAAGGCATTAGCACAGCACAAGACCTGAAGGCATGAAGTATGGCTGGGGGTACTCCCATGTAGCACCAGGTTCTTGGGGATCCAGCCCCCAAAGTGGGCAACAGAGCCCCACAGCCAGTGCCGTGGAAGAGCCATATGGGAGTGCAGCCAGGATTCGTGTCTCAAACACCTCCTCTCATTAAAGAAACTGGCTGGCTCAGAGTGGCTGCCTTGGAGAGTAGCCCCTGTCCATTTGGAAGGGGATCTCCTTAAAGTAAAACCTTCATGGCTGTTTTTCTTGCTCTTGGTTTTTGTGTTCCTGAACTGTGTAGAGCTTTCAGAGGCATGAAAGAACTCTATCTTCTGGCTGTAATCACGTGGTTCCTTTCTACCAGTAGAACTGTTGGGATGTTTATAAAAACCTTAAATAAAAATAAAATAAAATAAAAATAATAATAAAAAAAAGGAAGTGTGAATCTCCTGGCTCCTGTTTGGATGTTTGGATGTCATTGTCAGGAGACTTTAGTGTTGCAGGAGGAAGTGTTGCATATGATTGTCAAGCCCAGGTGCTAATATAAAACCATCTCAGTACAATCTTGTAGGCAGTGCTGCCAACACTGCTCCCCAGGCTGTGTCCACCTCCTGGTCAAGGTGTCTGATGAAAGTGGTCATTCCCTGTTGCCATCTGCTTTCTGAAACCTCTTAAAAATGAGCATGAAATGCTACCAGGCTCCTCTCAGATGTGTTTTTGGACCCTTAGCTTTAGCTTACTGTGTGCCTTGCTCTTGAGGGAAGGAACAATAATGATTTCCAAAAACTCTCCCTCAGAGGGTGTGCTGGCAGTGAGGTTTTCTCCAGGTCTCCATCCAGGTTCTTGTCTTTTTTATTGCTGTGACTTTGTGAGAGTAGCACCTCCTTTAGACAAACTCTGTAGATATAAAAGATGGCTCTTGACCTCCCCTTTCCTCCTGCATGACTGACCTGTATCACCTGTGCCCCCAGAGGATGGGAAGGGTACCCTCCATCTATAAGGAAAGTTCCACAGCATCTCTCTAGAAGAGTTTCCCTCCTGCAATGCTCAACACCCTGCTGGTGTTCAGTTTTCATTTGTCTCAATATGCTCTTTAAAACTAGAGCTGAGTCCTGCTCCCTTTAAGCACAGCTTTTCCTATGCTAGCAAAGGAAATCCATCTTCCTTTGACAGAATATGGTGATTTCATAGAGTAAATCTGAATGCAGAGCATATGGTTTGCACCTTATTAATCAGTGGAGAAAAAGCACCTGTCATCTGAGGTTCGTTTCACAGTATGGGGGCTGACAAATAATAAATAATAATAATGTGTTCATGCTGAGGGCTCTAATCCCACCATTTATTCTCCACTAGCAGACACCTTCTTCCTTTCACTTTTCTGCTAGTGCATTTTTATTTGAAAAACAACAGGGGAGCTACTTGAGATGCTTTTTAAACTCTTTTTCCTCTTATCTTGCATGTGTTTGAAATATAATATACATTCTGTATTTTTTCCAAGCTACATGTTTTTTGACTGTTAAGTGGAGTTGCAATCTTTTAATATCAATTTAGGAAAAAAGAATAGGAATAATTGGTTTAGAATTTGATGCTGTGGCATCTGTCTCTATTTTCTGCTTGCAAATACCAGTAAGTTGGTGTCTGAGACTAAAGAGATGGGACCATTTGTCAGGAATTCCTCTTGGGTCCTTAAGAAAACACAGGCATGGTTTATCAGAAGAGAAATTAATTACTTCTGTAAGCATTAGTCAAACTGTTCAAGATTTTAGGCAGCTTTCCCTTTCCCAGGTTAAACAGAAAATGATTGCTGGAGAAGTCAAAGCTGAGATAGCATTCACTTTTTAACTGGTAAATGTGAACTGTGATATCACAGCAAATCTCCTTAAAAACTCTGTAGGACCAAATGTTTCACCTGAGACAGAATTTGGCTGGTCAAGTGATTCCGCAGTGTTGATTTGCATTATGTCAGAGAGAGTTTTGCTATCTAAGAAGCAAAATTTCCTAAAAGAGATTAAAAAAAAAAAAAAAAAAAAAAGTCCTTCACATCTCCCCAACTCCCTAGAAGTTTTACTGGATTTGAATCTGGGCATTTTTCTCCAAAGGCAAACAAAAGGATTCACTTTATGCTTTGGACTGTACTAAACCATAATACCACTGCAGTATGAACTAGCGAAATGCTGCAGCAAGTGAAAGTTCTAATGGGCTGCCAGTGACAACTGCCCTCTTGCTGGCTGGCCTAAATAAATCCTGGGACAGACAATTTGGGTGTGTCAGAGGAGCCTGCAAGGAGCAGAAGGCCTCTAAAATAAATCCCTGAAGTAACTAAGACAGTAAGCAGTCCTTCCATGAGGAGATCTTCTGGAATGAAGAGAGCCCTCTGGACCCTTTCTGGTCCTGGTCTTGGAAGCTGTTGCCCATGACAGTGCTGTTGAGCTTGCACAAAGTTGCTGTGTTCCAGGCACACCCATTGAGGTGGTTGCTGTAGTCCAGCGTTGCACAGGCTAGAACAGCCATTGCACTGAACAGGAAAAGAGTGTGTTAAATTAGAGACCTGATGGGAGACTAGATTCGGATCTACTCATAGAATATCAAAGCTTTAAGGAAACCCAACAGGATGCTTTTAAAATTCAGTATATTGCCTGATAATATCCGGTACCAGTGAAACCTTAGATTTGATGAGAATGTTAATCTCTTCTTAACAAACGAGCCCCACTGACAGATATTTAAGAGTGCCCCTTTCCTCCATTAATAGAACATCTCAGAGCATAGAGGTCCTTCCTTCTGTGAGGGTGAGTGGGTTGTACCCAGAAAGCCCCAAAGAAATGTGCTCCTTCCTTGGGCTGCTGCAGGACAGCTGAACAATGAGGGCCTTGTTTCCAAGGCAGGCTCATAGATGTGGTTTTAAAACTGTAGTTGGGGGGAAGTTCAAATTTCCAGAAAGTTCCCTAGTAACTGACAGATGGCAACTTTCATTGTTTTTGGATGGGGTCTGGAAACAGTGGAAAAGTAGAGCTGCTTGGGGAGTGTGGATGGGACTCAAGCACTCACAGCATTTTGATTCCACAAGGCACAGTCAGCTGCCTAAACAGCTTGAAGTTCAATTTTAATCGTAATGTGAGTAGAAAAATATAATATGAACTCATCTTCCTGTGTAGAGATCTACAGGAAAAGTCTCAAATGACCTGCCAAATGTTGAGCTTCAGCTGAGAAGCTTGGGGGTCACAGCCTTTCCCATGACGTACACACAAACCCCTCGTTGCTGGTAGTCCAGGATGGGTGAAGGACCTGAAGATGTCAGGATACCCCTGGTATTCTTAATCACAGATGATTTTAGCCTGAAATTTCTTGCTGTATTGACGTGCTTCCTATTGGTGTGAGAGCCATGAACGGGTTCCTTTGACTGAATTTTGCACTGAGGTGCTGAGGAGTGATGGGGCTGCCTGGCTGTCTGCAGGCCTGTGCTAGCACTGGGAATAAGCAGGTCATGGGAAGATGACACCCAGGACTGACTTGTGTGGTCAGTGCTGGATTTGCAGTAGTTATGGCAGTTGAAAACTCCTCTATGCTGGATGATCTTATGGATAAGTAAATACGGCAAAGCCACCTCAATGCAAATCAGGTAATGGGACATGGGCTTCAGTCTTCTAGGGCTTAAGCTTGTGGTCTTTGGCCAAGTTGACTTATCCATGGAGAATTCAGCCAAAAAAGTTAACAGGATGCTGGCCCTTCACATGGAACAAACCCACTGGAGGTGTTTGTTTAAGTGTGAATCTACCCTTTTTTAAATGAAAGCCTGTTTTGTACATAGTGCTTCCTTTGCAGTGATCCAGTATGGACATACTTTTTTCCAAAAGACTGTTTGCACTTTATGAATGTATTCTGTGAACCTTCAGCTACAGGCAGGAAAAACGAACCTGTGCCTCTGTAGCAGTATGTATATTGGCATGGAGTCATTCAGGGAAAATAAAATGGGATGCTGGGATGATTGGTCATGTAATCAAATCAAGGTCCTTGCTGTCCTGTAATCACTTCCATGAGGCAGATGTGACTGGAGCAATGTGACTGTATTTCTGTTTGAATCTCCTCCACTTACTGGCAAAGATTTCCTGTTATGCTTGTGACTCGAGGTGTCAAAAAATCTCCTGTCCTTTGCTATAGTTTTCCATTCAGAATTTTCTGTAGGGCCACATCTGCAATCTGTCTGCCCATTAGCTTTTTATGACTGTTTTACCACCATTGCCGTGTTCTGCAGATGCTATCAGAAATGTCACTTGCCTGTCCACAGTACATTAAAAGAAATCAGACACGTGGTTATTTTCATCTGAGTATTTTTTAGGGAGACCACAGGATAGTGCTGGCTAGCAGGATTAACAAAATAGACACCTCCAGAATGTGCGTTTGCTCTATGCAAAATATAAGTGACTGGCCAAGAGAATCAAGAGTTTCACAGTGTCATTTATCAGATGCCAGTTGAAAATTTACAAAAAAAATTCTGAGGGGAGCTAAGAGGAAGATGTGAGAAAAATCTGGTTGTGGGATAGACATTCCCAACTTTCTCCAGAGAAACTGCTGATATCAAGCAGACTACAGAGTCAAGCTGAAATGCAAATCTCTACTTCTCTGTTAAGTGTTTAAAGAAGCTCTGCCACTATGGGAGTGCTATGGCAGTGTGTTCAAATCAATTTGTAGCTTATTAGGTTAACTCAGAGGGCATTGGTGACTGTGTGCACTGACCTGGGGAGGGGAGCAGAGGGACAGAGCTGGCAGCAGACACCCTTTCTGTGCCACATGGGCAATGCAGTACTCGGCTCTAAGCGTCAGAAGCACAGCACAGAAATTAAGGTGGTTGCAGTCTCAATCACATAACTTCAGTGATGCCTAAAAGTGTTCCTAAAAGTGGTCTGTGCCCTTGAGCTGAACTCTAGTTACTGATTTCTCTTTTCTTCCTTTGCTTTTTCAGATGGGTATGCATTTTCTCAAGAAGAACACGGTGTTGTTTCCCAGTCGCAAGTTGTTCGATCCTACGACACAACCAAAAGGAGAACAGAAATAGAATAAATTATTCTTTACTTGATGGCTGGTGGGAATAATGGGATTTGGATCAATGCATCCACTGTTAACACATTCTTGACTAGCTTTGGCAGCAGCAGCCAAAACACCAGAGAACTCATTTCTGTGGCCTTAGCCAACAAGTTTCTGTATTCTCCCTGCAAACCTTGAGTGCATACTGTGGGGGAAAATTGTTGTTTGACTTCAGTCGCAAAGCTCTGCCTAAAGTTTTGTTTATGTTGTTATGAAGCATTTGACTGTGCTATGTGAGGTGTAAAATTAAAAACAATGTTTTACCACTATTTAAAACATCAGCATAAGGTTGTTCTGGGGGAAAAGTAGAAAATTTATGTTCCATGAGAAATCAGTCTTTGCCTAATTGGAACGGGGTGCCGAGATTTCCTGTTTTGTTACACACAGACCAAGTGCACACAACTGCATGCAGACTTTACTCCTTCTTGTATTCACTGTTTACTAATTTGGCTTAAATTTTCAACAGACCATTTGGCGTAAAATTTTTGATTGCAACACAATTTGTAGCTAAAAATGCTTATTTGCCTTCTTATGACAGAATAAGATGAGATAGCAATCAAGTACTTAGAATATTTCTTGCCCTCTTACAGGATGTATTAGGGTTCTATCTTAGCTTTCTGAAACCCAATTAATAGCTTACTCACACAGCCAGGATATGGAAGTCAGAGCTTGGCAGGGCAGCTGTCTTGAGTGCATGGCATTGTACACAAAGATGAACTCAACTAGGTGCCTCCTCATAATGCTTCATGATGTATTTGGATGTGCATTTCAAATGTAGCCTGGGACTTCCCGCCATGACCCCATTCCCAGTTTAATAGTAGAACAAAACAGTGAGAATTTTAATTTAAAGGTACCGTCTTGTCAGATATGTTGATAAGATGTACATCTGCATAGGAGGCTGATGGTGTAACCCTAAAGAAGTCTTCCCCTGGCCAGGTAAGAGAGGTTTGCAAAGGAGGGCAGGAAGGGATTACAGATTACATACATGTATGCACACACATGGACACACACAGAGCTGGCCATTGTGAAGAGAAGACCTGCTGTTTGTTTATTCAGCCAAACCAGTCCCTCTTCTAGATCTGATCCATCAACACGCTTCCCAAAACACTCAGACCCATGAGCCCTGGAAAGAATGCTGGCTCCATGGCCTTGCTGTGCCACTGGGACAGGCATGCTGCTGCATAGATTGGAATTCTGAAGAAAAAAGAAAAAAAAAAGGCAAAAACTGGGGCATAAGTTATAACTGAAAGAGCTCTTAGAAAGCTTTTGCTGTCCTCCAGACAAGTTCTATTAATTTTAGTCGCCAAGCCACGTTTCTGAACAGTATAAAGTAAATACTGCTGTGTTTAAGCCAGGCTTTGTGGTTAATGTATATACGACATCTGTGTGTTTAAAAAGCTGGCGTTGTTTTTTGCCCTATTGACCATCATCCAGAATTTTTTATTGATTTAAATATATCCGAAAGCAATTTGAATATGAATGTTTGTGTTTAGAAAAGGAAAGGAAAGCTCCAGCCTGGCCTACTGGTTTAATCTTCCTTAAGGGTTTCGAGTAAAAGCCAGCACTCAAGTGCTGTAATTCAGTTTCCAGTGCTGCCTCAGAGGTTTGGAGTCCCCTTCTATTTTAGAAAAGGTAAATTTTGCTCCTGCAGCACCAGTCAGGATTGGTCTTGGATTAGGCTGATGGCACAGAGGGAAAAGTCATCACCTTCTTTCTGCAGTGCTAATGAGACAATTATGCAATAAGGAAAACGTGCAAATAATTTTTGCCATAGGCATGCATGAATGTCAAGGGGCCAAGTGTGGATGTATGTATTTTCTGGGGGAGGGATTCTGTTTAAAGGCACAAATACTAGTGCAGAGAATAAATAAGGGGGAAATAAACCTGATCCCAGGAGTTTTTAAATCTTAATGCTAATATAACCTGTTAAACACTTCCTTTTATTTAGCAACCAAATCTGTTTGGGAAATGTGTGGTGTAAGCCTCTCCTCAGAACTGCTAATTGTTTCTTCCTTTTGTAAAAACACAAGGAAAATTAACTTCCCACCAAGGCAAAATGAGATCAGCTTAGTCTTTGTACTCTAAGCTGCACACCAAACATTGGCATGTAAACAATTTGGAGCCTTTTTATGAGACTGCAGAAAAAAAAACCAAAAACTTTTAAAAGCCTTTGGATAATGAAGAATGGGAAGTAAATGTATTAAGCAGAGAATATAAGGAATCCTGGAGTTTCTTCTGTTCTTAACTTAGGGCAACAAAATTTTACAGAACATAATGAAAGGTGCTGGGGAGGAGCAGCTGTCATCTGATGTGATTTATTTTATTAGTGCAGACTATGGGCTGTATCATTTTGACCTCCCTGTAAATTGAGGTCAGTGTGTGTCACAAACAAAAACCCTCCCTAGAGTGAATAGTGGCTTAGACTGAGGTACGTGTGTTGGTTGTCAGCTCAATGGGAATTGCACATGGGATTTGTCACTGGGCTATACAGTATGTGACACTGGGGCTAGTGGGTCAGACTTTATCATCACTGTATGGCCTTAATCTCTAGCTGAGTTAATTCTGTAGAACCCACCCAGGTCAAGACCTGGCATTCTTCTTGTTCTTTGGAGTCATTACAGGAATTGATGTATTGTAATGCGCCGTAGACTGGGTGTTGGAGTTGCTTGTCTTGATGAGCAATGATGAGGTGTATTTGGGTGCTGTGTTAGCAGAAGGAGGATGACAGCTGCTGCTCTGCATCAACAGAATTCCTTGTTCATTAGGGCAAATGCACGGAGCAGTAACAGCAGCCTTTGAAAGTGCTGTGTGAAAATGTTATCAACTAGACAGGGTATTGGAGCAGAAGGAATGGGGGATTTCTGCGTGACTGTCCAGACTTAACTACCCAGGGCTGATCAGAAAAGGGCTTCCTGAGCAGCTCCCTGCACTGACCAAAGGGAGATGGGTTTAGATATTCAGATGGAAGTGGTGATTTTCCTGAATTCAATTTGGCTCTGGTGGCTGCTTTTTATAACACGATAATCGCAGCTTGCATAGGAGCTGCTGCTCCTTTAATGATTGCCTAGTAGCAGTTTAAGTCTGGTGAGCAGGAGCCTGAGCTGCTCTGAGCACTGCTGAGAAGTCTGTTGACGTTTTCTTTTTCTTGACAGGGCTTCAGGTCTTGCTGTAGGGAGCTAGAATGGGAAGTCAGTAATAACTTGTCAAGGAGAAATGGCGAATAACCAATAAAAGTATCTGGGTCAAACTAAGCTGCTAATGTATCTAAAAATGTGTGTAGAGTTAACATGAACTATATGGGCTGTAAATTAAGATAACAGTCAAGCCTCACCAATCTGCAGTTCACTAGACTACACAGCCCTTAGTGCATGCCAAAACTGCACTCTCCTCCCCTGCCTCAGCCAGCAGCTCATAGCAGATGCTGCAGGGAAGTCTTCTGTTACCAAGATTACATTATTTGTTACAGCATGTACTGGAGTGTGTTTGCTGGGAGACAGTCATAATAATAAAGCCATAAGTAAAGCAGAGAAAGCTTTATTCATGTGAATATGTGAGATGTGGGGACATGGTCAGTGGCCACACAGGGTGCAACTTGGCCCTCTATGGACAACCCAAGAGCCTGAGAGGTGCACAGTCCTTACACTGTCTCTGTCCTGCAGGCTTAGTTTGCCCTTTTGGGCTAAGTCAGTACATCTGTTCTGACATTACCTCCAGTCATCAGCGAAGACTTGTGATAGTCCATTTACATTTTCCCTTGATAAATAATGACTTAATTTCATCTTTAAATGCTCTGAAAAGTGTACTTCTCACAGCTCAGGTTTGAAGCAGAGCAGGCATTGAGTGCTTGGCCCTGAGAAGCACCTTGAGTTTGTCAGATTTCTCATTAGTGTTGAGCACTGAGGTTAGTTTTGAATCATCACACAGTATCAATGCCTTAAACTTCAATCAGGTTGCAGAAGAGTTCTTCATGCCCTGTTGAGTCTAACAAGAAATGGTGATGGTATGCAGTTCCTGAGGGGTTGGAGAGGAAAATTTGGCTGTGTCTATGCTATACCTGGTGTATCTGGGTAGCAGTCTGCTTCTAAAATGTGGCACTGACCATGTTCCTTAGCCTGTAGAGAGTTGGACCCCTTCTGTCCTGTCAGGAAGGATTCTTGTACTCACCTCTTCCCAGTATCCTATAGACACCCAAGAGAGTCCTTCACTACCTTTCAGCATGTGTGTCTGGAGAAGGCCACAGGATAGGTCAGTACAATAGGTGACAACAAAATAAATCCATATGGGTACCTTTTCCATATGTAGTAGTAAAATTAATGGAGGCTCTGAGCTGTGTTGGCAAATGAAAACCAGAAAGTGCCCTGCACTGCCTGACCACACAAGTGAATCCCAAAGGTGATCGCTTCTCAATGACCTGCAGGAAACCTAGACAGCCTGACTGAGTTTATCTGGCCAGGAATGTGCTTTTGGATGGGCTGTCTGGAGAGGTGAAGGGACTGGGGAACAAAATAGATTGGCCAAGACCACTGCTGCTGTTAGAGGTTAGTGAGGGGAGGGATTCCTCAGGTGTCCATGAAGAGCTGTGATAAAGCTGATTTCTTTGTTTCCTTCCTGTGGCTCTGGGAAGGGAGGAGAGCTGAGATCAGAATTTGTGATGTACTGTTACCTCCTGAAGCTGAGTTTCTCTGGTACCAAGCTGAGTTCTGGGCTTGGAATGAGTCCCTGCCAGAAGTGTCCCCTGCTTAGCATACTTTGGCTCTAGCAGGTTGTTGCCTGGGTTATGAAGATTGCTAAATTGTTTAGCGGTTCTTCTTTGCCTCATGGACTCACCAGAATTATTCTGGAATTATTCCAATTCTGACTGGCAGTTCATCATGGAGAATTTGTGGGAATTCTGCTTAGGTGTTGCTCCTGGGCAGGTTCCTGTCCCTCAGGCCAGTGCAAGGGGCTGGCTAGTCTGGGGACCTGGATCTCTTTGTGATGGTGTATGAAGCCCAGGTGTTGTTTCATTTGGATTCATGGCCTGCTCACTTGTGGTGTGGACAGAAGTTATAATGGCTGAGTACTGGTGTTTATCCAAAGCCTTCCATTATGTATGAAGAAGGTAAGTTCTCCTGAAGTCTGCCACAGGAGTTCTGTTCTCCTTCAGCATCTTTGTAGCTACTAAAGAGGAACAGAAGTTGGTAAATGACAAATTCTATGTGAGCAATCCCAGCTCTGGGCAATCACTCAGAAGTCTAACGATGAAGAAAAGTGTTAATATATTGCCAAACTGTCACTATGCATAGGTGAAGGTCAGCACCCTTGTAATTATGGAGCAATGAAGCCAAGGGAAAAAGCCAACATTAACAGAAAGACATGATTGTTTTAAATTCCAACTACCTTACTGGGTGGTTTTCCTGCGAAGATGTTCCAGATGTTGTCTTGGCATAAATTAATCAATTTCAAAACATCTGCAGGGTTTCTTAGAAAACACGGAGTTCACCAGACAGTGCATATGCTTTCCTCTACCCTTCTGGTTGATATGTTGATTCAGAAAGGGAATGAGGGTACTTTCTGTTCTTACCGTCAAGAGTTCACATAGACTGGAAAGTTGCTCAAAGTCTCAAAGTTGTTGCTCTTTTTGTTTTCTTTTTCTTTTTTTCTTTTTTTTCTTTTTTCTTTTTTTTTCTTTTTTCTTTTTTCTTTTTTCTTTTTTCTTTTTTCTTTTTTTCTTTTTTTCTTTTTTCTTTTTTTCCTTTTTTTTTTAAGGGCTCTAGTTATAAAGCAGTGAGGCAGCCAAGCCCTCTGGGACTGTGTACATGTGTGTGCTGGAAGAGTTGTCTGACTTGAAAACCTCCCCCTGTCCCTCCTCCTGCCCCCAAAGTGCAGTCCATTGCACTGGGAGTCAAATATTCAGCGTCTTGAGTGACAGGATCTTTAACAGCATCTTTTTCATCAGCGAGCCAAGTCATGTGCCCGCTTGTCTGTCATATCTGTACTCAAATTGCTTAAATATTGTTTCAGATGGAGACGTTTTAATCTGGATATGCAGAGAGGAGTGATGCTGTGGGGGGATGTTTAATTGGCTCCCAGCAGAGCAGCAGTGGTGTGTGGGTTTTTTCCTCTAGAAGTGTTACCATTTTCAGGTCCTATTAATGTCCTCTGGTAGTTTAAATACAGCATTGCATTACAGTGGAGTTTGTTTCCCTCCCAGACTGAATACAAATGAAGGTCATTTACTTGTATTTTTAGAAGGTTGAGAAAACTTAGACAATTTGTAGCTTTGAACAGCATTGTTGACTGTTGTATGTCTGCACAAAAATATTTCCAATAAACCTTTTATTAAAGCAATCCAGCGGACCGAGGCTTGTTTGTTTTATCCCCCCACAAGCTTTGCAGCAAGAGTTCAGCGTTAAATACATTTGAGATTTAGCCTGCAAAGCTGTCGAACGGATTATTTTTATTTTTTCATGGCCTTTTGGGTGTGTTTTAAGGGCCTGCTCGTTAGAGCAAGGCTTGAGTTCCTTTAATAGGTCTCAAATCAGGCCCCAAATATAAGGCTAGTATGGCAAAATAAGAATGGTACTGACAAGCTGACAAGCAGGTACTGGTGTTTGATTAGTGTCTTCAGGGGGAAAACTATCTTTTTATATAAGCTGGATGGGGAGAGATTCTTCTACAAATGATACACTTGATCTCACCAAGGCTTTACCAAAATAAAGTTTGGAAGTCTTTTGTCCCAATTAAGTCACACAGACACAGCAGGGGAAAATTAAGCCCTAAAAGCCCTCCCCTGCCTCCTTACTGGCAGCTAAATTTGCAAGCAGCTCTTTTAACACTGGGCTTCAGGCTCTTGAATCTGAGGGGGGATGCAGCGAGCTGTGAGGTGAGGCAAGACCATGGCAGATGCTTTTCTCCAGAGCACAGGGACAGGCTCTCTCCTGCTTCTGCCTGCTCAAGAATATCACATCTCTCTGCTGATGGTGCTCGGCTGGCATTGCCGAGCTGGCTGGTGCTGCCACACCCGCAGAAGTGACTCAGGAGCTCCCTGGCCTCAGGCAAGAGTGGCAGCAGGCAGCACCACACCAAGGCTCTCGTGTCCCCTGTAGTGCTGCCTCCATACGTGCTGGGGGACTCTTGGCACCAGCTCAGGAACGGGACTCAAGTCAGGGCAGAAGTTAAATTTGCAGAAAAGTTTGACCTTATTTGATTTTTGGTGACCGTGGGGAGCATGCACTGTCAGACCCCTATAGAAAATTGAAAGGGTATGAGCTTTAACAGAGAGATCCCTTTGTCCAAATATTAATGGATGCTGGAATTAAACAGATTTTATCAGAAACAAAATGCATATTAATATATAGTTTGGCTAAAAATTTTCCCCCTTAGGGTGCTATAACTTGAGGAATAGGATTTTTCGTAATAGATTGCCCACAGACTCAGTTTTAAAAGTGTAGAGGGACTTTTTTACAACAAATTATTTCTGGATTTTTTTAAAATTATGGAACAGAAAGAAGGTGTAAGCCAAATCTCCCCTCTTCCCTTAACAAGTCATTGCTTGAGCACATTTCAAAACATTTTTTTTTCCAAAAGCCAGACCAGTATCTGCTTTTCCTTTGCAGGGAAATAAAAAGTGAGTGATGAACTTTTGTATCCCTGTTTTTGCTGCTGTAAATGCCTGCTCCTTCCCTGGGCCTCCATAGCTGCAGCCCAGCCTGCAAGCATGTAGCAGCAGGAACTGTGCTGTTTGTAAAGCTTCTCACACATCTGGGCAATCAATTATGCCAAAGTAAAATTGATGATAAACTTAAATAAGCCTTATTCAGTTGGTGGTGGGAGAATTGGATGCTCAGCCAACTGCTCCCTGCGCTGTTGTCTCTTGTATAGCACACTAAAAGGGAAATGAGTCTCAGAATTGTTAAACATAATGGATTGCTGCTTAAACCCCTTATTAGATATATTAGTTGACTAATCACCTCAGAGACTTTCCCTCTAACAGTCTGACAGGCAAGGCTGTGAGAGAGCCTAGTGCTCATGTCCCACAGCCAAATATTTGCCGGAGCAGCTGCTAAGTCTGTTGACGGCAGCCTTCGGTGCCTCATACCAGAACAAAGAAGAATCAAAGTCCCTAAACCTGTAGATTAATGCTCAAGTCTGAAATGGGAGCATTAAAAAATAAAAGTGTAACTGAGAAAGGTCCGGCTGAGGAATGTTAAGCAAGAAGATTTCAGACACATAATCCCTTTTAGTGAGTGCTGCTGTGGCAGTACCCGGTCACCAGCCCTCCCTCCAGCACAGCCCCGTGCCTCTTTGAGTGCCCTCAGCATTTGGGGTGCAGCAAGTCCTCAGAACCCTGGAAGAAGCAGTGAGTTTCCTCCTCAGCAGAAATACGGCACTGCAGAGATGCGAGGCTTTAAAAATCCCTGAAAGACCTGCTGGTTTTTGGCTGTCCACACTGAGCGAGGAGCTCAAGGGCACATGGGGCGTGGGCTGTGTCCCAGGCAAGGGAATGGTAAACAGTGCTGGTGAGACCTTGCTGCAGTGGCCATGCCCAGCCAGGATGTTCACCATGAGGAGGTTTGATGGGAAGGAGCTCATTTTTCTTGCCATGACTCTCTAAGGACAGTGGGGTGATGGTCGAAGAGGTGGTCAAGGTTCCCCTCTGTATTTCCCTTGATAGTTGGTGCTGCCCCTGTGAGGATGTCCTGTCAGAGTGGTAGGGGCACTTTGCTTCCTGGGTCACACAAAGCAGCCCTCAAGTGAAGAAGCTTTCAGGGCAGAAAGGAAGGAGTGAGCACTTAAATCCTGCAGTGACGAGACTGGGAGCCTCAGCTCTCACAGCCACCTTGTCTGATGGCACTAGCGCTGACCTACAGCCTCATCAAAAATGTCCAGCACAGCTGTCACAGTAAACCAAGACTGCTTTGTTGGTCCTGTGGAGCTGCTGGTACCTGCTGGTATCCAGTACAGGCAGCAGGAGCACCCTCCAATCCCTCAGAAGAAAAGCACTGGAAAAAAGAGACTGTGGGCTGGGTTTGTATATTCTGTTGGTTTTGTAACTGTGCTGGTCCATCTCACTCCTTGCTTTCTCCACACTGTGAAAGGAACTGCCTGTAAGCTCCCTAATGTATGTCTTAGTCCATAAAAAAACACAGGATGATCCTAGTGCCAGCTAATTTGGATGTGCCAGGTATCAGAGCTTGAGCTGCCCACTGCTCTCATACCTGCTAACTAAATCCTGTGGAATGACTGTGTGTATTTGCCCATCCACAGTGAGGGTGGCACTTCAGCTTTTAAACTGAGAGCCTGATTCTGACTGCACAGCAAATCTACAGCAGTTGCTTTTGGTTTGCAGCAATGTAAACTGAGATTAATTTTTCCCCCATAATGAGATATTTACAATCATGCACAGACTGACTGATTGTGAGAAGTCAATAGGATTCTGTCTCTCAAAAGCAAATATTGAGAGAATTAGCAGCTGCATAAGCCAATATTTACCACTTGGGTACTGAATCATAGCAGAGACTGCACAACACACTGACATCCTCGTCTTGTCCTGCAACACGTCAGACCTGCCCCAGTGCCAGCATCTGCAGCACCAGCCAGCTCTGGGAAGTTTGTGGCCCAGCTAAGCTGGGCTCTGCACCCAGCAGCATCAAACACTCTGCCAGGATGTCCCCATCAGCTTTCAAAGCTCTTCCTAAATCTGATGGAAGGAAACCTAACCACCCCATCCCTGGAAGCATTCAAGGCCAGGCTGGATGGGACACTGGGTCTAGTGGGAGATGTCCCTCCTGCAGGGGATTAGAACTAGACTATCTTTAAGGTCCCCTCCAATCCAGCCATTTATGATCCTATGAAGCTGCTCAGTATCTTGGAAAGGAGACAGAGAAGTATTTTTATTTTACTGCTGCATTTACCATTTTCTGACCTGACGCTCACTTGTTCTGGTTTAATAGCATTGATGGGATCCAAAGTAGTGCTTTCCTGCTTTATTGTTTTCAAATTAACCCTTGAGAGGCAAACCAGAGTGGGCCATGTCCTCAGTTGGTTCAGCATTAAACATGAGGAAGGCTTACTGGAAAGCAATTTACCTTTTGAATTAAACATTTTCCAGCTTGATGTATCACTGTTTGCCTTGATTTTGCTGGAGGCTTTCTGAAGAACTGATAACAGCCAATAAGGGACAATTTACTTGAAAGTAAAGGATTATCACATTTAGGGGAAAAATATTATTGCTATTTTTTCTTGAATGTTTGAAATCTCTTTTTGCTATTATAAGCCTAAACCGTGTCTCTGCAACATTTTTTGATGGCAGAAAAGATTTCAAGGTTTCAGGTGAGTTTTCTTTTATATTCCTTGATGTGTTATGGACAATGCAAATGGAAATCAACCTGTGTCCTTGGTGAGCTGGATGTGCCCACTGGGCCTTGCCCAGTGCAGCAAGTTACAGCTTTGTTACCTGCATGGCTTCATCTCATCAGAAATAGCCACCAAATATTGATTAACATTAAAAATAAAGTCAACCAACTTTCTTTTGACAGAGACAGCAGCCAGTGCAATGCTGGAGGCACTTGCAATCTGAGAGCTGTGACTCGTGTTACACTCCAGAGAGGTTTGTCTCCCCTCTTCTAATGAAAATCAGGGAGTAAGAGGATACTCAGCCTCTTGCACACCTAGCAACTTTTCAGCCATGCCTAGTGAAATGTTTGCTGCCTTGCTCTTGGTATTTGGAAGATGTCACCTTTGATGTTAAGTGGGAAGGTATTTTCCAAATGAAGCTGTGCCTCTGCTCATGAACCAGATGCCTCAGATGTTCCCATCCAGCACAGCTGCCCCTACAAGAGGTCTGCCTCAGCAGGGACAAGCAGGAGATGGAAATGACATGAGGGCCAGGGAAAATGTTGTAAACAAGCCAGCATGGAGAAGCTGGAGAAGGTGAGAAGTGTAGGGTCACAAGCCAGGTGAAAAAGGTCTGGGGTCAGGTCAGTGTGCTGAGATTTTCCAGGTAAAAAGGCCAAATTAACCCAAGCATTTAGGACAGCATTTTTATGGGCAAATCACAAAACCAGTAATTGTTGGCACAGGAAGGGGGATCTCTGCAGCAGGGGGAGAAAATCCATCCCTGTGCCAGGGCTGTAGTGGCTTCCCAGGGATGGGGGGGAAGCTGTGTTGGGGACTGGGTGTCCCCCAGGAGATGGGGGCACTGGCACACCCTAGGGTGCTGAGACAAAATATCACCTGTGCCAACCTCACCTCCAGGGCTTGCTGTAGACAGGCCAGCACTATGCAGTGTTTGGTGCAGAGCAGCCACACCAGTGCTGGCTCACCTGAGGCCTTGTCACTGGAGCCCACACTGGTATTTTGTGGCACATGGCCCAGCATGATGGGCATATCCCCATTCCTGAGGCACAGGAGGCTGTTACAGCACCAGTGACTGGTGTTATCTGGCCATTCAGGCTGCACAGAAATACTGTCACAAGGGTTAAATGCTCTCCTATGGGACAGGGGACACTCTGAGCCTCCAGGGTGGCCAGGGTCTTGTGGAACTGGCTCCACTCGGTGTAGATGGGGAAGGGAAGAAAGCATAGCACAGGCTTATGTGATTTGTTCAGTCCATTTGCAAGTGATCCTGGGCAGGAAAATGTTGCAAGCCCCACTGAGGACAGAGAAATATTACAAAGGGACCTACTGAGAAGCAGGAAATATGAGGAGGAAACAATAAAATGAGATTCAGCTTGGAAAAATAGAAGGGAATACATGTGGGGAATAATATTTGGTAATAACTTCAGTAGGAGGAAAGAGTGGAAAAGCAGAAAATCTGGAGGGAGAGGAGCTCCAGCAAGACCAAAAGTGAGCAGCAAATTTTGCAAGGGAGGTGCTGAGCTGGGACCTGCTCCCTGGCTCACTCCCCTTGGGCATCGTGGGCCACATGTGAGCACTGGTCCCGAACTGCACCAACCTCCACTGTCCCCTATTGACTGTGGCACAGCCGTACAGGGCAAGCCCCTGCTAAGGGGCTCTGTCCCCTGATGTGCCCAGCTCAGAGGTGAGACATTCCAGAGTGTTTCTCCACTCCAGAGTGTTTGCTGGGAGGGGACCCTGTCGCTGGCCATGGTTTCCTGCTGTTCTCTGTATGGCTTGGTGGTCTGGGCACACGATTGCCTACAGCCATCCTGGGGCACCGCCGTGCCCACATGTCCCCAGCCTGGTGTTGTGTGCTCAGGGCAAAGCAGCACCAGCCCAGCCTCTGTGGGGTTTGCCAGCTTTTGCCCACCCTCACCACTGCTCGCTGCACACACAACTCCGGCACGGCACGGGAAAGGAACAACTGCCAAGGGCAAAGAAACTCCACAGATAAAAATACAAGAAAAAGCTTTAACACAAATTGCTGGCCTCCCCTGCTGCGCAGTACTCGTCACCTCAGCACATCTGCTCCGAGCCATGGCTGACCCCCTCCTTCCCTGCCAGCTTTCTGCTCCCAGCCATGCTACCTCACCTCCCCCAAACACCAGGAAGCTGTGGCATTTTGGAATGTGCTGTGTAGAGCCTGACCAAGGCGACGTTTTTCCCAGACTGTTCTTTCCTACTTTTTTGAGTCATAAACATGCAGATCCAACAATCACCCCATTTCCTCTCTGTGACCTTTTGGCTTCTCCAGCCACTCACCTGCCCACACAGTGCAGTGCCAGCATCACCAGCAGCAGGAGGGAGCAAACACCAGGAAAGCAGAGTGGCCTCATCCCAGAGCTATGCCCTCTGGCACAACGGGGCTTTGCTTTTGGTCTCACTTACGAGGATGGAGTTTGCTCTAGCAAGAAAGGTCCCCAAGCAGAGGACAGTGGGAACAGCACAGGCACTGAGTGTTATACACTCAAAATGTTCAGCTGGTTACTGTGAATCCAACTGAAACTAAAATCCTCAGAAAAAACTATTTGCTGCAGAGTATTTGGCATTCCTTGAAAAGAGGGAGCTTGATGAGCCAACAAGCTCTGGCTCATCCTGCTCCCACTACTGCTCCCCAGCCACGTGAGAGGTGAGGGATCCCCATCTCAGCTGATGCTCAGATGCCATCTCCCTGCGCCCCATCTCTCCAAACACATCCCCTCAGAACACGCCCCACTGGAGAACACTCTTCAGCCATATAAGTTGTTGGGTTTACTGTTATTCCTTAAAAATACAGCAAAAAGTTAAAACTTTTGGTTTTGCCAGTTTGGAGAGGTGGGCTGGTCAGATATTCTTTTGCAGACACAGGAAAGCAAAACATTAACTGAAAAAATAAAACCCCTATGACAAAGCAAACAAAACCAAAGTCACACCATAAAGTATTTATTAAGAAACAAAGGGGGCTTTTTTCTTCACTTGTAAGAAACACTTTAAAGCAAGTGCTCTTTCAGAGATTTAAAGGGTATATCAAATGGTAACATTGGTTTTACATTATTGTACATGACATTTAAAAAAACACCACATCTCACAAAATTCCTTTTATTAGAACTCGGGTTTCTCTGCCTTCAGTTGTAAATTAATTTCTACAGACTTAAATTTAACTTATTCTTTTTCTTTTTTTTTTTTTTTAAACAAGTAAACAATATACAAAGATTCACCTGAATTTCATAGATCAGAGGAGGTGTCCTTGCCAGGGCCTGTGCAAGGCAGGCAGTGGGGGGGAGCTGACTTGGTGGTTCACAGCTGGGCACAGTCAGGACCACAGGAGGAGCTGCTTGTCTGGCCATGCAGCCTCGGCCAGGGCTCATCCAGGGCCAGACTCCTGCTCCTGGGGAAGCACGGGCAGCTGTGCCCGACGCCAGCTCCGTGTGACCCCACTGCTGCATGGGCAGGTAGAAACCTACACCCCCAGAGACCAGAGAGTGCAGGGGGTCCTTCAGCAGCCTGCAGCACCCAGCCCTGGAGCACCCTGAAGATCCCCCAGCACCGAGCCCGACACCTCCAGGTCCGCAAACCAACCTTTCTGTCCCACTCCTGCGCACCGACCGGGCGATCGCAGCCAGGAACAACAGACCTGGGATAAGCTGCCTATTCATTTCCCCGTGTCAGTGGCCAAACCATGGCTGCCTGCTGCAGGCTGCCTGTGTGTGGCGTGTTTATGAGTAAACCATTGGGTTTGGCAATGCGTCTGCACCTTCTGCGTCATTTAAAAACAGACATACAAAACATAGCATCACAGTTATTGCTACATATTGATACAGTATCAGACAATAAGAAACCTTTTGTCCTCACTGGTCTGGTTACAGTAGTTGCTTGGGTTTTGCAAGGGGCCCCAAGTCTTTTGTTGCACTGTTTTGGCTGAGGAGCAAATGGATGGAAATCCAGAGGATACATTTTTTAAGAAACAAAGCCAGCCTTAGTTTGCTGCATGTGGGGTGATATAATTAGAATGATCTGATTGTTTGTTGCCTCTTCAACCTGGAGAGGTGTTTTCCCCAGATGAAGCAAAGCAGGATGGAGCCCACAGCTCCAGTGTAAAACATCCCTCCTGTCTGCATCTCACCACCTCCATGTCCCCTGTGACACCACAAGCACCTTTGTCCTTTGGTTGGGTTTTTTCCTTACTTTTAAATACAGCTGTGCCTTTCTAGTCCCCTGCCACAAGAGTAAAGAAGAAAATAGGATGGATTTCAAGCCTCCACCAACCCATTCACATCCCAGCTGGGCTCTGTGTAACACTCTTCCTCTCCCACAGGGTAGGGCAGGGGACTTGGAACGGGCTCACAGGGGACAAGATAAAGTCCATTTTCCTACGGGCAGACTCCAACGCAAGCAGGCTTTGGGGCTGACACTTTCATGAGCATATTCACACAGCTTTCCTGTTTTGTGGGAAGTGAGGTTAAATCAGGCATTTTTGGAATCACAGTCTGACCTTTCTCTGCCAAGGCAGGTTCAGTTCAGACACTGCCAGCTGTGCCAAAAGCTTTGCTGAGTGTCATAAAGAGCAAGTACCTCGTACCCTGGTTTTAGTAAAACGTTTACAAAGATAAAGTCTCTGCAAACCACTGCTGGGTCCTGATCTTGACACAAAACCAAATCAAGAAGGGTTTCAAGTGCACTGGAAAGAAGAGCAGAATAATTCTCTCTTCTAATTCCTACATAATACAAAGAAAATTGGTCTTTACAAGACCAAGCCTCTGGTGGCATTTCACCCCAAAACTGGTGTGTGTAAGAAGCCACAGGGGCTGGTACCAGCTCCCGGCACACAGGGATTGCACTGTTCGGCTCTCAGTTGTGATTGTCTGTAAAGCAAGGGGAAATGTCATTATGGAGTTGGGAGCGGAGAGGTTTCTGAAGTACTGCGGTCTTGTACAGTGTAACAAAACTCTTCCTAGAATTAATTAGGCAAATACTTGTGACCATGTCATACCTGAAGGGCACTTAACGGCTCCAACATTTATCTCATGAGTACAGTGATCTGAAATACATATGCATTTCCAGGGTAATCCTTTGCCGCCGTAAATCACGCGCTGGAATGAGAGCGTATCTGGCAACGTTAATTCCGAGATATCATCCTTACAGTTCCTGGCAACAGACCCCAATGAAAATAAATGGTTTATAAACACTGTCTGACATGCATGAGCCTTTCAAAATTATTTACAAGTGGTGTTCTGGGAGCTTTGTTCCAAGAAGTATTTCTCCTCTATTCAGTCCAGATATTAAAACTGGCAGGGCGGGGGGACGGGGAGGCGGCAGCGCTACACAGTCACAGCTGGGTACATCTTCTGCTCGCTGTTGGTGTGTGGGTAGGGGGACTGGATCTGCCTGTAGCCGCCCTGCAGGCCGTCCAGGAAGGGGGGCACCGGGCTCAGCGGCATCGAGTCGTGCTGCACGGCGTAGCCCACGTACTGCGGGTGCAGGTACTGGCCCTGGTGCGGCACGATCTGCGTGGCCTGCTGGCAGTTCAGCACCGAGAAGTTGGTGGGCATGTTGACGTAGACGTTATTCATGGTCCCTTCTGGCAAGCAGCAGTTGGTCTGGGACCTCGTCGGTGGAGCTCTGGCCCCCGAGTTGGCGCTGGAGCTGGAGCTGGCAGCCGTGCTCGACTGGCGGGAGGAGGAGCCGCGGGAGGTGCTGGCACTTGGGATCATGGGGATCGTCTCCATCAGGCGGGTGCCCGCAGGGGCTCGACTCTGCTGGGGCTCCTGCTTGGGCCGCAGGCACCTGCAGCAGCAAGCTGCCACCAGTGACCCCAAGATGATGAAGGCGACAAATACAGATCCCACGATAAGGAATGGCACGTAGATGGGCACTGCAACAGCGAGGAAAACATTGTCACTGGGGGTCAAGGAAAAACCTTGGCAGCTCTAGCAGAAGTCCCTCCACTCATCCAAGCAGAGCCCACCTCCTCCCAGCACAGGCCAACACAAGCGGAGCATTTTATACCAGAATGGTGAAAAGAGCTGCTAAACCCAATGGCTTAGATTTTCCTCCTGTTGATGGTTGTCTAGTTCACAGTAACCACTGCTCCACATTTCATCACTCCTGTCTCCAATATGCCCTACTACAACAATCAGGCTGGGTTTGAACAGCGCCTTAGGGAGATACTTCGGGGCAGGATGCCTGCTGAGGGCTCAGGATCATGGGGTAGTCAAACCCTGGTGCCACATGACATCCCTCTCCATTACCAGCCCACTCTGGCTGTTATCAGCCTGCTGGGGCAGAGTGACAGCCAGGCAGTGACCAGACAGTCACAGGGGCTCTGACACCCCACACCCCTTGGGATGAACCTGTTCTGCACTTCTGCACTGGGTCGAGGGAGAAACCACAAAGCAGGCAGTGCAGAGACAGCACCATGCTTCAAAGGGGCAGCATCTCTCCTTGTGAGGCCTAATGAAGGGACATTGGGGCAGGAGGACTGAGGGTGGGTAAGGAGTGGGAGCTGAAAGTATGGATGATGCTCATTGGTGGCATCAGGAACCACCAAGGGTGGTAAACACCATCCTTGGAAGAATCTGGGCTGCATGTACAGATTTCACAGAATGCACTTGAGTTGGAAAGGACCCACAAGAATCACTGAGTCCAACTCTTCAGTGAATAGCCCACACAGGGATCAAACCCACAGTGGTGTTACAAGCGCCATGCTCTATCCAACTGAGCTAATCCATTCTGCAGTCCCAGGGAAAAAGCTTTTTTCTCTGCCTCAGTAAGAAATCTGCATGGATATATCCACAAATAACAAAGGGAAGGTGTCTCCCTTCAGTGCTTGTGAATGCTCCCAGCAACATGCCTGGAGTTCATCATTTCCACCAAAACCTGGCAGCTCCAAGACTCAGGCAGGGCTACGGATCCCTGCTTGACCCTGTCTGACCCTGCTAAGGCAGGCACTGCTAATGACCTGCAAGTTAATCAGTGCCAGCACAGGGCAATGGCTCCCAAACCTGCAAAGCAATAAATTTTAAATAAAAAAATTAATTGTTAAAAAAAGGCATTGTTCTCAGAACTGCAAAGGGGGGGGTTATCTGTCTGCTCAAGTCAGAATACTTCCTAGCACAGCTGATTACGTGAAGCGAGTTATAGCCAAAAGGCCTCTTTCCTTCCATCACTTTAGTACTTTTAAACAAAAGCCTGTAAAACATCGTCTCCACTTCTGCGCTCGGCGCTACAGCAGCTCTTGAGCAGGTGCACACACTTGCTCCACACTGTAATGTGCAAGTTTTCCAGGAGTAAATCTGTCCTAATTATAACATCACTTCAGGCTACTTCTCCTGCACTCAGCATGTGTGGATGGCAGCAAGGGTGCTGGGGAGCCACGGGGGCTTTTTCAAACAACAGTAGAAAGACTTGAGTTTATCCTTGAAATTCAATCTTGTAAAACCAGTCCTAAGTGGGGATATCAGAGCTGAAAGAACATACACAATTACAGTGGGGACCAGCCAGAGTCCTTTTGAAATATCCTGTTACTTTTTCTGATCTGCTCATATGGGTTGTCTCATTTTTCCTTGCCTTTTCAATGAGGAGCTCAACCATGGCTGAGCAGCCCGTTCAAAGCGGCGGCAGAGCTGTGCCAGGCCGAGACGGCTGGCCCGGGACTCAGGGGCGTGGTGTCACCTGCTCTGACAGAGACGTGGCTGGCATTTCCAGCAGTAAGGGCGGGAAAGGGAAGCCTTCAGCTTGGGCACTTCTCCCCGTGTAACAGCGGCCGCCGAGCCCGGCCAACGCCGACTCCATCCGTCCTGCCCCACGACTCGACAGAGGGGGGAAACCTGCGGCACCGGGGGAAGGGGAGGGCAAGAAGATCGCCGCAAACCCGCGAGGGCTCCCGTGGAGCCG